>VONZ01000168.1:0-600000 GCA_012976165.1 Labeo catla
TCTCAAGTCTGCTCCAGAGCTCCCGTCCGGTCTCAAGTCTGCTCCAGAGCTCCCGTCTGGTCTCAAGTCTGCTCCAGAGCTCCTGTCTGGTCTCAAGTCTGCTCCAGAGGTCCCGTCTGACCGCGAGTCAGCTCCAGAGGCCTTCCCTGTTGGAGAAGCCGCGCCAATGCCTCCTGAGGTGTCAGCTTCGGCTGTAGATCCTCCTAGGGAGGCGGCGTTATCCTTTGGTCTCTCTGCTTCTCCCCTTATTCTGTCTGCCTCCTCTGTCCCTGTTCTTCCCAGGTCCCAGGCCATTATGCGGGTTCCTGCTCAGCCCTGGAGGGCCCTGGCACCTCCTGTTCCGCCCTGGAGGGCCTCGACGCCTCCTGCTCTGCCTCCGGCTCCATCCTGGAAGGTCCCGGTGCCTCCTGCTTTGCCCTGGAGGGCTCCTGTCCCTCCTGCTCTTCTGTTGGATTGGATTGTTATATTGTTGTATTCCCTTTGTTATCGCTTCCTAGTTTCTAGTTCCGAGTTCCGAGTTCCGAGTTCCCTGTGTTTTGTTTGTCCCGCCTGGTTATCTCGTTTGGACTGTCTAGCCGCCTGCCTTTCGGATTATCGCTCGTCTTAAAGGACTATTCTCTCGTCTCGCCTCTGACATTCCTGTTTGCTGTTGTTTGACCCTGCCTGCACGACCTTGTATCTGTCTTGTCCTTATAATAAAGCTCACAAATGGATCCGCTCGCCTCACGTCCCTCCTTTCTCGTTACACTGAGGAATCAAATAAATAAAAAAATGAAAAGAAAGCCTCCATAACCTGATGCAAACGGCAAAGATAACAAGCTTTTCAGAATGAAAGTACAACTAAACTGACTGACCGTGACAGTGCTTGCATGTTTTTTTTTTTGTTTTGTTTTGTTTTTGCACACAAATACCAACATGTTCATCTTCTCTGGTTTAGGAAGCAGTCTTTTACTTGAAAACCAAATCCTGGGTCCGCCTTCTTTTCCTCAATATTCGCTTCATTTTGCCGGGCGTTGCCAGCACTCCTGCTGAAGCAGCAAATACAAACCAGGATCTATACACAAAGCGCTCACACCAAAAGCACCTCTTCTCCTGATCAACGTGGAAAGTAATAGAAATTTAGTCACTAATTCATGTTTAATTATAATTTCCACAAATAGGCTAATTGTTTCATATGCTGCACTGCGATTTGACAGGGCTGCAGGACACGAACAGGACATAATTCATGACTACAACTCGTTAATTTGTTCTTACGATTTATTAATTTCTTAATTTGTAAAATAAGGGAACAAATTAATAAGTCGTATGAACGAATTCTAAATTCACTGCCACGAAATCTTTTATTTCCCACCCGCATGTTTACCACAGTTAGAAATACGAAAACATGGATTAAAAGTGAATGACAAGAAAATAAACCTGCGAAATTAAAGGGTGAGATGATGAGGATTTGGGAGAAGAAACTATAAATATTATTTATAGTTCGTGGAAATGTGTAAACTACCGGCAAAACAGAACACAAAGCTGCGTCCCAGCAAACATGCCCGCACGGGCCCGCTGCGTGTTTACTGTGGGACAGTGCGGGCAGAGCAAGCCCACACTAAACCCGCTGTGGGCCCCCTGTGGGCTAGCCCATGCGGACCCACAGTGGGCTTGCCCGTTTGGGCCCCCATGATAGTTTTCTGTGGGCAAGCCCACAGTGGGCTTACCCACACTAAACCCGCTGTGGGCCCCCTGTGGGCTAGCCCATGCGGGCCCACAGCGGGTTTGCCCTTTTGGGCCCTTATGATGGTTTTCTGTGGGCGAGCCCACAGTGGGCTTGCCCACACTAAACCTGCTGTGGGCCCCCTGTGGGTTAGCCCATGCGGGGCCCATACCAGTTTGCTCAATTGGGGCCCAGTGGGGATTTTCTGTGGGCAGCCCACTGTGGGTAGTCCATCTTGTTAACAGCAAAGGGCAGCTAAAACTAAACTTTTTAAAAATGTTTTATGATTGGATTCTAATCAAAATTGTTGTTTTTTTTTTTAATTATTTTTATATCTACATGCAAATGTTAATTAAAATTGTATTTCTGTGACAATGGCAGTACAATGTAAACAATAAGTTGTCCATAACAAAAATGTAATACAGTTGTACTCATGAATTTACATACCCCTTGCAAAACATACTAAATGTTAATAATTTTAACAAAATAAGAGGGATTATGAAAACTGTGTGTTATTTTTTATTTAGTACTGTCCTGAATAAACTATTTAACATGACAGATGTTTATATATACTCCACAAGACAAAATAATAACTGAAATTATATAAATGAGCCCATTCAAAAGTTTACATACCCTTTAATCTTAATACTGTGTTTAGTTTCCTGAATGATCCACAGCTGTTTTTATGTTTTGTGATAGCTGTTCATGAGTCCCTTGTTTGTCCTGAGCAGTTCATCTGCCTGCTGTTCTTCAGAAAAATCCTCCAGCTCCTGCACATTATTTGGTTTTTCCAGCATCTTCTGCTTTTTTGAACACTTTCCAAAATTGACTGTATGATTTTGAGATCCATCTTTCCACACTGAGAACAACAGAGGAACTCATACATGACTATCACAAAAGGTGAAAACATTTACTGATGTTTAAGAAGGCAACACAATGCATTAAGAGGCAGGGGGTATAAACTTTTGAACAGAGTGATGATGTGTAAATTATATTTATTAAGTATATTTTATTTACAGCTTTTGTTTTTCCATTTAGTATTGCACTTCAGACTACAGAAATATCAGTGAATCAGTGAATGTTTCCATCTGTTATAAAAGTTACTGTATGTATGAGTTCAATTGTCCAATTGAAAAGATGGATTTCAAAATCTTACATTTACTTCTGAAAAGGGATCAAATATGCAGATGCTGCTGGAAAACCAAATAATGTGCAGGAGCTGAAGGATTTTTCTGAAGACCAGCAGGCAGCTAAACTGCTCAGGACAAACAAAGGACTCATAAAAAAACTATCACAAAACATAAAAAACAGTTGTGGATTATCCAGGAAAAAACACACAGAATTAAGATTCAAGAGTATGTAAACTTTTGAATGGAGTCATTTTTATGAATTAAATTATTATTTTGTCTTGTGGAGTATATATAAACAGCTATATAACATGGAATTTCCATGATCCCTCTTATTTTGTTAAAATTATTAATATTTTGAAGTTCAAAAATCCAACAAAATTACAAAAACTGTATATATGTATATATATATATACAGGGTGGGCCATTTATATGGATACACCTTAATAAAATGGGAATGGTTGGTGATATTAACGTCCTGTTTGTGGCACATTATAAGTGGTCAGAAACTTGTAAATAACTCATGAAAGAATAAAGTTACATTAAAACCAAGCACACCATTGTTTTTCTTGTGAAATTCCCAATAAGTTTGATGTGTGATGTATCCATATAAATGGCCCACCATGTATATATATATATATAGAGAGAGAGAGAGAGAGAGAGAGAGAGAGATTTTGTTGTAATAATGTATTTATATTTGTAAATAAATACATTGTAGGCTATCATTAAATGAAATTAATGTATCTAAGATAATTAAATCATGTGACTAATCAGATCATTGTTTGTTATTCATTGTTACTGCTGGTATTGATTAGTATTAGTGACATAATCATTTATTAAATATTTCTAAAAGGAAAACTAAATATTTAATGATGTAATACGTTAAATGGCGCGTCAGCTCTTCAGCACGTGATTAATTCTAGCCAATGAGAACGCGAACTGCTGGAACTCTGCATCGTTAATGAGCGGTCATTCAGGCTTCGACTGGTACCGCGCAGGCTCTACTCAATCAGGTAAGATTTTAAATTTCTTGGTTAATTTCTTAATTTTCTATTAAAATTCGTCAAAATTGTTGTGAATTAATTAATAGGAATTAAATTACACCCGTTTTAGTGGTAAATTTGATTACGAGTGTATTGTTGTCACTTGTTTAAACAACGAACGGTCATAACGGCCGAAAAGCCGTTTTCTGAGGTAACCTTAATCTCTGAGGTAATATATCCTTCAAAACTGCACTTGAATTCAATGAATTAAGTTAGTTTACGTCCATTTTGGTGTTAATTTGGATTATTGTCGTTTTCCGTTGCTGTTTACGCGATGAATTAATAATAGCCGAGCAAGAAGGAGCTAATCTGTGTTTTAAAGCCTTAAATAGCAACACAAACAGGGATTTATATATAGCACAATACAATACCTCGGCTACACGCTTATAAAATCTCGTTACATATCAATAATGTTTCTGTTTATAACTGATAGACATCGTAAATTCTCCGCGCTGACCGGAAACTGTTAACGTTAGGACAGTGTCGCAAACAATGTACATTTGCTTAAAGATTATTACAAAGGTACAGCCATATTACTGTCATGTTATTGTTACTTAAAAATGATATATCATACGATTATATCAATACTATCTTTGTAGGAGTTGCGTCTTAAGCTGTGGTGTCCACCGAGTATGGCAAGCCGTTTTAACATTTAATCTATTTCCCGTACTAGTATCTATTTTCATGTTACTAGTACTTATTTTTTAGATACTAGTATCTTTTCCTTTAAGTACTAGTACTTATTCATTAGATACTAGTACTTATTCATTAGATACTAGTGCTTATTCATTAGATACTAGTACTTATTCTTTAGGTACTAGTGTCTTTTGTAAAGTTACTAGTACTTATTCATTAGATACTAGTACTTATTTATTAGATACTAGTAGGTATTCTAATAGTGACTAGTATTCAATTATACTTTTCTTGTATGGCAAAAATAGAACTAGTTCTTATTTTTTAGTTACTAGTACCTTTTTAGACCAGAGATATCCTGAACTTAATAGATACTAGTACTTTTTACATTTGCATTTCAGCCCAGTATGCTAATCGTATGTTGAATATTAATGAACCAGGAACATATATGGGAAAGAGATTACACAGGAAACGGAAATAAGAAGACGGAAAGAAGAAGGGAAAGACAGAAGGTGAAAATGGCAGAAGTACTTGAACAAATATGTAGAAAATGCAAATATGTTGAACGATCGATAAACCAGGGAAACATTGGAAGCGCACAGCTGATGCCTAATATGTTTGTTGGTCATTGTACGAGTGACCTCTATTGGCAGGATGCAGATAAGACATCTATTTAGTTTTTTTTTGTCATAGTTCAATGGCAGTTCGCATGTTTCATAATGTTGGTAATTCATTGGAGTTGTTTTTATTTACCAGTATAACTAAAAAAAAAGTATGGTTGTTATTATTATTACTACTGATACCGCGAAACATTAAAAACATAACACTATTTGGCTATTTAAGAATAAGAGGTTCATCGAGTGACCTCTGGTGGCAGGAAGGAGATAAGACACCAATTTTATTACCTATTATTTTCCTGGTTTTCCTCCAGTAAAAACAATAAAAATTATATCAGGGCTGTACGTAAACTTTTTTTTTTTTTTTTTGCATATAGCACAGAGACTGAATGTTTTTACATGAATGTTCTGTACAGGGCACATAAAATACAAACCTTATCGTCAGACAAACATTTTCTTTATTTAGAAAAAAGGCCAAAAAATAATTAATACAAATTTTAATCTTGACTGTCGTGTTCACTTTATGTGGTTTCTGAAGTGGTCCTCTTGCATTATAAGGACTAAAAATCTTTGCTTGTGTTCATCTGAAGAAAGAAAGTCGTAAACATCTGGGACAACATGAGGGTCAGTAAATGATGAGAGAATTGTCACTTTTGGGTAAAAGAGCAAGATGTGATGCAGAGGCTAGAAACATATTCCAGACAGAGAAATTAATGGAATTAAAACATACAACATTAAAGTTTTGACTTAAACTTAAGACACGAAGACAAACCAACACGACAGTCCAGCGTCCGGTACAACTATCAGACGGGGAAGAAGAGAATGAGGTGAGTATATGTAGCTGACGGTAATGTGTGACACCTGGTGCGGGGACTGATTGGCAGCTGACTCCAATGAGCATGACATAACCACAGAAGACACCAAATCACGAGACCTGAGAACACAGCCGATCCATGCACCGTGACAGTACCCCCTCTCCTAGGAACGTCCCCTGACGTTCCCAGCCTCCTGTACCTGTTGATTGAAATCATCAATAAGAGAGTGATCCAGAATGTCTCTAGCAGGTACCCAACTTCTCTCCTCCGGACCGTAACCTTCCCAGTCCACCAAGTACTGGAATCCGCGTCCCTTCTGCCTAGAGTCCAGAATACGGTTGACCGAATAGGTTGGTTCCCCGTCTACGAGCCGCGGCGGTGGGGGAACTGGGACAGGCGGATTAATACGAGCAAAAAATACAGGTTTGATTTTTGACACATGGAACACGGGATGAATCCTCCTGTACGCTGGAGGGAGATTAAGGCGGACTGCCACCGGACTAATGATCTTGGTGACAGAAAACGGGCCAATGAATTTGGGAGCAAGTTTATTCGAAACGGATCGGAGAGGAATGTTCTTAGTAGAAAGCCACACTTTGGAACCGACGACGTATACGGGAGGCCTCGACCGGTGGCGATCGGCCTTGGCCTTGGTGCGCGCTCCCACCTGGACCAGAGTCTCACGGGCTCTGGACCATGTGCGACGGCACCTCTGGACGAAGGCGTGAGCGGAGGGGACCGCGACTTCGGATTCCAGACTTGGAAAAATTGGTGGCTGGTATCCTACACTACATTCAAATGGGGAAAGGCCCGTGGCAGATACTGGTAAGGAATTGTGTGCGTACTCCACCATCGACAGCTGCTGACTCCAGGAGGAAGGATTTTGAGCGACCATACATCGTAGTGTTCTCTCCAAATCTTGGTTGGCTCTCTCAGTTTGCCCATTGCTTTGGGGATGGAACCCCAAAGAGAGACTAACAGTGGCCCCCAGAAGTCTACAAAATTCTCGCCAAAATTTGGACACAAACTGGGGTCCTCTGTCAGAGACCACGTCTGTCGGGAGGCCATGTAACCGAAAGACGTGATCAATGACTGCTACCGCTGTCTCCTTGGCTGAAGGTAATTTGGGCAAGGGGATGAAATGAACCGCCTTCGAGAACCGGTCCACCACGGTCAAAACTACCGTGTTACCCTGAGAGGGTGGGAGGGCGGTAACAAAATCTAGCGCAATGTGGGACCAGGGTCTCGAAGGGATTGGCAGCGGTTGTAAGAGCCCATCTGGAGGTCTGTTAGAAGTCTTACCAATGGCACAAACTGAGCAAGCCAAAACAAAACTGCGGACATCACGAGCCATGAGTGGCCACCAAAATCTTTGCTTGACCAAATGTAAGGTGCGACTTACCCCTGGATGACATGCTACATTGGAACAATGACCCCACTGGATAACTTCGGACCGAAGACTTTCTGGCACAAACAAACGGTTAGGTGGGCAACCGGCCGGAGGCGTTACCCCATGTAAGGCTGTCCTAACCTTCGATTCGACCTCCCAACTGAGGGTAGAAACAATAAGTGTCTCAGAAAAAATACTCTCGGGAGTGGACGGGCGATCGGAGCAGTCAAAAATTCGAGATAAAGAATCGGGTTTGACATTTTTGGAACCCGGGCGGTACGAAAGAGTAAAATCAAAACGTCCGAAAAAAAGTGCCCACCTAGCCTGCCTCGAGTTTAGTCTTTTGGCGGTTCTGATGTATTCTAGGTTCTTATGATCGGTCCAAACCATAAAGGGTACCCCCGATCCCTCCAACCAGTGGCGCCACTCCTCCAGTGCTAGCTTGACTGCCAACAGCTCTCTGTTACCAATATCATAATTAGACTCTGCTGACGACAAACGATGAGAGAAAAACGCGCAGGGATGCATTTTGTCGTCCGAGGGTGAGCGCTGGGAAAGCACCGCACCTACCCCCACCTCTGACGCGTCGACCTCTACCATGAACTGACGTGACGGATCAGGGGTAACAAGGATGGGGGCCGAAACAAAGCGGCGCTTGAGGTTGGCAAACGCAGCCTCAGCTGCGTCTGACCACCTGAAAGCCATTCTGGGAGAGGTCAAGGCAGTCAGAGGCGCGGCTAGTTGGCTGTAATTGCGAATAAAACGCCGGTAAAAATTGGCGAAACCCAGAAACCTCTGTAGGGCCTTACGGGAATCTGGAGTTGGCCAATCTACCACAGCCTTGATCTTCTCGGGATCCATGCGCATGCCCTCGGCCGACACAATGTACCCTAGAAAAGGAACAGACTGTGCATGAAAGTCGCATTTCTCCACCTTGACAAAAAGCCCATTCTCTAGCAGCCTCTGAAGCACTCGTCTGACGTGTTGAACATGTTCCTGGAGAGAAGAAGAAAAAATCAATATGTCGTCCAGGTAGACATATATGAACTGATCGACCATATCTCTCAACACATCATTAACGAGTGCCTGAAAGACACCTGGGGAGTTGGACAAGCCGAAGGGCATGACCAAGTACTCAAAGTGCCCCCTGGGGGTATTAAAGGCGGTCTTCCATTCATCTCCCCTCCTGATGCGAACCAAATGATAAGCGTTTCTTAAGTCCAATTTAGTGAAGATCGATGCTCCCTGCAACCTCTCGAAGGCTGAAGATATCAACGGCAAGGGGTAGGTGTTCTTTACCGTGATATTATTCAGCCCTCGGTAATCAATACAAGGTCGCAGAGATCCATCCTTCTTCCCTACAAAAAAGAACCCCGCCCCCGCTGGAGAAGAGGAGGGTCGAATGAACCCGGCTGCTAGAGAATCAGAAATATATTTCTCCATAGCCTCTCTCTCAGGAATAGAAAGTGAGTATAACTTGCCCTTAGGCGGAGACGTACCTGGCAGTAATTCTATAGCACAGTCATAGGGACGATGAGGAGGGAGAGAAGCAGCCCGAGACTTACTGAACACTTCCTTCAGGTCGAGGTACTCCGCGGGCACGTTACACAGATCCGCCGCCTTCTCCTGCAACACAGACTCAGATACAGACGGACAGGCAGACACAAGACAAGACTCATGACATTTAATGCTCCACTCAGACACCGATCTCAGCTGCCAATCAATCCGGGGGTTGTGTTTAATGAGCCAGGGATGTCCTAAAACAACGGGTGCGTGAGGTGAGTCCAGGATGTAGAAGGAGATGCTCTCACGGTGGTTACCAGATACCGTGAGAGTGATGGGTTCCGTGATGGTGGTGATGGTGGGAAGCGTCTGGCCATTGAGTGCGTGGACTGCAATGGAACTGGTAAGGGGGAGGAGGGGAACATGATTGTGACGAGCAAACGAAAAATCCATAAAGTTACCTTCAGCCCCTGAATCCAATAGTGCAGTGCAGTGCAGGTCCAGACGTTGCCATCTAAGCCTGACCGGGAGGAGCGTGGAGGTAGATCTGGACGAGGACTTGATAGCGGAGATCCCACCCGACAGTAGCCCCATTTTTACTGCCGGGCTGGCCCTTTTACCGGGCAGCTAAAGGCGAAATGCCCCGCCGCCCCGCAGTACAGGCAAAGGCCGTGAGATCTCCGCCTCTCCCTCTCCTCCCGAGTCAACCGAGCTCGACCCACCTGCATGGGCTCGTGATCCTGGAACGGGCCGACCGCGTCGTTGCCACTGACTCGAGCTGGAGGTCCCTCCCCAGGGGGAAGCCGAGCGGGTAAACACCGCCGCTCGGCTCGGGAGAGTCGAGCGTCTACCCGCAGTGCCAGATCGATGAGGCCGTTGAGATCTGCGGGTAGATCCAGGGCGTAGATCTCACGTTGGATGCGGTCAGCCAGCCCATGCAGGAACATGTCCCACTGCGCCTCCTCGTTCCATCGGCACTCCGCCGCCAGGGTGCGAAACTCGATTGAAAAGTCTGAGACAGATCTCTCCCCCTGTTTGAGATCCGTCAGTGACCGCGCGGTCAAACACCCGCTTCATCTCGGCGGAGAGCGCCGAGAACGAGGCGCAACACGGATCTTGGTTCTCCCATACCGCCGTGCCCCACAGTGCCGCCTTCCCCGTTAACAGGGTGAGCGCGAACGCCACCTTGCTTTCCTCACTAGGAAACGTGCGTGGTTGCAAGGAAAAGTGCATGGAGCATCTAGTGAGGAAAGCCCGGCAGAAGTTCGGCTCACCGCTGTAAAGTTCCGGTGGGGGAAGGCGGGGCTCGGGCGCCTGGGCCGCCCCGGATGGTTCAGGATGAGTGGGCGGCATGGGTGGTGGGGTTGGCGCAGTGGGGAGTTGCCCGAGTTGCATCCGCTGGGTGAGCTCGGATACCTGCGCCACAAGAGCTCGGATCGCTGTTCCCGTATCCGCCGAGCTCTTCTCCTGGGTCTCCAGCCGAGAGATGCAGGAACGTAAAACCTCCTCGGCCGTGAGTGGGGTGGAGCCTGCTGCTTCCATGAGTGGTCTGATAGTTCTGTGACGGAATGAACGAGATGGAAGCAATTGCAGGTGAACACAAATGTTTATTAAGACAAATGGTGAACACAAACTCCGTGGTGACGCTGATGAACTCCGTGGGTGACGATGGGATCTCTCGGCTGGGTGGCGCAGGGGCTAGATGGCTGGTGGTGATGAGGTGAAAATCTCCCGTGACGAAATACACATCCAGACAAACGATCGACGACGAGATAAACAATCCAACTGAAGACACGAAGACAAACCAACACGACAGTCCAGCGTCCGGTACAACTATCAGACGGGGAAGAAGAGAATGAGGTGAGTATATGTAGCTGACGGTAATGTGTGACACCTGGTGCGATCTCTCATTGAGATATCAACTATTCAGTTTTGACTAGTATGTATTCCAGTTGTGACTAGTAGTTAATCATTAGGTACTAGTATCTATTTAATAGATACTAGTACTTATTAATTAGATACTAGTACTTATTAAATAGATACTAGTACTTATTCATTAGATACTAGTACTTATTCATTAGATACTAGTACTTATTCATTAGATACTAGTACTTATTAAATAGATACTAGTACTTATTAATTAGATACTAGTACTTATTAATTAGATACTAGTACTTATTAAATAGATACTAGTACTTATTAATTAGATACTAGTACTTATTAATTAGATACTAGTACTTATTAAATAGATACTAGTACTTATTAATTAGATACTAGTACTTATTAATTAGATACTAGTACTTATTTATTAGATACTTGTACTTATTAATTAGATACTAGAACCTTTTGGAAAGATAAAACCTATGGTTTAAGATAAAACCTATGGTTTTATCTGTGTTCTTCAAGCCATCTCTGGTATTTTTGAGAATAAATAATATATATATATATATATATATATTTAAAAGACAGTGCTAATCGACATAGCCTTTAACACTGTTATAAGGTGACATGCTTTCTGCCTCATTCTGTTTAATAAAGCCATATCAGATCACAAAAGGAAGTTATTTCCAATGCTCGACTGATGTTATGAAGTGAATTTGGAGTAAAAACATGTCAAAATACTTTTGCTGGGCAAAAGATTTGGCATCTTTCCTTGTGTTTTCATGGTAACCAGTTAGCAAGGTAGGCTAATATACAAAGCCATGTAGCCCTACTTAACAATCAAATTAATTCAGCATATTCATGTATTGTATTACCATGTGGACTCTGATTGGACGGTGGATAGGAACTCATGTTTATGTAATGATCTGTTTAAATGAAGATATCTCCAAATAAATTCTTACTAGTTCTTTATGAGGTTAAAGATATCTCCAAACGAACAGTGAAGGGTAGTTATTCTGTTTTTGATATCATCTTTTAATTTCGGACTAGTAGTTATTGCAATAGTGACTAGTATCTATTTAGATATTACTAGCAAGCAGACATTAGATACTAGTACTTATTAAATAGATACTGGTACTAATTCATTAGATACTAGTAACTATTTAATAGATACTAGTAATTATTCATTAGTTACTAGTACTTATTTATTAGACACTAGTATCTTTTATAATTATTACTAGTAACAATTGTTATTTTACTAGTCAGATTAGCTTTTTTACTCGTCTTATGTTATGACTAGTCCGAATGGCCACAGTAGAGTTCAATTAAACATTTTACTAGTAAAATAAAAAATCTTACTAGTAACATTTCAAATAAGTACTAGTATGTAATAAATGTGTACTAGTATATTTTAAATAAATACTAGTATCTATTTAATAAGTACTAGTTTCTATTTTATAAGTACTAGTATCTATTAAATAGATACTAGTATCTAATGAATAAGTACTAGTGTCTATTTAATAGGTACTAGTATCTATTAAATAGGTACTAGTATCTATTGATTAAGTACTGGTATCTAATGATTAAGTACTAGTATCTATTAATTAAGTACTAGTATCTAATTAATAAGTACTAGTATCTATTAAATAGATACTAGTACCTAATGATTAACTACTAGTCACAACTGGAATACATACTAGTCAAAACTGAATAGTTGATATCTCAATGACAGATCCCATAGAAATCAATGGCAATTTTTTTTTTTACTAGTAACAACAGAATTGTTACTAGTCACTATTAAAATAAGTACTAGTATCTAATAAATAATAACTAGTATCTATTTAATAAGTACTAGTATCTAATGAATAAGTACTAGTACCTATTAAATAGGTACTAGTATCTAATGAATAAGTACTAGTGTCTATTTAATAGGTACTAGTATCTATTTAATAGGTACTAGTATCTAATAAATGAGTACTAGTACCTAATAAATAAGAACTAGTGTCTAATGAATAAGTACTAGTATCTTTTAAAAAAGTACTAGTATCTAATGAATAAGTACTAGTATCTAATGAATAAGTACTAGTACTTAAAGGAAAAGATACTAGTATCTAAAAAATAAGTACTAGTAACATGAAAATAGATACTAGTACGGGAAATAGATTAAATGTTAAAACGGCTTGCCATACACCGAGAGAGAGAGACTCCTTAGAGTACAGTACAGGTGCCTCTCAAACAAAACTCGTGAATCAGTATGTAGCCATAAAGATTATCACTGTCATATGTAATCAGCCATCTGGAATAGTAATATATATATATATATATAGCCCAGAAAATAATATTAAGGTAGCATATTTATGTATAATGATTTCTCCTGGCTGTTTAACTGTAACCTGTGTAATGCTTGACTTTTTTTTATTTATTTTTTCTTCCTTTTACATTCTCATATATTACTGTACATAGTGTTATTTATTTATTTATTTGTTTGTTTGTTTTATACCATTAATATAATGTTTGTCTTCTTTCTCTTTTGAGTACTGATTTCCATCTAGTCTTGAGTGCAAAGTTTAGCTCCAGCCCCAATCATGTACAGCTGAACCAGCTGATCAGGGTCTTCAGGATTACCACAGACCTCCAAGCAGGCGTGTGGACGGGTTGGAGCTGAACTCTGTCGGATGTTGGTTCAGGAAGTGATCCTGCATCTCCTCTCAACGGTGATTAGTCAAAACCTAAATACTTTTTAAGTTGTATTGTTATATTTCACTAATATTTTTTTTCTCTCTCTGTCTTTTTCTCCCTTTGGCTTGTCAGCTTCAGCTAAACAAAGAGCCACCAGGTCGCTGCATCTTTTGTAATGTAAGTGCATTTAAGTTTATTTAAAGCTGCACATTCATGCATCAAGTTAAAGTCATTAGTAATTTCTTACAGTGCACCTTCCTCCAAAAATTAAAGTTATGTCATCATTTACTCACTCTGTTGTTGTTTAAAAAAAAAAAAAGATTTAGAAGAACGTTTCAACTATTTTTGACATTGTTCATGCCATTGACTTTCGTAGTATTGACAAAAAACACTGAGACAATGTTGTATTATTCAGGTTATATATATATATATATATATATATGTGTATATATATACACACACACCCAGACACATTTTAATTGTTCTTTTCTGTCTCACTTAGTTGATGGAGCAAAAAGTAGGCTGGCCACAGCATCTGAAATGGAAACATCTTATAAAATGCCTCCGCAGTGTAAGACACCTGGGATGGTGGAAGGAGCAGAAGAACAGCGATCAGGCAGAGTTCTACTGTTGCCCCTTAGGGAACTGATTTATGATCTACTTAACATTCTGATTTAGTAATAATTGATCATTGCTCTGTCCTATAAAATAATTTAATACATTCCACTGTTCAGTAGTTTGGGGTCAGTATTTTATTATTATTATTTTTTTTAAATCTAAGAAATACATTTTTACATTTGAAATGTTTAAGAAATTATTTTTATTCAGCAAGGATGCATTAAATTGATAAAAACTTTTACATTGTTGCACAAAAATCCTATTTCAAATAAATGCTGTTCTTTTAAAAGCATTATTTAAAGGATCCTGAAAAAATATATCATGGTTTCCTCAAAAATATAAAGCAGCACAACAGTTTTCATGACTGCTGATGATAAGAAATGTAGTTTTGTTAAGCATAAGAGAGTTCTTTCAAAAACACTGACAAATCTTACTGACCCTAAACTTTTAAACAGTAGTGTTTTCTGCTTTTTTTTTACGTGGCTGTGAATAAATGAAAGTATTTGAAATTTATGACTCTTAATTTATTGCTTCTACTTTCAGCGTGCAGTTATTCTGCATATGCATTAATAGTAATATTGTGGCATTTAGCAGGTACAAAGTAAAAGCAAACTAATTTTGTTATTTGTTAAGGCCACAATGGCCATTCACAGGTGCCCCCACCCAGCCTACAGCATGCCCACATTTCCCACTGTGCCCACACCCAGCACACAGCATGCCCACATCTATCACAGTGCCACCCAGCCCACAGCATCCCCACACTATTCCCACAGTGCTCACACCCAGCCCACAGCATCCCCACACTATCCCTACAGTGCTCCACCCAGCCCACAGCATGCCCACACACTATCCCCACTGTGCCCACACCCAGCCCACAGCATCCCCACACTATCCCTACAGTGCCCTCCAGCCCACAGCATCCCCACACCCCTACAGCCCACACCCAGCCCACAGCATGCCCACACTATCCCCACTGTGCCCACACCCAGCCCACAGCATCCCCACACTATCCCTACAGTGCCCACACCCAGCCCACAGCATCCCCACACTATCCCCACACTATCCCCACAGTGCCTCACACCCAGCCCACAGCATCCCCACACTATCCCTACAGTGCCCACACCCAGCCCACAGCATCCCCACACTATCCCCACAGTGCTCACACCCAGCCCACAGCATCCCCACACTATCCCGACAGTGCCCACACCCAACCCACAGCATGCCCACACTTTATGGGCCCACAATCGGCCCAATTGGGGGCCCACTCTGCTTTGTGTGGGCCAGCCCACACTTAACCCACACTTTTGGGCTGTCCCACTCGGGCCCCACACGGGCCCCATAGTGTGGGGCCCACACGTGCCCCGCATTTCACGCCGGTATCGGGGCCCACAGCGGGCTGCCCGCGCGGGTTAGATTTTTTGCCCACAGTGGGCCCACACGGGCCCCAAACGGGCATGTTTGCTGGGGTATTGCTTTAAATCTATGGGCTCGAACGGCATGAATCCAATCATGGTCACTATGTATAACATTTGTCTGCTAACCAATTATTTATTTTTTAAAAGAAGGCTTTGTGCCTCATTTGTGTCATAATACTCACGTAAAAATGTTCGTATGAGCAACGGTGTGTTCTGCCTTAGCGCCGCCGGTGAAAGTGATTCACTGGCCATGCGCCGTAAATACTTTTGGGGTCATTTTATTTTAAATGCTGATCATGTCAATTGCAAACATTGCGACTGTGTTTCAGAATACAACAACGAACACCGTGAAAGCATTTAAAAAGGCGCATTCAACGGTCTAGTGACTGGTATATGAAACAGCCAACAGTAAAATGATCCCAAACGGAACAGCAGCGCGCTCTCTTCATTTTTAATCAAATGACCATATTTACATCTATTTGTTTTATAGTCATGCTACTTGCTACTAAGACAATAAATAAATAAATAAATAAATAAATAATTGGTGACATGCCAATCAGCTAATCAACTCAAAACACCTGCAAAGGTTTTCTGAGCCTTCAAAATGGTCTTTCAGTTTGGTCCATTAGGCTACACATGGGGAAGACTGCTGATATGACAGTTGTCCAGAAGACAATCATTGACACCCTTCACAAGGAGGGTAAGCCACAAACATTCATTGCCAAAGAAGCTGGCTGTTCACAGAGTGCAGTATCCAAGCATGTTAACAGAGAGTTGAGTGGAAGGAAAAAGTGTGGAAGAAAAAGATGCACAACCAACCGAGAGAACCGAGAGCCTTGAGAGGCTTGTCAAGCAAAATCGATTCAAGAATTTGGGTGAACTTCACAAGGAACGGACTGAGGCTGGGGTCAAGGCATCAAGAGCCACCACACACAGATGTGTCAAGGAATTTGGCCACAGTTGTCGTATTCCTCTTGTTAAGCCACTCCTGAACTACAGACAACATTAGAGGTGTCTTACCTGGGCTAAGGAGAAGAAGAAACACACTGTTGCTCAGTGGTCCAAAGTCCTCTTTTCAGATGAGAGCAAGTTTTGTATTTCTTTTGGAAACCAAGGTCCTAGAGTCTGGAGGAAGGGTGGAGAAGCTCATAGCCCAAATTGCTTTAAGTTTGGTGTTAAGTTTCCACAGTCTGTGATGATTTGGGGTGCAATGTCATCTGCTGGTGTTGGTCTGCTGTGTTTTTTTGAAAACCAAAGTCACTGCACCCGTTTATCAAGAAATTTTAGAGCACTTCATGCTTCCTTCTGCTGACCAGCTTTTTAAAGATGCTGATTTCATTTTCCAGCAGTATTTGGCACCTGCCCACACTGCCAAAAGCACCAAAAGTTGGTTAAATGACCATGGTGTTGGTGTGCTTGACTGGCCAGCAAACTCACCAGACCTGAACCCCGTAGAGAATCTATGGGGTATTGTCATAAGAAAAATGAATAACAAGAGACCCAAAAATGCAGATGAGCTGAAGGCCACTGTCAAAGAAACCTGGGCTTCCATACCACCTCAGCAGTGCCACAGACTGATCACCTCTATGCCACACCGAAATGAGGCAGTAATTAAAGCAAAAGGAGCCCCTACCAAGTATTGAGTACATATACAGTAAATGAACATACTTTCCAGAAGGCCAACAATTCACTAAAAATGTTTATTTTTTTTATTATTATTTTTTTTTTATTGGTCTTATGAAGTATTCTAATTTGTTGAGATAGTGAATTGGTGGGTTTTTGTTAAATGCAAGGCAAAATCATTACAATTAAAAGAACCGAAGACTTAAACTACTTCAGTTTGTGTGCATTGACTTTATTTAATACACAAGTTTCACAATTTGAAATAAATTTTATTACTGAAAATAAATTAACTTCTCCACGACATTGTAATTTATTGAGATGCACTTGTATATCACATGAATTCCCACTAACTAATATAACATAACTGAACCTCATTAATGTTTCCCCAACAGATTATATTTTATTATTAATTATGTTCTTTAGCCAGTGAATACAGTACATTTTCATAGAGCATTTTTAATGCAATCCTTCTTGTTTGTTTTCTTAGGTGTGCACATACATGGAGATGTGCACATACTTGAACATAAATCGAGATGTTATTAGCTGTGTCCCAAAGTGGAGTGCACGCACTTCGAAGTGCATGGACTTCGCAGGCCATGCCTCCGAAGTGCACGAAGGACCCTCCGAAGTGCATGAGACGCTCCACCTTCGCAGGATTTCCTAATTGCACCACCAGGTGTTCCTGATTACCGCGCCTGTCGCACAGCAACAGTGCGAGAGGGGCACTGCCATCTTGACAGGTTTAGACGTTTAAATTATGGAGCCAATTATGGTCATATTTGTTTTTATATTTTATGTTTTACTGGAGGAGATGGTGGGGATGTACCTCAGCCTTGGCAAAGAGCATGGCCGGGTAAATTATATTGTTTTGCTGCATCGTTGCCGGATTACAATTTTAAATGCATTCATTGCGTTTGAACCGACTTGAATAATGTAAAGACACATATGAAAAAAAATACAAAACCATACACACAGAAATATATAGCAGTTCAAATACTGACTGATATGTTACCAAGGTGCGATTTTATAATAGTTTATTGTCTTGATGGTAACATATTTAGAAACCCTGATTTTAGGCAGTTAAGTAACCATAAAAATAAAACTGTGAATACATAAAAACAAATTATGCATTGTTCATCTCAATGTTCAGCGGCAGCAGAGTGTTTGACATGCCTCGTTCCACTGTCCACCGCATTGTCCACCGAGTTGCTGAGGAGTTGGTGGCCATTCGCCACCAATATTCACCTCCCCGAAGACCCCAGAACACACGGAGGCAGAGCTGGACTTGATGTCGTTTTTCTAATGTTAAACCTAAGCTATGTTGTAAATAGTTGTAAAATGTATTTTCAGTAACGTATAGAACAATTTTGTTTTAATGTAAAAAAAAAATATATATTTACAGGACAAAAAATAAAATAAACTTATAGAAGAGTGTTGTGAAAAAAATATAAGCTGCATTACAGAAATTTACACCTTGTACAGAATTAGTTCTCTTTTAATAACACGTGAATATACAATACAAAAATACAAAATGTACAAAAAATTATTCATTTCATTCTTAACTTACATCACAAAAATAAACTACAGAAATTACGTTGTTTCACTGACAAAGTGACAAAAAAAAGATATTAAAAATCTGTGACACTTGCAATCCTAAATCAAATAAGCAAATAAACCATGCCTGTTAACAACAACAGCACAATGAATTTCAGCGAAAAAAAAAAATACTCTATTAACTTGCTTGCTTTGTATTTTTTAAGTCTTTGCCCAGCAGGCTCACTTTCTCTGAAATAGTCCTACAACAAGAGAAAATGGAAACACTTATAATATAAAGAAAGGTTTGCAATCTTAACATTACAAAACATGACACAGCAGGACATGCATACAAAATACTAAAGTTTGTTTACTTACATTACAATTTGAATTCTCCAACAGAACTCTCACCCGTCATGTTCTTTGAATATAAATTCCATCGTCATCTGTGCGCAAGTGATTCTGGGATATGGTAGGGTGCGAAGTGTCCATCAGATGTACACTTTATTTTCCTGGGAACTGGAGACCGCATTTGAAGTCACTTTCGATTTACGGCAGCATTTGTCGCGCCGCGGTGACGCTTTCGGCCTTGGAATGCGCACTTCGGAGAGTGCATTCTGAATTGGGACAGCTTACACCGTGACGCAATCGCCCTTCAAATTCGCACTTCGGAGTCCACGCACTTCAGTTTGGGACAGCCTTCATCGCGCCACTGTGACGCATTCGCACTTAAAATACGCATTTCGGAGTCTGTGCACTCCACTTTGGGACACAGCTTTCGTTGTAGCTGTCTGCATTGTTGAATAGGCCATTGTTTCATGGCATGTTGGACTTATTGCTTGTGCACATCAATTTCATTTTGTGCACAACTCATTCAGATTTGCTTTCAACACAGTTGGATGCTGCATGCCTTCCAGCGGCAGAGCTTTCAGGTTTGGCGCAAAGACATCCAGGACTGCGTTTATGATTTGTGCTACGTTGGCCCTTGCAGCTATTTCTGTGCAGAAGACCGGGTGCGGTTTCTTGGTTTCTGCCATCATGCAACAAATTTATACGAGATATCTACCATCCACAAAAGACAGGGTGTGTCCAAAAGTCCGGATCAGTACAGAAACTCCCTTGGTGTTGCAGTCTGTCAGTTGTATTGGTTTTTTAAGTGAGTGCCAGTGTTTTGGAAGGTTGGCCTCACAACCTTCCTCACATTCTTGCAGTCGGATCTTTAAGCTTGATGACAACTCCATCAATGTTGTAGTTATAGTTTGTTGTGTTCTTTACATGGGTAACTGTAGTTGGAAAAAGGGGGAAATGGACATCCTCATCTCTCAAGAATTGTTCTACTGTGTTGTGGCTGTAGAATCCGTCAAGCACATTTTTGCCTTTCTCACTACATGCCCCACTGAAAACACCCCCATAGAGATCAAGTTCTTCATCCATGTACTTAAAGGTAAGGTCTATGGCAGAAATGCTCACATCTGGCCCATGAGAGCCACTCTCCTGCAGAGTTTAGCTCTAACCTTAATGAAACACACCTGAGCATGCTAATCAATGTCTTCAGGATCATTAGAAAATCACAGGTAGGTGAGCTTAATCAGGGTTGGAGCTAAAATCTGCAGCGCATTGGCCCTTGAGGGCAAGATTTGAGGAACCCTGGTCTATGGTTTGTGCCATATTTTGTGACAAGGGAGGAACAGGCGATGATCAGCTGGATATGCTCCCCAAGTATGGAAGCCCGTTTCCACCGGCAGATTTACGATTAATGGATATATACAGCAGAGTAGCCCTTTGTCTCCATTTTTGTATTTATTAGTTACACAAATTATGGCCCTTCATAATCCTCGCGAAAGTACTCATACCCCTTTATTTTCTTTACATTTTGTTATGTTGCTGCCTTATGTTAAACTGTTTTAAATTACTTTTTTTCACAACAATATACACTCCATGCACCATAATGACAAAGCAAAAACAGAATTGTCATAACTTCAGAAATGTATTAAAAATAAAAAGAAGCTGAAGTTAAGTACATTGCATAAGTATTTGTATCCTCAACTCAGTACTTGGCTAAAGCACCTTTACAGCCTCAAGTCTTTTGGGGTATGAGATTTGTACATCAACATTATTTAACATTCTTCGCCTTACCTCTTCACCGTTCAAGCTCTGTCAGCTTAAATGGGGCCTGGCAGACATTTTCAGGTTTCTCCAGAAATGTTTGATTGGGTTCAAGCCCAGGCTCTGGCTGGGCCACTCAAGGTCATTTACAGAGTTGACTATAAGCCATTCTTGCTGTGTGCTTTGGGTAATTGCCCTGTTGGAAAGTGAACCTTCTGCCCAGTCTGAGGTTCTGAATGCTCTAGACAGGTTCCCCTTCAGGAACTCGAGCTGCGTCCGAAAACGCTATGGGGAACGCCTCCAGTGTGACCACGCTCTGAAACACATGTGCATACAGTCCAATTGAGACCAGGAAGCTTAAAAGCATGTGCGGTGCGTGCAGCCGGCAGCTTCTGTCTTTCAACAAGCGCTCTGTGTGTGTGTGTGTCACTCTGTTTTTTTGCTAGTTTGCACAGCTTTTATTTGAGAGTGTCACTATGTCCTACAAAGCATTCTTACGAATATAAGCAGTGGCATTTTAGACCGTGTGTCCCTCTCTGTCCGCGCTATTTCAGGTGGGGATACACACAGTCTATTTGTTGTCTGTTTGGGAGCGAAGCATGGGAGTCAGTTCTCTAGGGAGCTGACTGCCCACGTTTGCGTTCCCCGCGGCTCAGCTCCCACTTCTGCCGAGGCAGGGTGGCGGCTGTGATTGCGGGGGATCGCACATAGATCTACGGACGGGTTAGAGACGGGTCTGCCCTCTCTCTGCCTATCTCGCTGGATCTAGCGCTCTCTCTCTGGGTCGGAAGCCCGCGCTGCGGTCCTTCCCCCTCTGAGTGAGAGCTCGCGGTGAAGCGGGCTGCGTCAGCACTCGAGGGAGCTGGCTGCACGTATTCTCGCTGTGCATGCTTTGCTCCCGGAGGGCTTTCTTCGAGGAGGGAGCCCTCGTGACTCCCCGCGGCTCAGGTCCCGCTTTTGCTGTGGCAGAGTGGCTACTGCGGCTGTGGGGATCGCTGCATGGATCTGGCGAACGGGTTAGAGATAGGTCCGCCCTCTCTCTGCCTTTCTCCCTAGATCTAGCGCTCTCTCTCAGGGCTCGGAAGCCCACGCTGCAGTTCTTCCCCTTCTGAGTGAGAGCTCGCGCTGCTGCGGCTGTCTTTCTCCAAGGAGATTGATGCTGTCCACATACGAGCAGACTGCATTTTAGATCGCTCGTTTCTACCTGGCCTTGCTTCTAGAAAAACGGGGGCGGGGATTCATGCGATTTATGTGTGGTTTGTTCAGGAGCTGAGCATGCACAGTCCGCACTCTAGGGTCCATTCATAATGTGTTCATTTTTATGTCAAAAAAGAGATATAAAAGAAACAAAGAACAAATGTGCATCTTGAATATTTAGCTCTTCTCCCATTGTCATTTAATTCTGAGGAATTAAATTTATTTACTACACTCCCACCTCGTACTTTAGTGGATGTTGTGTGGATGTTGCTGTGGCTCATCTGTCACTCCAGGGCATCTGTCTACTGAACCTTATTGACATTTTGTCGGTATTAGCTCATCTCTCACTGGCTGGGGAGCGGTCATGAGTGGCAACCCTGCCCGTGGTCTGTGGAGTGGTTGCCATCTCACGTGGCACATCAACTGCCTGGAGATGCTGGCCATGTTTTGGGGAAACACTTTCTCCCGGACCTAAGAGACTGCCATGTGTTGGAGCTCGCTACCCCCGTGGGGGTCTCTCGAGCTGCTAGTTCAGTCGTTTCCTGCCAGTCCTCCGTTACAGGACACCAAACTAGCAGCTCAAACAATACCAGAGGCCAGTCTCAAGACACTGGTTCCCTTAGTAGATTATTTGGCAGCATAGAATCTACTGCCAAATGTATCTGCTTGGGTCCTGCGCACTGTAGAGCGAGGTTATCGCATTCAGCTCGGCACTCCACCGCCACCTTTCAATGGGATTTTTTCCACTCTGGAGGGTCCCTAGCAGGGTTTGGTAACGGAACAGTTAGTAGTTACTCTCTTGAGGAAAGAGTCCATCGAGGTGGTCCCTCCTCACGTCAGGGAGTCCGGGTTCTACAGTCGGTACTTCATAGTTCCGGAGAAGGATAGGGGTGTGGCCCCTTAGGGGGGAAAATTCATAGCTTCTGGTCCCTCATCCGAGGTTGTTGAGACCATCCTCCATTCCAGAGCTCCCTCTGCGAGGAAACTGTACGCCCTGAAGTGGAGATTCTTCACTTCATGGTGCGGACACCACCAGCAGGACCCAGTTAACTGCCCGGTTGGTACAGTGCTGGAGTTTCTGCAGGATCGGTTCTCTTAAGGGTTAGCCCACTCCATCCTGAAGGTCTGCGTGGCAGCTATTTTGGCCTACCACACCACTCTGGGTGGCTCCTCAGTGGGTAGGAACCCCCTGGTTACAGGTTTCCTCCACGGTGCGCTGAGGCCTCTGGCCAGGTGTAGCTTTGCTATGTGGTGATTGGGTTGCTATTCCATAACCTTGAGTCCTCTGACCCAAACCCTCCACCTCTCTTTTGGGGGTCAAGGCTCACTCCTTTCAAAGTATGACGTCCTTCAAGGCCTTCTCATCAGGAGTACCCCTCTTTGACATTTCAATGCTGCGGGTTGTTCCATGCCACTCACTTTCGTGAGATTCTCGGGCTCACATTCATGCCATTCTGGGCTCCTCTGTTCTCTCGTCCTAGCTGTGCTCAGTGATACACACTAGGCAGGGATTTGAAAGTCTGGCGGCGTGGGCATATCGTTCCCTATAGCGTTTTCGGATGCAGCTCGAGTTCCCGAAGAGGAACGTCCCAGGTTACGTATGTAACCATGTTTCCCAGAGGGAACGAGACGCTGCGTCTCAAGCCATACTTCCGGCATCCCTAAAGCGCTTGCTTCTCTATTCAGAAGCTGCCGGCTGCATGCACCGCACGTGCTTTTAAGCTTCCTGGTCTCTACGTCACCCTGCGACGTCTCGCTTCTCCATTGGACTGTATGCACACATGTTTCAGAGCGTGGTCACGCCGGAGGCATTCCCCATAGCATTTTCGGACGCAGCGTCTCATTCCCGGACTCACATTCATGGAACCATGGTTACATACGTAACCTGGGACGATTTTCATTAAGGTTAACTCAATATCTCAGTACATTGAGCTTTTCTTCAACTCTGACGAGTCCCTCAGTCCCTGCCACTGAAAAACAGCCCCACAGCATGAGGCTGCTACCAGCACACTTTACTTTTGGGATGGTACTCTGCAGGTGATGAGCAGTGCCTGGTTTCCTTAAAACATAATGCTTGGGATTGAGGTTCATCAGACCACAGAATCTTGTTTCTCACAGTCTGAGGGTCCTTTAGGTGTTTTTATGCAAATTCTAAGTGTGTTTTCATGTGTCTTCACTGATAAGAGTCTTGCCACACCACCATAAAGCCCAGATTGGTGGAGTGTTGCGTTTATGTTTGTCCTTCTGTAAGTTTCTCTAATCTGCATATATGATCATGGAACTCAACTAGAGTGATTATCAGGTTCTTGGTCACCACTCTAGCCAAGGCCCTTCTCCATCAATTGCTCAGTTTGGCCAGTTCTAGAAAGAGGCGTGGTTATTTCAAACTTTTTCCATTAAGGGTAATGGAAACTACATGCTTCTGTGAACCAGATTTTTTTCTGAACTCTTCCCCAGATGTGTGACTTGATGCAGTTCTGTCTCTGAGCTCTACAGGCAGTTTTCTTTTCTTTTCTTTTTTTTTTTTTTTTTAACCTTTAGGGCTTGGTTTTTGCTCTGTAATGCATTTTCATTCTAGATCTTTTATTAGACTTGTGTGCCTTTCCAAATAATACCCATTCCGTTGAATTTATATTTATAGTAGCAAAAATGAATAAATAAATGAAGAAATAAATTTCAGCTGTCCCAGATCTACCCAGTGTATATATCACATGAATTCCCACGAACTGATATAACATAACTGAACCTCACTAATGTTTTCTCCCCAACAGATTGTTTTTTAAAATTATTTTATTATTAATCCTTTTCTTTAGCCAGTGAACACAATACATTCACGTAGAGTTTTTTATGCTTGTTTTATTTTGTTTTGAAATGCATTCCCTCTTTTTTGTTTTCTTAGATGTGCACATACATGGAGATGTGCATGTGCTTGAAAATACATCGAAATGTTGTTGTTGTTGTAGCTGTCTGCATTGTTGAATAGACCATTGTTTCATGGCATATTGTATTGATTGCTTCAATTGCTTTCATTACATCAATTTAATTTTCAAAGTCAGTGTGGCCTTGTGTGGCTTCTATAGATTTGTTGTAGTAAAATATGTACATCTGCATTTACATAGATGCCTCTATAACTTCTCTCACAAGTCTGCTAGTCTCACATGCTTTAAAGTTCTGAATCTGTTTCCTTCCAGAACCTTATTTAATTTCTAATTCTCAGCTCTTTCTTTACCTCTTATTTCATCACTTGAGGTCTTGACTTTGAGAACAAAGTAGCTATTAACAGAATCTCTGCAATGCACATCTTCTGTTTCCATCATATATTCCAGATTTTTTTGCACACCCTCATCTTTGATATTGTTGAAAGGGTGCCTTGATCTCCTCGTGAAGCTAAAACCCAAGGAGTTCTCGCAACACATGCCATGCAACAAAACAATAAACTTTCTAATCTGAGATGAAGATCTGGAAGAAAGACCATTTGTTCATCTGCCCTTTCACCTATCCTTAAGCCCCCTCCTTGCCCTTTGGGCATATGGCCCAGGTCACTAAAAGGTGACTTAGAAGTGTTGGGAGACACTTGCATAATGTATTTACCCTTTCTTAAAAAACCAGGATCATAACCTTTTCATGTTTGGTATCAATTTTATTGCCTCATCGCGGTTGGAAATATGATCTCAGTCCCACGTCAGTAGAACAGACCAAAAATAAAGATCTCAAATCTGAGGAGAACTCTGTTCCACTGGTGTGGGTTGCGCCTCTGATAAGGTCTTTGCCAGATGCTGCTTTTTTACCCCAGGATAGATATGGCTTTCAGGTCACCTCCTGTCCCAGCAAAAGTCCTGTGATGTCTTTATTATGCTAAATTTATGATTGTTTTGTTATGATTTGGGTATTTAAAGAGGATTGGCGAAACAGTCAGGGAAGCATCTGTAAGCAGAACTTCCCACACAATTGCTGTGTGTCTCTCTATTTGCCAGGTATGCTGACTCTTTGAAATTATCTCTTATTTTATGTTTTGTGCTGATCAGTTGTGTAACTAAATGTTAGTCCATTTCTCTAACTGATGTATTTGCTCCATTGACTGATTGAATTTCCTATTTGTGATTGGTATTTTTCGAAGCCTGGCAAAATAAAATGTTATTTCTTGATTCATTTTAGACTCTTCTGAAATCATTATTTCCAGTAGATTGCGAGGAGGCTGGTGCTACCGCAAGTTACGACCAGGATAGAGCAAACAGCAGGCTCAGGATTGAATGGAGCAGTAGGCACATCATCTGAGACCCCCTGATTTCTGTCTATCACTGATGTTAGCAAGATATACCGGCTAAGACTAAAAGTAAACTACACTTTTTGTGAAGGCAAGCAGTAGGCGGCTGTCAAAAAGGGTATTTAGTCACCTACATACCTCTGACTCAACAATCAGACTGGCGTTTTTGTGATCGTG
Source organism: Labeo catla (assembly GCA_012976165.1). NCBI lineage: Eukaryota > Metazoa > Chordata > Actinopteri > Cypriniformes > Cyprinidae > Labeo > Labeo catla. Next base: position 26,324 of record VONZ01000168.1, read on the forward strand.
AGACCGACGTAATTCGGCCGACGTCAGGCTCTAAGCGGCACCGGGTCCCCAATGAACGAATAACTGAAAGTATAGCGAGTCCAAAATAATCAGATATCTAAATTATAACACAACTAATATTATAATCAGCACCAAATATTACTATCGCAATTTGCAAACACTTAAAATTGGAGTCAGATTTAACCGAGGAAGGAGTCAGAGTTAAAAAAGTATAAATCAAAGTTTTAATAAACCAAGTTACTTTTACAGAAGCACCGGAAACGCGTACACGCAGAACACCTTCACCCAGGCTGCTGGACTTTGGACCAGTGGGTGGGACCTTACATTGTCTTATGTAACTTTTTCAGATAACATATTCTTGTGAAGAGGAACTGCCCCTAATTCTTTCTTTTACTGTCAAAGGAATTTTGTTTTTCTTTGTTTATCCATCAACCCTGTCAATCATGCATTGATAGTATTCAAGTTGGCAGAGATAAACAGATATGTGTCTTTCTGGTTTACCTCTAGGCTATGCTAACTACACTCTGACTAAACTGTAGGTCAACAATTGTCTAAATTTATTCTTAAGGAATTTAATTTACCATTTAATTTAACTCTAATTAATTTCCCCATCTGTTTGCATCCATGACTTCATCAATTACATTTCTTTTTTAGTATATTCATGTGAATGCCATAAAACCACCTTAAAATCACTAAGATGACATTTCAAAGGTCTATAAACCACTTTTTCACCTGTGGTACCATAAGGTTACATTTATATTTCCACTTGAGCTTGGTTCAGCACAGCCAACCATTTGCCCAGACTTCCCTACAGTGTCAGGTTAACCATGCTTAAGTAACAACACCACTCAGGATTGGTCAGTCAATACGCCTTGACAGTCAGTGTGCCCAAAATAAGGCTAACAAAACCTAATTAATATATTTCATTACACTTTGCTACAGTGAAATAGTGCATATAAAGTGTAACATTTGGTTTAAAACCAAAATGTACATTTCACAGAATATTTAGGTGGAAAAATGTTTTTAGTCAAGTCAAGTCAAGTCACCTTTATTTATATACCGCCTTTAACAATACAGAATTGTGACAAGGCGGCTGTACAGTATTAAATAGGAAATAGTACATCAACAATGCCAAGGGCAACAATAAACACTCAATTTTCAGGTAAAGGTAGTTAAGCAAATACAATAAAATAAAATACAATATCGTGTGAAGAGAAAGTGTCCCCAACTAAGCAAGCCAGAGGCGACAGCGGCAAGGAACCAAAACTCCATCGGTGACAAATGGAGAAAAAAACCTTGGGAGAAACCAGGCTCAGTCAGGGGGCAAGTTCTCCTCTGGCCAGATGCAGAGGACTCACCAGGTTCCCGTGGTCTTGTGCCAACAGCCGTCTAGGTGATGAGGTCTTCACTGAGGATCCGTCTCTGGGGCTCATCTAGTCGATGTGGTCTCCGCTGACATTCAGGGCTGTAGAGGTCGTCTCTAGGTGCTGATCCACCGTCTAGGCTGGGTATGGACTGGATCCGAGGGACTGCAGTGACCATCTGATCTGGATACGGACTGGATCTGGTGGTTAAGGTGATCTCGGAATAAGAAAGAAACAGACTAATATTAGCGTAGATGCCATTCTTCTGACGATGCACTGAGTACATTGGGTGTTATGGGAAGTGTTCCCGGTTCTGGTTGACCTAATTAGTGCAGCCTAACAATCCTTTAAAGGATTTGAATTATAAGAATAGGTTGATGTGTTATGTGTAAGCAAGGTTAAAGAGATGGGTCTTTAATCTAGATTTAAACTGACAGAGTGTGTCTGCGTCCCGAACAGCGTAGGGTAGATTGTTCCAGAGTTTGGGCGCTAGATAGGAAAATTATCTGCCGCCTGCGGTTGATTTTGATATTCTAGGTATTATCAATTGCCAGAGTTTTGAGAACGCAGCGGACGTGAGGGGCTATAATGTGATAAGAGCTCACTCAGGTACTGAGGAGCTAAACCATTCAGGGCTTTGTAAGTAATTAGCAAGATTTAGGTAGAATTCAAAAATGTTATTTAATCTGACTATATCAACCTTAACGCATTTGGTTACATTAACGGAAGACATTTTTATAATTTAAATTAAGTAACAGATGCTTGTAATAAAAACTGTCAGTTACCCCATTTTTTCAGTGTCTGTGTGCCACCCTTTGGATTTTTACTGTGCCTCTCTGGCCACCCCATTAAAAAATTCCTGGAGTTGTCAATGCTGTGTTGTTTTTGAAGAATAATGGGACATTTGTGTCACACCTTATCTTATTTTCTACATTTTAGAGTTGTGTGCGGCATAAAACTGAAATGTATAATTGCAACACCAATTGTAATTGGTGTTGTAACACCAATAGTACAATAACAATACAACTTTCAATTACATCAGTATTTTACAAAAGGTAGGTAAGAAAACTAAAATATCATATTTTACTGCTACTCAACACTTTGCAGAACCTTACAGATCTCACAGGTAAGAAGATATGGGATCAGGCAGTGCTCTTGAGAAATATGATAGCTTAAGTAGCCAAATCAACAGATTAAGAATGAAGAAAAACAGACATGTCATTTTTATCTTTATCATCACAAGCCAATGCATTCAAGTGTACATTATGTTCTTCATGGTGGAAGTCAACCAACAAATTCCAAGAAAGGCACGTGGAAGTCTAGAAATACCAGTCAAGAACTGTGGAGAAGTGAAAGATTTCCTCATAGCTGAGGACATCTTTGTTCTTCATACCTTGCAATAAATTTACCTTGACACATTACCTTTTTAATGGCTTTAAGAGCTCAACTAGGCAAGATAGTAGCCTCCAGCATCAGGGTTGTCCACCCCTGATTTATGTTATGACAAATCCTGTCATTCCCTATACATTGGGAAATAATGTAAGTGCAACAAATTCTTTTTGTGCGTAACAACAACAGGGCATAGGACTGCCCCATTAACATTGTACCCTGTCAACCAAAAATGTATAGGTTACATATGTAATCTGGTTCCCTGAGAGGGGGACAAGATGCTGCTTCAGCTTTCAATGTTATGGGAATGCTTCCGTGTGAGCTGGTGTCTGAAACACATATTCAAATACACCAATAACATTGGTAAGATGTTTAAATATCATGGTGAGGTGTAACATGTCATTGAGTTAATAAAAATATGCCAGAAATGCATACCAAATAGATTAATTTGCCTTAAAAAAAGACACAGGTGTAGCTGGGGAGTTACAATGTGACACAGCATCTTATCCCCTCTCAGGGACCCTTTCTAACTTCTCTGTGTTCAAGGCAATCAAGCATGGCTGTGTGTAGGCACAGAAACTTACTGAGCACAGACTATACTTTGGATTACCCCTGAAGGACTCTAGATCCTGGGGCCCAATCCACATCAAGACTGTAGAACCTGATGAATATATGCAAAAAGGACCATCCTGTTATGACACAAACGTCTTGTAATGGTGCACTGGGTTCACTTCATGTTTTCTGCACCATGATATGAACAGTTGTAATTTTAGGGTAAATAACTTCCTAGTAGAAGTAGCTCTAGAGCTGAGGATTATCTCAGGTTCAAATTTGTGGGGACTAGGATTTGTGACATTAACCCCCAGTTTCACAGACAAGGTTTAAGCCTAGTCCTAGACTAAAATGTAAGTCTGAGCTGTTTCAAATGACAGAAACTTGCACTGACTGATCTTAAAATACATCAGTGCCTCTGTTTTGTCTCAAGATGCACACCAGTAATGTTTTTTTCTAAGCACGTTTAAAAAAATGACTTCAATGTCGTAATTGAACTATGGCCTAATTCTGGCTTAGTCTAAGCCCTGTCTGTGAAACCGGGCCTAGGAGTTTGAGGGTAGGCATCTTGAACCTCCACTCCACTACTTGTGGATGGAGTCACCATTCCCCAGGCCTTAGCCCCATGTTTGCATACCCCAGAATGTAATTTTTTTTTTCTTTTGGCTACTAAAATAACCAGGGTGAAAAAATGTCAACAATGCAATTTCCTTACACACAAAAATGTTTGTTCATGCATTATTTTAATTGACATTAATAATCATTATTACAATATTAGGAGCAATCAACCATAATGATTTTCTCAAAATACTATGGCCCTCTCCTGTGATAAATTCTTTCTTTTTAAAAACATTTATTACTTATATACTTTATGTTGGCTATTTACACTGACCAAAATTATAAATGCAACACTTTTGTTTGTGCACCCATTTTTCATGAGTTGAACTCAAAGATGTAAGACTTTTTTTATGTACACAAAAGGCCTATTTTTCTCAAATATTGTTCACAAATCTGTCTAAATCTGTGTTAGTGAGCACTTTTCCTTTGCCAAGATAATCCATCCACCTTACAGGTGTGGCATATCAAGATGCTGATTAGACAGCATGATTATTGCACAGGTGTGCCTTAGGCTGGCCACAATAAAAGGCCACTCTAAACATGTGCAGTTTTATCACACAGCACAATGTCACAGATGTTGCATGTTTTGAGGGAGTGTGCAATTGGCATGCTGAATGCAGGAATGTCCACCAGAGCTGTTGCCCGTGAATTGAATGATCATTTCTCTACCATAAGCTGTCTCTAAAGGTGTTTCAGAGAATTTGGCAATACATCCAACCAGCCTCACAACCGCAGACCACGTGTAATCACACCAGCCCAGGACCTCCACATCCAGCATCTCCAAGATCGTCTGAGACCAGACACCCGGACAGCTGCTGCAACAATCGATTTGCATAACCAAAGAATTTCTGCACGAACTGTCAGAAACCATCTCAGGGAAGCTCATCTGCATGCTCGTTGTCCTCACCGGGGTCTTGACCTGACTGCAGTTTGTCGTCGTAACCAACTTGAGTGGGCAAATGCTCACGTTCGATGGTGTCTGGCACTTTGGACAGATGTTCTCTTCACGGATAATTCCTGGTTTTCACTGTACAGGGCAGATGGCAGACAGCGTGTATGGCATTGTGTGGGTGAGCGGTTTGCTGATATCAACGTTGTGGATCGAGTGGCCCATGGTGGCGGTGGGGTTATGGTATGGGCAGGTGTATGTTATGGACAACGAACATAGGTGCATTTTATTGATGGCATTTTGAATGCACAGAGATACCGTGACAAAATCCTGAGGCCCATTGTTGTGCCATTTATCCACGACCATCACCTCATGTTGCAGCATGATAATGCATGGCCCCGTGTTGCAAGGATCTGTACACAATTCCTGGAAGCTGAAAACATCCCAGTTCTTGCATGGCCAGCATACTCACTGGACATGTCACCCATTGAGCATATTTGGGATGCTCTGGATCTGCGTATATGACGGTGTGTTCCAGTTCCAATATCCAGCAACTTCGTACAGCCATTGAAGAGGAGTGGACCAACATTCCACAGGTCACAATCAACAACGTGATCAACTCTATGCGAAGGAGATGTGTTGCACTGCATGAGGCAATTTATGGTCACACCAAATACTGACTGGTTTTCAAAAACTGCACATTTTAGAGTGGCCTTTTATTGTGGTCAACCTAAGGCACACCTTGATATGCCATACCTGTGAGGTGAATGGATTATCTTGGCAAAGGAGAAGTGCTCACTAACACAGATTTAGACAGATTTGTGAACAATATTTGAGAGAAATAGGCCTTTTGTGTACATAAAAAGGGAGGACTTATTTGTGAGCAAAGATGGGGCGAATAGCCCATCAGATTCTTCCACCTCCTGCAACACCAGAGGTGATGGGATAGGTAAAGATGCCCGCTAAGAGAACCGAAAAGAATCTGTCACGCGATGTAAAGGTGGGACCAGACTCTCTCCGGGAGGGGACATTCTCAGGGACTGGGGCCTGAAAGATTTAAGGTTTTTTTTCATACCCCTTTATTTTTTCGCGTCTTCTTGTGTTGCAGCCTTATGTTAAATTACTTTTTTCCTCCCCACATCAATCTACAGTCCATACATCATAATGACAAAGCACAAAACAAATCTGTAACAACTTTATTAGAAAAAAAAAAATTGAAATGATTCCATTGCATAAGTGTTCATACCCTTTTCTGGGACACCTGTAATTGAGCTCAGAAGCATTCATATTGCTCATAGATTTTACTACACTTCAAGCAGAGTTAACCGGTGGCAAATTCATTTAAATGAGTATAATATGGCAAGGCACACACCTCTCAATAAAAGGTCTAACAGCTGAAAATGCATATTAGAATTCAAGCCCTGAGGTCAAAAGAACTGCCTGTAGAGCTCAGAGACAGGATTGCGTCAAGGCACAGTTGTGGTGAAGAGTTCAGAAAAAAACAATTCTTCTGCATTGAAGGTTCACAGAAGCATGTAACCTCCATTATCCATAATGGTAGAAGTTTGGAATAACTAGGACTATTCCTAGAGCTTTTTTCCTGGCCAAACTGAGCAATTGATGGAGAAGGGCCTTGGTTAGACCGATGACCAAGAAGCTGATGGTCACTGTAGTTGAGCTCCACAATCATATATGCAGATGGGAGAAACTTACAGAAGGACAAACATCACTGCAACACTCCACTGACCTGGGCTTCCCTAAACATCCTGTCACAACACAGACATCTTGTAAGGTGCAGCCCTAGCAAGGGCTTTGGACATTTGACCAACTAGGCAGTACGCTGGGTTCACTTCATGCTTTCTGCCCCGTATATATGATCAGAGGCCAGACACAAAGGTCAACTCAGTCTAAGTGAAACCTTACTAGAACTGCTGGGAGGAAAGTTATCAGAGGAAAGGCATACAGGCGTAATCTCGGCCATGCCTGCATCATGACATCCAGCCCCAACAGAGCTGGGGGTGTAAGGATGACCAGAGGGGATAGTGGGTTGTCTCCTCGGAGGCAAACAAATCCACTTCCACTCTGTCATGATTGCGGTATTATGTTTAGATCTGCTCATGTTGCAAAAGTTTTTTGCACTCACTGAAAGAAAAAAGTGCAGATACAATGTAAAGAACAGATTCGTTTTACAGTTTAGACAGCTATATTCAAAGATTACGAAGAAGTGGGAATTTTCCCGAGAGAGCATATTGAGTTCGTACTGAACTGTTTCAGTCATCTGTTTCAGTGATGGGGAACATTCGTTGCTGGCCTTCTGTATATGATTTAATCCCAATTTGAATACCCATTTTGTTTTTCATGCTTCTAATACAACCAGTGTGAAAAATGTCAAGAATATGACATGCTGTTTCCCAACACACAAAAATGTTTGTTCATGCATTTTATTAATTGACATTAAAGTGCCCCTATTATGCCATTTTAAAGGTTGCTAATATTGTTTTAAAAGACTTCCAAAACAGGTTTACATGTATGCAAGGTCAAAAAACACTTCAGTTTTCTCCAAAAATAGATTTAATTTTACCCCATTTCTAAATGATTCATAAACGACTCGTGTGAAGCAGTTCGAAGAATCAGTCTTTCTAAACTCCTCCTTTCCTCGAGCCCTCACTGCTGTGATTGGCCAGATGGCGCAGTCCTTTATGATTGGTCTATCGCGTACGGCGTGTCGGAAAATGAAATGCCCATTGCCATAACTGACTGACAGCCCTGGATACTTGTCAATACATAGAAAAGATGGCATCGATTTTACCATAACAATTCCAGCCAGAGTCTGATGATGAAACGGCTGAAGTGGCTGATCGACAAGTTAGCACAGTCTACCGTGGAAAGTGCTTATGTAAGCAAACCACAACTACTTATTTTGAACGATCGCTAGAAAATACAATCTTTGTAGATTCATCATCTTTTGCAAGTGAATATAAAACAATTTTACTCACAGCGTAGGATACAGCGTCTTCCGTTTAATGTCCATGTAAATTTCCATGTGACGTAAACCACATGGAAATTTATGGGCGGGCAAGTTGTTCGCGACGTACAACGTGGGCGGACATTATGCAAATGTGTTACTTCGTGACGTGTGGCCGTAACAGAAAAAGATTCGAAATCCTGATGACTCGTTCAGGCAAATGTGAGCCAACTCTTTTTTTTGATAGACAATAACTTTATTTATCGTGCACTGTCGGCTTCACAACTTTGCAGATAGTTTATGTTCACATACAGCTACATGACACACTACATGAATGATCATATTTGAAAAGGCGTAATAGGGGCACTTTAATAATCATTATTACAATGTCAAGACCAATCAACAATAATGATGTTTTCAAAATACTGCATCCCTATCTTGTGATCATTTTTAATTTATCATTTATATACTGTATGTTTACTACTTATATTATGCATCTATATATTTGCCTACATCATGGTCAAATCCCACACTACCCATTGAAAAGTTGTTCTCTGACTGAAAGAAAGTACACTTGTGAACACAGCATCTCAATGTAGTGGCACTAACTCATCTGACTGAGCTATTTATGAGTAATTTTTTTTTTTTTTTTGTAAGTCAGTACACAGATGCCCTCGAGTCATAGAGGAGCTAGTGCCTCACCCATAGACTTGGTGAATATGCATAAAATTAAGACTAGGCCAAAATAAAGAACTTCTTATTGATAAGTTTCACCCCTGAAAACAAACCTGAGAAACCTTGTGTCAGGCAGAATCTTTATGCATCCTTTAAATCTGTTGTCGCAAACCAGTCCTCAAATTGAGTTTGTGACACTATGAGTTTGAGGCTAGGCATCTATGTCCAAAGAGTAGGGATCAGACCCCTCAAATCTAAAATTAGACAATGGCGTAATGAAGTACCAGTTGTAAAACTTTGCCTTTCTCTCTGAGGGTGGTAGGGGAGCGCGGAGCACAAACTAACGCGGGGTTAGTTATAACACATGTGGTTTAAATATTTCCACACATGCTAGTGTAAGAGTTTAAATTGAGTTTAACAGGGTTGTGTAACTACAGAGTTTATGTCAGAAAAATAAATATCCATTTTGTGTTGTTGGATATTGTTGTGAGGACTTTTATTATGACGAAGGAGAGAGGAGTTGGAGAATGGAAAGGAGAGATGGCGTTAAGAAGAGCTTGTCCGTGTCTGAGGGTTTTATTTTATTAATCTTGTAACTTACTCAGTATTAAAGCCCCAAAAGCACCCACAAACAAGTATTACACTAGCATAACCAAATATGGTATTTACTAGTTGCCACAGCAACACTAAAATACAGAGAAAAAAGTGCGCCAAAATTCAAAAGGCTTTTTGAAGATATATTGCTGAATATTTATTTTACCATAGTTAAAGTAAATTTTTCAGCTCAGTTTTTAGTATTCATTTAAAATGAGAAAAATATGCTATTATTTTAATCTCCGATCTGTTATTTATCAGTTTAGATAGTTTATTAATGCTTGGCAAACCATCAGAAGACACTAACCACTTTTAAATTCCAGTCACGCTGATGGGGAAAGTTGTAACACTGTGTTACAATCTGTCCGCGATTATCAAACTATGCTATCCTATGACATTAGCGATGTAATTTTTACTATTTATTTTTATGGATTTTACAAGAAACAGGTGAATAAAGACTGACAATCGATGTTTAATGTTCAGAAATGATTATTTCAAGAAATGTAAGGCATTTTGGCTCATTTATGTGTCTCGTGTTCTATGAGACCTGTGTTTGGAGGGAGGGGAGTGTTATTTTTTTCTCTTTTTTAATGCCTGAATGTGTTTCAGGGCCGTCCCAGGAAACTCAAAAATTAGATCATTTTTATTTCTTTAAAAAAGCCATTCTTTTGTTTGAAAAAGTTAATCATTTTATTTTATTAACAAAATATTTTAGTTTGTGGTGTATATTTTTTTTCAGTTGATCAGATAACATTTTAAGCTGTCATATGTTACAACGTGCCCCTCACATGTTAAAATGTGGGGTACATTTTAACATGTGAGGGGCACGTTGTAACATATGACATATGACCTATGAGGCATGTTGTCACATTTCACTTCCTTTCTTTTGAGGTAAATAACGAAAAATATTTTTGTACTACATATTTGTACTAGACAAGTGTTAAATTAACGTGGATAAAAATTTATACTCTCAACCCAACGTGGACACAAACTAAGAAATTCAAAAAGTAGGTTGTGCCCCGTGCTCCCCTGCGTGTTTTATGTGCCCTTTAACCAAGGGAGCGCAGCTCTTGCTTGAAAAATCCCTCGTCTCTGCATGACATTCTACGTTCTCCTCCTACTTTCTCACACACATTTGCTAATCTTATTTAGTCTTTAAATAAGAAAATTTAAAAATTTAACTTAGACTGATTCATGGCAGTGCGAGTCCGCCTAAAGTATAATTTAACAATAAATAGCATTTCCTCTGTATTTCAGCAGGTGAACACACATCTGTGAATATCTTGATCATTAAAAGTGAATGATGTATAACACCAGCAGGGGCACTTTTGCTTCATTACAATAATTAACAATATAATTAACAAACGGCTAATTTCATGTCTTGTTTATATCATGCTGCATAATACATCCAATTATACATGAAACAGTTTGTCTTTTTAATTCTTCAAATAAGAACAAACGTATGTCTAAGGATAGTTAATAAGGTATTGCACAGTGATACACCCATTCAGTGAACCATTCATTGCGCTTTATCAAACACACACACACGCACACGTGAATAAAAAAATTGTGATTTGCCTTATAGCGGACATTTCTCGAACTTTCTCATACAGGCTAAACTAGTTTTTGCTCATTGCATCAATAACAAGTTAAGCTTAATTTCTGATTATTTAGCGTGTGTATGTTTAATGTTTATATTTAAGGGATGTACATCTTAAAGGGTGTGAGCTGTGTGAGGTAAAGTTTAATATAACTCCGATTGCATTCGTCTGAAGGAAGGAAGTCATATACACCTAGGGTGCATGGAGGGTGAGTAAATAATACACTACAGTAGTGTTGGGTCCTATCGTCAGCCTGCCAGATCGCCAATACATGATATTATCGTGCTAATGTATTTAATTATTTACATTCTTAGTTTTATTGCCCGAAACCAGCTCCAGCATAAGGCTAAAAGCAGCCTAACATTATCAAAGAACATCACTTATTAGCCTAGCCTATTCTAGTGCAAGTTTATGCATTTTAAAAAACACTAGCATTATAAGTGAAGCTAACGTTATGTACACTATATGTGTCACGGCGTGGTGTGCGGGAAATGAGGAGTGGAGACGAGGAGGTCCAGTTGATGCACATTTATTGTATAAACCAAAATACGAACAGGAACGGACAGGAACAGTAGGGAATCCAAACTCAAACAGCACGAACAGTCTTTGCATAAACCTACCCCGGAACAGAAAGAACAAAACACAGGCAGCTTGACTTATAGAATGACTTATATGGACCGACAACCAAACGTGAACACAACCAACCTTAAATACACAGACAAACCAATCAGAACAGGAATAAACCGATAGACGCCGTAACAAATACACCGGGGTGGGAGGGTGGGCGCACTGGAGGCTTGTGCAGGGCAGACACAGGAGGGAGAGGGGTTATGCCTCCAGGGCGGATCAGGGAGCTCAGGGAGCCGCGGCGGAGCATACAGTCCATAGCGCCATGGAGGATCCAGGAGCTCAGGGAGCCATGGCCGAACACACAGTCCATGTGGCCATGGCGGGTCAGGGAGCTCGGGAAGCCATGGCCGAGCACACAGTCCATGTGGCCATGGTGGGTCAGGGAGCTCGGGGAGCCATGGCCGAGCACACAGTCCATGTGGCCATGGCGGGTCAGGGAGCTCGGGGAGCCATGGCCAAGTCCACAGTCCAGCCGGCCATGGCTGATCAAGGGGGTAGCCCCCCCCAAAATTTTCTTGTGGGAACTTAGGGCATTGCCAGCCCAGGAGAGTACCGGAAGGCCGGGCTTAGGAGGTGTTGACACAGGAGGGCGCTCGGGAGGCGCAGGCACAGGAGGGCGCTCGGGGGGCGCAGGCACAGGAGGGCGCTCGGGGGGCGCAGGCACAGGAGGGCGCTCAGGAGGCGCCGGCTCTGGAGGGCGTGCTGGAGGCAGCTCGGGCTCTGGAGGGTGCGCTGGAGGCAGCTCGGGCTCTGGAGGGCGCGCTGGAGGCAGCTCGGGCTCTGGAGGGCGCGCTGGAGGCAGCTCGGGCTCTGGAGGAAGCTCCGGATCTGGAGGGTGCTCTGGGGGAAGCTCCGGCTCTGGAGGGCGCTCTTGAGGAATGGACGGGATCAGTGGAGGCTTGGGAGAGCTGGACGGGACCAGCGGAGAAGGAGAGCTGGACGGAACCAGCGGAGACACAGGAGGAATTAGTCCACATGAATCCCTAGTATCCTCAATATATATGTGGCTTGCCATATTGTCAGCCGATAATCCAGAGCGCCCGAGAGCTGGCCGCAGGCACAGGCGGAGTCCGAGAGCTGACCGCGGCTGGAGTCCAAGAGCTGACCGCGGGTTCTGGGCTGAGAATGAGGGAGGAGCTATGGAGAACTGGAGGGACCGAGGGAGGACCGGAGTTTTTTATTCACACGTGAATAAAAAAATTGTGATTTGCCTTATAGCGGACATTTCTCGAACTTTCTCATACAGGCTAAACTAGTTTTTGCTCATTGCATCAATAACAAGTTAAGATTAATTTCTGATTTCTTAATTTCAGAGCTGGAGCTGGTCGCGGGCGCGGGCGGAGTCCGAGAGCTGACCGCGGGTTCTGGGCTGAGAATGAGGGAGGAGCTATGGAGAACTGGAGGGAGCGAGGGAGGACCGGAGGGAGCGAGCTCGCTGGAGCAGCATGTGGAGGACGCTGGCTGGTGGCGAGCTGGAGTGGTCGCGTGTTTGCAAATGGGGGGAAGATTAGAATCTTCCACAGCGACAAAGAAATTGGAATGACAGAGAGCAAGGACATGGTTGATAAATTCCGCAACCTGTTTGCGGCAATTGTCAGTGGTTAACGAACAGAACAACTTATCATCGTTTAGCCCCATTTGGAAACACGCGTTGATAGTCGCATCGCTCCAACTCACCAGATGACAAATGCTCAGGAATTCCTCCACATATTGCTCCAACGGCCTCTCCGCCTGCTGAATGTTCCAAAGGTAATCCTCAGCCCAGAACATCTTGTTAGGTCAGTCCATCTGTCACGGCGTGGTGTGCGGGAAATGAGGAGTGGAGACGAGGAGGTCCAGTTGATGCACATTTATTGTATAAACCAAAATACGAGGAATCCAAACTCAAACAGCACGAACAGTCTTTGCATAAACCGGGGTAACAAACAGAAAGAACAAAACACAGGCAGCTTGAATTATAGAATGACTTATATGGACCGTGAACACAACCAACCTTAAATACACAGACAAACTAATCAGAACAGGAATAAACCGATAGGCAATGACGTAACTAATTAGACACGGAACAGGAAAGACCAAATAAGGGAATACATGGGGAAAACACACAAAACAGTCCACTGTGCAGTACAGGGGGTCGAAACACATACCGAAGCCGTTACTGCTCTGAATCAATGCTTGTGTTTATACCCGCCGCGCTGCGGTTCGTTAAAGCAGCTCTCTGCGCTGCATCATTAGGGTAATCTCCCACCTCATCACCCAACAATTCGAATTTCCGTGGGCGGGATTTAATTTTAGTGATATTCTAATAGACTCTATGCACGAACGCTGCTGACGTATTTCCGGTAGAATCTCGGCCAGCCCATTTACTTCCGCATAGCGCATTCTATAGCGAAGTATACTAGCGGCAAAACTCTTTCATAAGATTAATCTGACAGCGATTTATAATTTAAGTATTACAGTATAGTATTATATAGTTATACATTATAGTAATTACCAGAATGGCCCATTAGTGAAAGCTTGGGCAAAGGATTAAAGACAAGAGAACATTTGTTGAAGATTGATGATTTTAGATTTATTTTCGTAATAAATAATATAAACGTAAATTTTATACAATGTTGCCTGCACTGCAGGAATGTAAACTTTTAAATATAATAAATAGTTTCAATACAATACTGTAAACATGTAAATATATATAACATTGAACAGATGCAATGCAGTAATGTAAACATATAAATATAACTTAACATTTATAATGCAGAAATGTAAATATAAATAACTTTGATACAGTGTTAAACATTTCATGTACGGTGATGTTGTGTAAATACAATATTAAATGATTATTTGTGTTCGTTTTTTTATTATTATTATTATTTTTTTTTTTTTTGGTGTGTGTGTTTTCTACACCTGTAGGCAATGAAATGAAAATAAAGTGAAACCAAACCAGTAGGTGGCAGCAAAAGGCTGTTTGAATAAGTGAGTTCAACAGATTTGTTCAAACAGCTGATTCATTCAGAAATGAGGCAAGCAACTGTCTTTATGAATGGATTACTGAATCACTGACTCATTTGATTCGTTAAAAAGGTGGATTTATTCAGTAACGAAACCCTGTGTTGCTCGGAGACACAAAACAGTTCTGCTGTGGCAGCGCAGGCTGCACAAGCAACATCTGGCACAACACAGGTCGATCGGTGCATCTCTATTTAAAACGTTAACTTTGCTTAGCTAAAGTCTTGATTGTGTCCTCCTACTCCCAAACTATGCGGCTGCTCTGACTTCCTCATCGACCTGAAACATGTCGCCCTCACGCAGATCTCTCCTGTCACCTGATCCTTACTAGAAACTGAGATATTACTTATAGTTAGTAACGTTCGTAAAGTAAATATATTTATATAAAAAATAAAATATAAAATATATATTAATAAAAAAAAATCACATAAGATCCAAACAATGTACATAAAATGTAACTAGATAGATAAATAAATAAATAAATAAATAAATACATACATACGTACATGCAAAGACATAAACTGTGAGAAACGAAGATGGCTAGAATCGATATTCGTATAACATTATAGTATGAAAATACTCACCCTCAAAATTGTCGATGTAACTCTAAATATATCATTTTAAGCCCTTCTCTTTCTTACTGTTGAGCTGATCACCTCACGATACGATTAACGTCATTTACAGTTATGCAGGGAAGCTCATGTAAACAGCAAGTGTAGTATGTCATCCTCTCCTGCTCCAGTTTCACACAGTTATAACCAATAGTGAAAACGGCTTCCGATGCTGCACCGGATGTAACTGAGCGGACTGAGACCAAACGCGGAAGTGACCGTGCATAGAGTCAATTGACCGCGTTGTGACATCATTGCATGCAGAAAACAAACATTGTAGTCCAAAGGAGCCGTTCGCTGTAGTTCTTAAAAAGGGATTTCTTAAAAACGAAATATCTTCCTTTGGAGTGGACTTTGAGATTTGTAACTTTGTAGATCTTTTTTATGCCCAAAGATACACACCACACACTGACTAAAGTTCAAAAAGTGAAAAAGCATAATAGGACCCCTTTAATATTGATTATTCATGTTTTTTTTTTATTTAATACGCTTGTTATTTTAACAATTTCCAGAATGAGTCAACCTACTTCATAAGGAGATGATATAAGAACACCTCCTGAACATAGTACATCTTAAAACAGTATAATCAAATGATCACAGATATAAGTACAATATTTGTTTTTCTCTGTAGATTAGTAAGGTCACATTAAATTAAAATTTGAGAAGATATAAATTAATTTCAGAGTTTCCCAGAACGTATAGCGGCCCAGTGAGCCCCAATGGAGGTGATGCCACTTCCATTCTGTTGTCCACTGAGACTGGGCTGGATAGAAGTTAAATGAAGCCCCATTAGACTCTCCCACTTTAAACAGGCACCCCTGATTAGTGACAAACACAAGCTCATAGATGTAACCAGAGTAATACTTTCCAGAGATCTGAATTATTGCTTCTTTGTCATAGAGTGTCATTTCCATCTGTTTGCCACTATTTACACCAACTGCTGCTGTCCAGTTACTTTTGTACCTCAGCTGGAACCTAAACAAATATGTCAATAATGTTCAAATAGTGCATATGCTATAAAGAATGACATGTACAACTCCAACTTCTACTATATAAATTAAATCATAAATGTTCCTCTGAGAGAAATAATTTGTAGTATCAGTCGATTCCATCTCCATCTATTTGACAAGGTTTTTAAATATACTTTTCTAACATGATTTTTTAAAGCCATAATTATATGTTTTTTGTTTATTTGAAAATATTGATGATTCAGACTGTCCAGTGGTGCTTGGGGGAACTTACCCAGCGATATATCTGCTCCAGTAGTCATCGGATTCCCAGACTCTGCTACCAGTGATGCGACCATCACTGGCAGTGGAAAATTCAGTGCCACCGCCGTCCCCAACAGCACCGCAGTATTACCCAACAGGTAATACTCACACGCTGCCATCCCCATGGCACAAACTGCAGAGAGAATCAGGAAAAACTTCAACATTTTGGAATAAATTGCTGTCCAACTCACTCCAGGAATCTAAGGGAATCATAATAAATTAAGTATTTGATTGTTATATCGAATTAGATTTATTTGAGTGTCACTGAAAACAAACACTTTTTGCTGTATTCAAATCAGTGGCACTTTATGAACAATAAACCACTTTTTATGATTATATGATGAAAATGATTAAACTGCAACCAATTAATTAATTAGCTAAACTAACTTACTGCTGCTAACTGATGTGCATATAGACAAGTGTCCATCTATAACAATTAAAAATATATTTCATTGCATCACAATAAATAAAGAAATAAGAAAAGAAAGAAAGAAATATATGAATAAATATCTGATGTTTCCATTACCTGTAGATGGGTACGTGGTTGATGAGACTACTGTGTTGACTAGAGATGCTCATACACTTTTATGCTGGTCAGACTTTTGTTACTGGTTGAACAATACATGTATGTCTTTGTGTTTCCGTCTTCTATTTTCTGTCACACCTCACATGGAACATTTTAGAACTATGGTATAATTTTCTGAATTATATATGGTCCCTGAAGGACCAGCATTACGTGGTGGCAATGTTTGGCCAGGCTCTTGGAGAAAATCAGGATGTCATCGATGTATATGATGACAAAGTGGTGGAGAACACCTTATTCATAAATCCCTGGAATACGGAGGGTGAGTTGGCAAGCCTAAATGGCATAACCATGTACTCGTAGTGGCCTGAGGGTGGTACAGAGGTGGTCTTCCACTTATTACCCTCACATATCTGTATGAGGTTGTAGATGCTCCGCAGATCCAGCTTAATGAAGATGCAAGCTCCACGTAACTGTTCCAGGCCTGCCAGGACTAGAGGACAGGGGGAATGTTATTTGATTGTTAGTGAATTGAGAGAACCATAATCAATGCAGGGCCTCAAGCCTCCATCCCTTTTTGGCATGAAGAAGAAGCTTGAAGCAGCAGGGAACATTGATGGTCAGTTGAATTTGGTCAGAGCCTTCTCTATGTACTGCTCCATACCCTCTGCTCTGGGATGGACAGGGGACAGACTTTTCCTTTAGGTAAGGTGATAGTTTCGTTGCCAGTTGCTTACTGAAAACATCTTGGAACACCCTGTACTCAAGGGGGATCTCTTGGTTGAATTTTGTATTAGGCTCTCAGTGGATGTGGAATTAATCTCAAAGGGTTCTGAAGAAGACATTACATTCTTCACCAATTGCTTGATTGATGTTTTTTTGGCCATTTACAGACAGTTCTTGAAACAATAATCTCTACATAGTTGGATCTCACCACTCTTCTGGCATACGGATGGTATGTGTTGTTGCATCCAGGGGCGTCCCGGAATGGCGTTAGCGGTGGAACTCTCCAGCACCATAAAGGAAAACCTTTCCTGAAGCATCCAATGCGGTGCATCACTGTGGGTGAATAATTCCATACATAACCACAACCCAGCAGTTTTCCCAGAATAGAGTGGATGTGAAGTGGTTGTGAGCAGGCTTTCCATTGGAGATGTACAGAGAGGGAACCAGCAGTTTGTCCAAAGACGAAGCGGTCTATGAGGAAGTGATCATCCATTAGCATCCCAAATGGATCTTGCCAACTGCAGAGCTGACAAATCATTTGAACCAGATCGGCAAACAGATCCAGTGGTGGGTTTCTGATATCTCTTAGGTCTGTACAGGGTTGCATATAGGTCAGGTCTTCTGGCACAATAGAAGAAGAGCACAGACAGATATCTTCCAAAACAGGTGTTTATTAAAAGATTGGCAGGAACACAAACAATGCAAGCAGGTAAGTGACTGGGTCCAATAAGTGGTGATGATAACTTAGCTGACAGGAACAGTGTTTAATTTTCCACAGGTGCAGGAGGAGAGAACGAATTGTAGGCTGATTGAAGAAGAGAGAAGACTGGATGTAAACATGTTAGTATCATAGGTAGGTAATTGGGTGAGTGGTTCGGATCGGGAAAAAAGTATCATGCATATTTTGTATGCTGTTTTTTAAAATAATAATGAAATAATGTGGCAAAATAAGTTACTATAGTTAGTCTAAAGTGTCTTAAAGTGGGTTATCAAAATAAAGTGTTACCAAGTACTTTAAAACCCAATTAATGAATTTGCAAAAAAAAAAAAAAGTAAAGAGTTCCATCAACACAACAGACTATCATGGTGGTGGCACGTAAAGAATAGCTGGAGCCTTTTAAGTAGTGCCACTTGCCTGGATTTTTTCACAGTCTCACCATCAGCCTTCAGAAGACAAATGTAAATAAGAGAGTCATATTTACACCTTAAAAAAGTGGTGCTCATGGCGTGAGCTGCATCTACACAAAGATGTCTGAATGATGCAGAGCATGTCTTTTTTAAGACATGTGCCATTTGTGTTCACTAGTCCACAAGCCCTTATGGAACAATGAGACAAAAATACTTTGATGATGAATGATAGCACTAACCTGATTGCACAAATGTTTGTTCCTATGTCTCTGTATGTATAATAACAGAAGGTATGAGGGTGTGATTAAGTTTGTTTAAGCAGCACAGAAAAGTAGTACAGACAATATTTTAAAGTTGTTGTTTTTTTTTATTAAGCACATATGTCATCAAACAATGCTGGCTCTCAAAGTTGACTCTTGCTTAAATATGTTGGTATGAGGTTTATGAGGTAAGTTTACCCATCTCTCTACATGTAGTTTTGTTTCTGACTACAAAGGTAAAACTTTTAATACAGGGAGAAGGCCAGTTTTTTCATCCGATTCTGTCAGCTCCAGTCTAAGATACATAGACGTGATGGCCATGGGAATATCCCTATGCTGAAATAATATTCTATTAATAAATACATGTAAATAAATATTTTTACAATATATACTTGTGATTTTGTCTGTTAAGTGTTTTATGTTATTAAGTAGGAGGGGGGATGGGTGTTCCAATATTTATACACTTTCAAGTTTTTATTTATTTATTTATTTATTTTTTTTTTTTAATAGGATTTCGTTTTGTGAGAGTGGCACCGTATCACAAAAAAATATTACTCATAACAGGATCACAGTAGTGAGAACTGGCTTGTCCATACTACAGGCAAATTGTGTCTCTTGATGAGCCAAATCAAGATGGCAGTTGTTATATGCCTCTTTGTGTGTGCCAGACCTTGAACAGCACAGCTGATACTCACAAACCAACCAGTGAGTTGTCCTTTCAATATACTTTATACATGCTGAACTGCACTGCTGGCTTGCTTTGTTCAAAAAAGAAAAGACCTTTATTGTTATTTCAGTCAGAGGAATGAACCTAGCTGGAGTCCAATGACATTTGTTGCCATTTCTAATACCTTAATAAATTATTAGTTTCACTCCATAAGACTGCATTTTAGCATCTAATACTCTTCCAGGTTCTGTGGAAGTCCAATATTTCATCTTTCCTCAACTATATGACGGTTCAGTCCCCACCACCGTTTTCTATGTTGCAGT
The DNA here is from genome assembly GCA_012976165.1 of Labeo catla. NCBI lineage: Eukaryota > Metazoa > Chordata > Actinopteri > Cypriniformes > Cyprinidae > Labeo > Labeo catla. The sequence continues at coordinate 46,116 of VONZ01000168.1, forward strand.
AAACCTAGTAGGATGAGACACAACAAGATAAGATTGCTCCTTAAAGGGATATTTCACCCAAAAATAAAAAAAAATTGATGTTTATCTGCTTACCCCCAGGGCATCCAAGATGTAGGTGACTTTGTTTCTTCAGTAGAACACAAACAAAGATTTTTAACTCAAACCGTTGCAGTCTGTCAGTCATATAATGGCAGTCAATGGCTACCAAATCTTTGAGAGCAAAACATACACAAACAAAACCAAATTAAACCCTTTGACTCGTGACGATACACTGTTCTCCTAAGACATGAAATGATCGGTTTGTGCGAGAAACTGAACAGTATTTACATAATTTTTTATAAGTATATAAGTAGGACATAGCTGTGAATCAGACGTAAAAAAAAATGATATAAGTACTGTCCAGTTTCTCGCACAAACCGATCGTTTTGTGTCTTAGGACATCAATGTATTGTCACGAGTCGCAGGGTTTCATTTGGTTTTGTTTGTGTATGTTTTTTTTTTTTTTTACTCTCAAAGATTTGGTAGCCATTGACTGCCATTATATGACCTTTATCAGGGAACAAGTGTTACCTACGTAAATGAGACGTTATTCAGTATGTTGCCTGTGAAAAATTCAGTAGAAATACGGTCAAACTTAAGAGCCACTGATGTGCTGGTATATTAATTCTCTACAATAATCTTGTGTCAATCCACTCATGCAAAATACACTCGCCAATTCTCTTTGGTTAAACTCAGAGGTGACTGGGGCTCCCAGGTATGACATCTCTGTTCCCTCCATCAGGGAACAAGGGTTACTTACGTAAATGAGACATTATTCAGTATGTATTATATAGAGGGTATGCATGTGACGTCACCATCAGCTGGAGTGACTGCGGCGGAGCCCACTGAATGGTAGCATTGGTTTCAACGCAAATGCTGTGACAGAACACACAAACATCTCTAAAACCAGAACGAGCTTTGCGATTGACTGTAAAAAGAGATTTGTCAAGAATCCTAAGGTATATTTTTACAGACTGCTGAAAGCTACTGAAAAGAGAAGCAAATTAATGTTGAATTGAGCAGTAAAATCATATCTTATATATTGTATTGTAGTATATCGTATTGACAAGTCATCAACTAAATATTTACCATCTTAACTAACAAAAACTATATACATTTTTTAGCTGGACGATATATATAACATTGATATAAGTGATCACCATGGTTTAGACCAACCTATTTTGTGTTTACAAAATGAGTTCACAGGCAAATTTGATTTATTTATTTTCCCTGGCTCAAACTCAGAAACATATAAGTGTTCGAAAAAACACGATTTCTGGCTGCATCAATATGCATTGACGGTTACACTTTATTTTGATAGTCCACTTTAGACATTCTACTAACTATAAGTAACTTTGCAACTACATGTCAACTAATTCTCATGAATTTGCAACTACATGTCTACTAACTCTCAGAGCAGACTGTTAGGTTAGGTTTAGGGTTAGTAGAATAAGTTGACATATACCTGCAAAGTTTAGAAGAGTGTTAGAAGATATTAAGCAGACAGTCTGCTAATACTCTAATGACTAGTTGACATGTAGTTGCAAAATTACTCACTGTTAGTAGAATGTCTAAAGTGGACTATCAAAATAAAGTGTTACCGCATTGACCATTGGATATTTGTTGTTAGGAACTTTATATCAAGTTCAGCAACCTTTAGTTTAAACTGATTATCGTTTGTTTTACTCACGTTTTCGTATCTTCCCTATTAAATTCATTCATGCTGAAGGCTCTTTTGCCTACTCGGTCCGGCTGAGGGGGCGTGTCCCGGCAGGAAAGTCAAGTCAAGTTAAGTCACCTTTATTTGTATAGTGCTTTTAACAATACAGATTGTAACAAAGCGGCTGAAGAAAATGAAAGTGAAAATGATCTGCCACCCGCAGTTGATTTTGATATTCTAGGTATTATCAAATAGCCAGAGTTTTGAGAATGCAGCAGACATGAGGGACTATAATGTGATAAGAGCTCGCTCAAGTACTGAGGAGCTAAACCATTCAGGGCTTTATAAGTAATTAGCAAGATTTTAAAGTGTTTACGATGTTTAATAGGGAGCCAGTGCAGTGTTGACAGAACTGGGCTAATATGGTCATACTTTCTGGTTCTAGTAAGAACTCTAGCTGCTGCATTTTGGACCAGCTGGAGTTTGTTTATTAAGCGTGCAGAACAACCACCTAATAAAGCATTACAATAATCTAACCTTGAGGTCATAAACGCATGAATTAATGTTTCGGCATTTGACATTGAAAGCATAGGTCGTAGTTTAGATATATTTTTGAGATGGAAAAATGTGGTTTTGCAAAAGCTACAGATGTGGCTCTCGAAGAAAAGATTGCTATCAAATAGCACACTTAGGTTCCTAACTGATGACGAAGAATTGACAGAACAGCCATCAAGTATTAGACAGTGTTTTAGGTTATTACACACGGAGGTTTTAGATCCAATAATTAACATCTCTGGTTTTTCAGAATTTAGCAGTAAGAAATTACACGTCATCCATTTTTTAATCTCAACTACACAGTCTGTTAGTTTTTCAAATTGCTATGTCTCATCAGGCCGTGAAGAAATGTAGAGCTGAGTATCATCAGCATAACAGTGAAAGCTAACACCATGTTTTCTGATGATATCTCCCAAAGGTAACATGTAAAGCGAAAAAGGTAATGCCCCTAGTACTGAGCCTTGAGGTACTCCATACTGCACTTGTGATCGATATGATACCTCTTCATTCACTGCCACAAATTGAATAACAAATTTCTAATGCAATATTAACTGTCATGAATCTGGCCGGTGACATTCGGTCCGCTCACATTACACTGACTGATACACCACACCCCGGACTACATTCCCCATCAGCCATTGCACTGATCCAATCAGAGACTATTTAAGCCGTGGACTTCCTCTCACGGGTCGTCGAGTACTGGAGTTGTGTACTGGAGCACTGTGTAGTGGACTATGTACGTTGCGTTTAGCACTCTCCTAGTGCTAGCAGCCCTCTACGTAGTCGTTTCCTAGTTCCCTAGTTTTCTAGTTCCCGTGTTCCCTAGTTTAGTTTTCTCGCCTGGTTATCACGTTTTGTCTGTCTCGCCACCTGCCTTTTGGAACTCTAGTCTGTGTTATCGGATCACCCATTTGCCTTGCCCCTTGGATTACGTTCGCCGTTGTTCGACCCTTGCCTGCTTCACGGACTACTCTTGTGTCTTGCTCCTACATACCTGTCAGCCGATGTCTGACCCTGCCTGTTTAACCATGTCTTTGTCTTGCCCTTCTAATAAAGCTTTGCATTTGGATCCGCCCGCTTCACGTCTCCCTCCGTTACATTAACATTCTAATAACTACTATTAACTAATAAGAAACTCTTATTAATGAATCAGTAAGTAATAGTGCTCAGTTGAACATGCTAGTTCACTATTAGCTAATCAGTAACTACTATTTTTTCATATCTCCCAGAGAACTACTAAGAACTACTATATACATGATCATAATTAATGTAAATAATGCAACATGTATAATTAATTCTAAAATGAAGATCATGGTAACCCACTCATAATGACTCAGGTATTACCAAATACATCAGAAGGAATTGCTAATTATTTGGATCCGTATTCTAAAGTGAGGATCAAAATAACTCCTTAGTAATGAATAATGTCATTAAAAATATTGGGTTTTTTGTAGTTTAGGCTTTGGTAACACTTGAGTCATTACTAGTGGGTTACTATGATCTTCACTTTAGAATATGGATCCAAATAATTAGTAATTCCTTCTGAAGTATTTGGTATTACCTGAGTCATTACTAGTGGGTTACCATGATCTTTACTTTAAAATTAATTATACATTTTGCATCATTTACATTAATTATGAACCTGTGGATAGTAGTTCTTAGTAGTTCTTTGAGAGATAGTACTACAAATAGTAGTTAATGATAAGCTAATAGTGAGCTACTATACTTTCAACTGAGCACTATTACTTACTGATTCGTTAATCAGAATTTCTTGTTAGTCAGTAGTAGTTTCTAGAATGTTAATCGTGCATTAGTCATTTGTTCCTGTGTAGTTATTCACTAATGACGGATCTGTATTCTAAAGTGTTACCGTATACTGATTAGTGACACACTAATCATTTATTTATTGATTATTATTGCACACACGGAAGAGATGGTATTTTCTTTTATAGCACATGGAACATTACTGAGCATAACTTCACACAAAAAGTGGCTTAAGCAAATACACTCACATTAAACAATTCAGAAAAACAATCAAATATTCCACCAAATTGTAACTAAGCATTACATCTATAAGACAAAAATATTTGATAAAAGCAATGTCCGAAGACCTACCGGAAATGTTTGGTGAACACGGTCTATGAGGAAGTGATCAGTCCATTAGCATCCTAAATGGATCTTGCCAACTGCAGAGCTCATTCAGACAGCAAAGAGATAATGTAGGCCAGGGGTGCTCAACCCTGGTCCTGGAGATCGACTTTCCTGCAGAGTTCAGCTCTAACCCTGACCAAACACACCTGAACCAGCTAATTAGGATCTCAAGGAGCACTTGATAATTACAGACAGGTGTGTTTAATTGGGTTGGAACTAAACTCTGCAGGAAAGTTGATCTCCAGGAACAGGGTTGGGCACACTTGATGTAGGCTATTTTTACTCAGTCACTATGAAACAGATGAGGTTGTATTCAAAGAATAATGAACATTGTAACAGATACCTGCTGCATATTTTCACCTCACCTGAGTAAGTCGCTGGTCGGGCCATGGGATTGGCAGAAGCAACAGTTAAAGGAACATTAGGGAGTTTGCAATGTTTGACGAATCGTTTGAATCAGATCAGCATACAGATCCAGTGGTGGGTTGCTGATATCGCTTGGGTCTATTCTGGGTTGCATATAGGTCAGGTCTTTTGTCACAATAGAAGAACAGCACAGACAGATATTTTCCAAAACAGGTGTTTATTAAAAGTTAGGCAGGAACACAAACAATGCAAGCAGGTAATTGACTGGGTTCAATAAGTGGTCATGATAACTTAGCTGAAAGTAACAGGTGCAGGAGGAGAGAACGGATTGTAGGCTGACTGAAGAACAGAGAAGACTGGACATAAACAGGTATAAGTATCACAGGTAGGTAATTGAGTGGTTTGTAGGGGGGGAAAGTATCAAGTATCAAAAGTATAAAAAGTATGCTGTTTTAAAAATAATAATAATAATAATAATAATAATAATAATTAAATAATGTGGCCAAATAAGTTACTATAAGTTAGTAAAATGTCTAAAGTGGATAATCAAAATAAAGTGTTACCAAATACTTTAAAACCCAATAAATGAATTTGCAAAAAGCTAAAAACAACAACAATAACAAAAACTAATGACAGCTTTCAGTAAAGAGTTCCATCAACACAACAGACTACATAGAAACACAATACAAAAAAAGAGGAAAAGGAAAGAAAAAAATAAGAGCTATGTCACTTTGACATTTAATTTCCCACACAGACTTGGTTCAAATATTTACCTGGTAACACAGCATATAAGTTTATTCATTGTGAAAAGATATGTGAGAAATCTGATGACAGATTTTTCAGAAGTCTAATGGGAGGATCATCATGGTGGCACGTAAAGATTAGCTGGAGTCTTTTAAGTAGTGCCACTTGATGTTATCAAGTGTGCCTGGATTTTTTTTCACAGTCTCACCATCAGTCTTCAGAGGACAAATGTAAATAAGAGAGTCATATTTACACTTTAAAAAAGTGGAGCTCATGGTGTGAGCTGCTGTAAAATAATGTCTTTTTTAAAGAATTTTAACAAAAGCTTATGTTTACTAGTCCACAAGCCCTTATGGAACAATTGGCTCTCATGAGACAAAAATACTTTGACGATGAATGACAGCAGTACCCTGAATGTATAGTGTCTCTGTATGTATAATAACAGAGGGTATGAGGGTGTGATTAAGTTTTTTTTTAAGCAGCACAGAACAGTAGGACAATGTTTTGACCTCCCTGCAGAGTTTAGTTCCAACCCTAATCAAACACACCTGTCTGTAATTATCAAGTGCTCCTTCAGATCCTAATTAGCTGGTTAAGGTGCTTTTGGTCAGGGTTGGAGCTAAACTCTGCAGGAAAGTCAATCTCCAGGACCAGGGTTGAGCACCCCTGCTTTAAAGACTTTTTTACAGCACATATGTCATCAAACAATGCTGGGTTGACTCTTGCTTAAATTAGTTGGTATGAGGTTTATGAGGTAAATTTAACCAACTCTCTACACGTAGTTTTGTTTCTGACTTCAAAGGTAAAACCTATAATACAGGGAGAAGGCCAGTTTGCCATCCCATTCTGTCAGCTCCAGTCCAAGGTAGCACAATACCCTTTTAGACTGAAGCTGACAGACTGAGATGGCAGACTCTGATTGGTCAGCTTGTACACCAGCGTATTTCCCAACCAATGACTTCCAGAGTCCTGAAATACACACACACACATTTGTTTGGATGGTAGGGACTTTCCATTCACTTCTACTGTTTAAACATACACGTACACATTCTTACTCCTAACTTGTCACATGTTGATGTTTGGATCCTTCAACATCACTTTTTAACGCTCAGGGTTCCCCGTTAGTCTCATTTTTTGACATGCAGGGTGCTCCATTGCTTTCCATGAAAAAAACTTTTGGCATCATACATAAATGTGATGGTCATGGGAATATATTCAATGCTGAAATAACATATTGTATTAATAAATACATGTAAATAAATAGTTTTACAATACATACCTGTGATTTTGTCTGTTAAGTGTTTTATGTTGTTAAGTAGGAGTGGGGTGCTCCAATATTTATACACTTTCAAGTTTTTTATTTATTTTTTTTAATAAAGACTTCACAGGATTTGTTTTGTGAGAGTGGCACTGTATCATGAAAATATTACTCATAACAGGATCACAATAGTGAGAACTTGCTTGTCCATACTGCAGGAAAATCATGTCTCTTGATGAGCCAAATCAAGATGGCAGTTGTTATATGCCTCTTTGTGTGTGCCAGACCTTGAATAGCACAGCTGATACATACAAGCCAACCAGTGAGTTGTCCTTTCAATATACTTTATACATGCTGAACTGCACTGCTGGCTTGCTTTGTTCAAAAAAGAAAAGACCTTTATTGTAATTTCAGTCAGAGGAATAATGAACTTAGCTGGAGTCTAATGACATTTGTTGCCATTTCTAATATCTTAATAAATTATTTGTTTCACTCAATAAAACTGCATTTTAGCATTTAATACTCTTCCAGGTTCTGTGGAAGTCCCACATTTCATCTTTCCTCAACTATATGATGGTTCAGTCCCCACCACTGCTTTCCATGTTGCAATAAACCTAGTAGGATGAGACACAACAAGATAAGATTGCTCCTTAAATTCAGATTTTATCTTCATAACTTACAATGTAAACAAATCAAAACTACCATCAAAACTACTCAGATTTATGAATTCTGATTTCAGGAATTCATTAGGAATTAAATTTAATGTTGTTGAATTACTGTGCTTTGAAATTACTACTGCAGATTCTCACTTCGACATGATTTTTTTTTCTCTTAAAATCTAAGGCAGCAATTAAAACCCACGTTTTTATTTTTGTCAGGTTGATTTTTTTTAAGTACATCACTCTTCTGCTAATATGGGCATCGACCAGGTTAAATGTAGTAGTCAAAGCCATTCCCCTCATTTAGCGATGATTCCCATCAGCACTTCAGTTTCACAAAGATCCTTCCTAAAAGAAACAAATCACAGACGGTCTGCGTCTTTTTAAAGATGCTGCTTCATCTGTGTCATCTGAAGCAGTCTTTTTTTCTGGACGTTCCTTCTGAAAATTTCTCTGACAGAACAGCAGCATGGTCTTCTCCATTGGCCCCCTCGGAACCAAGGTCAGTGAATTTGGGCTGGGGCGTTGAGAAGGTTACAACTTATATGCTGGCATTTGTCTTGGCATGCTGTATCTTGTCAACATTTGCAGAGCCACAGGTTTTAAAGGCGTTCAGTGGTTGTGGCACTTTCCACAGGGACCCTAACATCGTCATGACATACTTGTAGTGACCGACAGATAGGGAACGTCTCAGTTACATACTTAACCCTCATTCCCTGATGGAGGGAATGGAGATTTTATCTCCTCTTGCCACAACCCTGAACCATTTGTTGAATGCTGGGACATGGTCTCGGCTCTTCACCATAAACCTGAATGAGTGGTCGCACACTGGCATCTTGTATACCTGTGTGTATGGGGGAGTGGTTCAGCATGCAAAATCCACTCGCCAATTGTTTTTGATTAAACTCAGAGTTGACTGGGGCTCCCAAATACGACATAACATCTCCGTTCCCTCTATCAGGGAGCAAGGGTTACTTACATAAACTAGACGTTATTCAGTATGTTGCCTGTGCAAAAATACAGTAAAAATACAGTAAAACTTAAGAGCCACTGATGTGCTGGTATATTAATTCACTTCAATAATCTCGTCATTCCACTCATGCAAGATCCACTCGCCAATTCTCTTTGGTTAAACTCAGAGGTATTATATAATTCAGCCGCGAAGCCCCGCCTTCAGAATAAATAAGCCAATTGCCCTGAGAGGCGTTTCAAAGATGGCCGCCGAGTGAAATGACTTGCCGTAAAGGGACTTCGGTATTATCAACACAAGGAAAACACAAGTGCAATAAAATCAGTTTTATTAAGAAAAGATAGACAAGAGTAATCAACAACTACTACAGGAATACCATGAATGAATAAAGTGCATGAGATGCATAAAATGCATGTGATTCAGTTTGGTGTTTCTATGTCAGAACTATGTTATCTTATAGAAAGGTAAACTGTTGCTACTCTGAAACAAATAAGGTGAAGAACCTTATTATGCATCAAACAAATAAATGAGCTATTATTAGTTATCACCTATAATCAGCTATATAATATCTAATGTATACTGATTAGTGGACACTAATCATTTATTTATTGCTTATTGCACACACAGAAGAGATGGTATTTTTCTGAAGATGTATATTTTCTTTTACAGCACATGGGACATTACTGAGCATAGCTTCGCACAAAAAGTGGCTTAAGCAAATAAACTCACATTACACGATTCAGAAAAACAATAAAATATTCCACCAAATTATAACTAAGCATTACATCTGTAAAACAAAATTATTTGATAAACACAAGCTGAATGAGGGCGCCTAAATATTTTGATTTTAGCTAATTTAACAGTTTTAAAATAATCATTAAATTAATGACTGAAAGCACTGTTACAGAACATTATCATATCAATAAGCAATCATAAATTATTATTTTAGATTTTTGTTTTTTTTCTCGCTGTTGTTATAAACAATGTACATTAGATTGTTTTGTGTTACATTTCATGTTATTTTATTGTTGATTTTATTGCATTTTAGTGTCCTGCGTTACCTTGATATATAATAGTCAACATCTGAAGTGGATCAAAACCTAATCAAAATTAAAACCAAAACAATACCCATTCTTGTCTTAGGACAAATTTGATGAACTTTTCTGATCCACGGTTGACTACTGTATGCTGGTATCATCACCTAATAAAATATATGATTATATGTTGTATTGCTATATGTTTATCTGTTTTTTATGCTTATCTTTTATCTTATTTTTTTTCTTTGCTACTTTGGATAAACAAACAATGACATTTCCTCATTGTGACTATTTCTCAAAACAGGCTAAACTAGATTTTGAAACTAAACTAGATAATCAAGTTGACTTGTATATATTTAAGGGATGCACATCTTAAATATTGTTTACCGATGCATTTTTATTTAATACACCTTTTATTTGAACAATTTACTGAATGAGACAAACTGCCTTAGATATAAGAACACCTCCTAAACATAGTACAGGTTAAAACAATATAATCAAATGATCAGAGATATTCAATAACAAGATTATTTTTTCTCTGTAGATTAGTAAAGTCACATTAAATTACAATTTTAGAAGATAAAAATTCATTTAGTACGTAATGTGGCCCAGTGAGCCCCAATGGAGGTGATGCCATTTCCATTCTGTCGTCCACTGAGAAAACGCAGCTCATTTCCTTTCTGGGTTGGATAGAAATTAAACGAGACCCCACTGGACTGTCCCGCTTTAAAAAAGCGCCCCTGATTAGTCATAAACACAAGCTCATAGATGTAACCAGAGTAATACTTTCCAGAGATCTGAATAATTGCTTCTTTGTCATAGAGTGTCATTTCCAACAGACTGCCACTATTTACACCAACCGCTGCTGTCCAGTTACTCTCGTACTTCAGCTGGAACCTAAACAAATATTTCAATAATGTTCACATAGTGCATATGCCATAAAGCATGATATGTACATCTCCAACTTCTACTATATACATTAAATTACATTGGGGACAATACATTCTTTGTCACTTCAGTCTGACATCTACTTGACAAGGTTTTTAATCATACCTTTTTAACATGATTTTCCAAAGCCATTAATTATATATATATATATATATATATATATGGTTATTTAAAAATATGGATGATTCGGATTCGGACTGTCCAGTGGTGCTTGAGGAAACTTACCCAGAGATATAGCCGCCCCAGTAGTAATTGTATTCCCAGACTCTGATACCAGTGATGCGACCATCAGTGGCAGTAGAAAACTCAGTCCCACTGCCGTCCCCAACAGCAGGTGAGTAAGAGAAAAGATCAGGTAAAGCTGAAAGAAGTAGTAATAGCTGTTAAAATGGTCTCAACATTTCAACAATGACTTCAAAGATTATTCGAGAAAATGAGTGACAGAGCTAAAGTTACCTAAACTTTTTATTCACATTGTATCTGTTTCTCTTGGACTTTGACTGCTGACTAATTAATGTTATTATGCCTAAGTTGTTATTTTTTTATTTATTTAATCACAAAATACGTTTTGTGCATTTAGTTATTTACTTTTTTTCTTAGTTATTTGAGCTGAACATGTGGTAATACTCACGCGCTGCCATCCCCATGGCACAAACTGCAGAGAGAATCAGGAAAATCTGCAACATTTTGGAATAAATTGCTGTCCAACACACTTCAGGAATCTAAGGAAATCATAATAAGTTAGTTGTTTGATTGTTATATTAAACTGGAGGTATTCTGGATTTGTGAATGTCACAATGTCACTGATATACTTTTTGCTGTATTTGAATCAGTGGCACTTTGTAAACAATAAACCACTTTTGATGATTATATGATGAAAATGATTAAATTTCTATTAATTAGTTAATTAGGTTAACTGATTTAACATACTGCTGCTAAATGATTACTGTGCAGATAGACAAGTGGTAAGCTATAACAAAGAATAAATACAGAAATGTATCAGTAAAGATCTAATGTTTCCTTTACCTGTAGACGGTGATGTGGTTGATAGTTGAAGACACAAATGTGTTTACTAAACCTGCTCGTACACTTTTGTGCTTGTCAGACCTTGTTATTGGTTGAACAAAATGTTGTCGCAGCTTATGTTTTCTGACACCTCAGATGGAATGGTTTAGAGCTCACAACTATGGCATGATTGGCATCAAAATATCACAGCTACCAACATTAATTTTTACATTGAGTTTTAAAGGATTCAGTTTTAAAGGATACTATTATGATTTATAGATGAACTATCAGAACATAATTCAAACTGCTTGATTTGTATGCCTTATTCTTAAACAAGAATTTGAATCACTATTTTTGTCTCTTACTGGTTCTAAGTTAAAAAGTAAATATACTAAAAATGTATTTCAAATACATGTATTTCATGCTTATATAAATACACTGCATATACATGTACATATTATGTACTTAAAAATACCCTGCAATTGTACTTTTTGTATGCTAAAGTGGTATATTTTAAGTCTGCTAAATTAGAACAACTAATTCTATAATTAATACACTTTAATCATGCAGAAGTGCTGAAGTCCAACTAAAGATATAATTTTTGTTAATACACATTTGATTGTGTTAAAGTGGAATTACTGCAAGTATACTTTAGGTACACTTTAAAAAAATTGCATTTAAAGACCGATAATATTTAAAGATTATACAATCCTCACCAGTAGTGACATTAAAACATATTTAAGGCTTAATATTAAGAAATGTGCAGTATGCACAAATAGTACTCCAAATAAAGTTTAATTACAATTTGTATATCAGTAAGTTAGCATAAAATAAATGCATTTTAAATCTGTTACTTTTTTACTAGGGAACAGTTGCTCAGATTTTGTTTATCTCCTTTAATTAGATTACTTAGATTAACAATTAATTTGATTAAATTAATTAATTAACAATTAAATTTATGCATATATTAGTGGGACTGATAATTGCATTTCATGTTCAGCTTATTCTAATTCCCTGTCATTTGTATTATACAGTATATCATATGTTCATTGCCTTTACAACAATGAGCCTTTGTGAATTCCACTTCAAATACATTGATTTCAAATAATTTACATTCACATTAGTTAAAAATGTACAATGATACAAACAAGTGTGTGGCTTCTCTATAAAACATCCCAGTCAGTTATTGAAGGGTACAAATTATTTGTTTACTTCACCTTCAATGAGATCTTGCACCAAGTTAACATCAACGTTTACCATATATTTGTTTTCTTGACAGATCACATGTCTCAAGTTATGATGCTGTTTTCTCCTTGGTAAACATGCTCTAAACAATTTGATTGGTATGATAATGACAGCACAACTTTGGGACAATCGTAATTTGAATAATTTTCACAATAATTTGTAAATAAAAAAATGTAAAAAGAAATAAATGATGAAGGCAGGGTAAAATGTTTCCAGGTTTTTAATGTGATCATCATATTGCAAAAAGAAAAGATATACATGAGTGTCAGTTGTTGAAGAAATATAATAAGACAAGGCAATTCAAATAATAAAGAAATTCAAATAGCAGTCATTACATTTATGCAGCTAAAAATGTTTATTTATTTTAGAAAAACCCCACTGAAAATAAAATTAACAAAACAACATTGCCTTTATTCAAGTAACAATAGTGAGAATTGCCTCTCTAAAAATTAGAACAAATAAAACTCAGATTAAAAGAAAAAAAGTTTGTGTAGTTGTTTCTTTAATGTTGGCAGAAACAAGGTATAGGGGGTTGAACTGAACTAATATGGTCTTAAGCTGTTACACACTGCTGTGGTAGACAGCCCAATGAGCCCCAATGGAGGTGACGCCATATCCATTATGTCGACCACTGAGAAAACGTAGCTCACTTCCATCATGGGTCGGGTAGAGGTTAAATGAGATTCCAGAAGGCTGTCCCACTTTTAAAGAGCGGCCTTGACTAGTGACAAACATAAGCTCGAAGATGTAGCCACTGTCGTATTTTCCAGACACCTGAACGATGGATTCATCATGATGAAGTGTCAACTCCATCGGATTGCCATAGCTTGCACAAACCAGCGTTGTCCAATTACCTTCATAACTCAGCTGGAATCTAAACAAAAATGTGTCATCAGTGTTCAAACTGATTGTGGCCACAGAATACCTTATAAGTTAACAACACAATGCAAATGACTTTATAAATTCTTCAACATTCAGTCGCAAATAAATATGTTTTGCTTACTTTTTCACTCTTGTGGTCGAGATGGATGATCAGTGGTGCAATGATTAACTTACCCACTAATGTATGCACTGCTGTATTCCCAGACTCTGATACCAGTGATGCGACCTGCTTGTGCAGTAGAATATTCAACCCCACTGCCGTCCCCAACAGCCAGGGAGTAAGAGTAGAAATCAGGTAAAGCTGAAAGAGGAAAAAACAACTAAAAGTCTGTCTATATGTATAAATATATATTTATATAACCTCACGAGTGGTGTGTGCGATACTCACGCATGGCCATGCCCACTGTACAGACTCCAGAGAGAATCAGAATAAGTTGCAACATTTTGGAAAAAAGCTGCTGTCCAGTATACGCCAATAATCTATATGTATATACATAAAAAATAGATCATGCTCATGAAGCAGTAAATACTACAAGAACTGGCTTCCACTGTATTGCAGTGTTCAGATGGATCTGCAGCTTGGCATCACTCATGCAATTTCCTTTAAATTACTTTAGGAAGTAGATTCTAAAATCTAACTACATTACATGTTGACAGAATAGTGATTAGTGCTTTCCTAGGTGCCTAAGAACATTAAGATGATAAAAGATAATCTCTGGTATTTCAGAAATATAAAGTCATTACCTGCAGTTATACTTGATGTGGTTGATATTTAAGCAGTCTGGTTTGCTGACTAAACCTACCCGTTTTTATATTCTCCTACTAGTCAAACCACTTCTATTGGACAAAGTTGTGTTTCTGTCTCATTTTACGACACACCTTAAAGACACACCTTAAATGGGATGTTTTAAGCGCATAACAAGGTTTGTTACCTTTAAATTTTGGAAACAGTGATATTTCCTCATAGTGGACATTCCAACTTCATTTCACGCTAAAATATGTTTATTGTTATTTATAACTTAAGCGTCTGGATTTGAATGTCTCAAGTGTTTCACACAGATCTATATCACATCTTGAGAATATGTACACTTTCAGTATCATTTAGTTGGTAATGCTTTACAATAAGGTACGTTATTAATAATAGTTAATGAACATACAGCTGCTCATTGTTAATTGTTAACTCAGGTCCATTAAATGAACATCAGAACTGGACACTGTAGCAATGGAAGAACTGATTCTGATTGTTCTGATGAATCGTGTTTTCATTTAGATCAGGCAGATGGCTGGGTACATGTGTGTTGCTTATCTGGAGAAAAGATGGTAGCAGGATGCAAAATGGGAAGTAGGCAGGCTGGCAGAGACAGTGTTATCTTTTAGGCAATGTTCTGCTGGGAAACCCTGGATTCTGGCATTTATGTGGATGTTACTTTGACACATACAGTACCACATACATCATGGCAATGGTATTTCCTGATAGCAGTTGCCTCTTTCAGCAGGATTATGCCATACTGCAAAACAATCATGGACAAAGAGTTCAAGGTGTTGGCTTGGCCTCCAAATTCACAAGATCTCAAAGATCTAGATCTAAAAAAAAAATAATAATAATAATAATAATAAATAAAACTATTTTTGTACTACAGGAAAACATTCAAATTAGTTCAGAGCAACATGAAGCTGATGACATGATTATTGGTAAATGATCCTATCTCATGTCAAAAAAACATGTTTGTCAACATGTCTGACAAGGAATGTAGAAACATTATATAGATTAAAGCTGCAAGCAGCGTAGAAAGGGCCCTCGCACCCGGGCTCACCACCACCCGGTGGCTTTAGGAAAACAGCGAACAGAGGTCACTATGCATTTACATTTAGACATTTAGGAGACACTTTTATCCAAAGCGATTTACAAAAGAGGACAACGGAAGCAATCGAAATCAACAAAAGAGCAATAACATGCAAGTGATGACAAGTTTTAGTTTTTTTTTTTTTTTAAATAATTATATAAGAAATAAAAAAAGCAGACAGAATATAAGAAAAAAAGCAAGCTATAGTGTTAGAGGCTTTTTTGTTAATTGTATAATAAATAAATAGAAAAAAAAAAATAAGTGGAATATAAAAAGAACAGAGAAGCTAGTTTTTATTTTTTAAGAAAACAAGCAGTAAGTAAATGAATAGAGTATAAGTCTAAAAGGGATATATATATATATATATATATATATATATATGTGGCGGGAGAAGCAAAACGACAGACACAGTGAGCGGTAAATAAAAGTGTCCAAAATAAAATGGGGGATCTGGTGTCCTCGTCGTGCTGGGGGTTCTGTGAAGGAGGGGCAGTGTTCGAAAGGGAAGGGTCCGGCAGCTCGACCTTTTAGCAGCGCTCGTTCCCTCGACGCACCCTTCCTGGACCCACGAAGACACCAGCGTGCATGCACAGGTAAGAGACCGCTCTCCCTAGGAGAGGCGCGCTCGGCATTTCAACAGTGACAGTGATGAGGCTTCATTCACGTCAGGTGTGCCTCATCAGACCTGGCTGTTTCGGCTGCCTCCCCCTAATTATCATCGTCACCCCGTCCGTAAGTGCGGGCCACTCCCGTCGGGAGCCTGGTGAAGGGCGGCGATTACGGACGGGGTGAAGATGATAATTAGGGGGAGGCAGCCGACTCGTCACAATATATATATATATATAATATATAAAAAGAATAGAATTAGAATAGAGAGTGCTAGAGTTAGAAGGTCAAATAAAGATGGAAGAGATGTGTTTTTAGCCGATTCTTGAAGATGGCTATAGGACTCAGCTGTTTGGATTGAGTTGGGCAGGTCATTCGACCAGGAAGGTACATTTAATGAGAAAGTCCATAAAAGTGATTTTGTATCTCTTTGGGATGGCACAATAATGCGCCGTTCACTTGCAGAACGCAAGCTTCTAGAGGGCACATAAGTCTGAAGTAATGAATTTAGGTAAAGGAGTGCAGAGCCAGTGGTGAATTTGTAGGCAAACATTAACACCTTGAATTTTATGCGAGCAGCTATTGGTAGCCAGTGCAAACTGATGAAGAGAGGTGTGACGTGCGTTCTTTTCGTCTTATTAAAAATTAATCTTGCAGCTGCATTCTGGATTAATTGTAAAGGTTTGATAGAACTGGCTGGAAGACCTGCCAAAGGAGCATTGCAATAGTCCAGCCTGGACAGAACTACAGCTTGAACAAGGAGTTGTGAAGTATGATCTGAAAGAAAGAGCCTGATCTTCCTGATGCTGAATAAAGCTTATCTTCAGGACCGGGCAGTTTTAGCAATGTGGTCTGAGAAAGTCAGCTGATCATCAATCACAACTCCAAGTTTTCTGGCTGTTTTTGAAGGAGTTATGGTTGATGTGCCTAACTGGATGGTGAAATTGTGATGAAACGATGGGTTTAATGGAACCACAAGCAGTTCTGTCTTGGCAAGGTTGAGTTGAAGATGATGTTCCTTCATCCAGCAAGAAACATCTGTTAGACAAGCTGAGATGTGAGCAGCTATCGTCGGATCATCAGGATGGAATGAAAAGTAGAGCTGAGTGTCATTAGCATAGCAGAGATATGAAAAGCCATGTTTCTGAATGACAGAACCTAGTGATGCCATGTAGACAGAGAAGAGAAGTGGTACAAGAACTGAGCCGTGAGGTTCTCCAGTAGCTAAATCTTGTGACTTGGATACCTCAACCTCTCCAAGATACCTTGAAGGACCTGTCTGAGAGGTAAATTCAAACCACTGGTGTGTTGTTCCTGAGGTGCCCTTGTGAGTGAGTTCAGGTACAGCTGCAGGAGAAATAGCTTGAAGTAGTAGGATGATTAGAAAGAATGATTTTGGAGACTTCTGCCTCTGAGAGTGAAGAGAAGGATGTAAACAAGTGTATGTTTGCAGGTAAGATGTGCTTGGCAGATTGTGGTGTGGAAAACTGTACATTGATGGTTTTAATTTTATTAATGAAGAATGTGGCGAGAGTTAGACGAATTAAAATTTAAAGTGGTAAATATAGAAGGAATATGTGAATGTCAATTATAAGTACAAAACTTCCTGCTACCAAGTGAAGGTGCTAACTTTAACTGGATATTGGCATGTAGATGTCTTCAGGCCTGCACAAATAAAACATTTGAAGTTTGGTGCAGACTGAACATGGTATGTTTGAGTTAGTGCAAAGCATGATGTATTCTGTTGCCAACAGGTGGCGCTATGATTATAACTGAATATTTGCCTTAAGATGTGTTCAGGCCAGGGCAATTCCCAAAAGCATCGTAAGCTTAAGTTGATCATAGGTCCATTGTTTTTAATGGGTCTACGATGTACTTAAGCTTACAATGCTTTTGGGAAATGCAGCCCAGGACTCCTACCAAACGTGAAGTTTGGGGCATTGTATGACTGAGCTACAACATAACAGCTATTCCCACAGCAAAACATTGAAATTTGTGGACACGCCCTTTAACAAAAACTCAAGATCTTTGCAATTTATTACAAAGCCCTTTACAGTAGACTAACCAAATATAATGTTAATGTCATTAAATCTCTAGGAGGAGTTTGTTAGAGCATAAAACATGCCACTTCCCGTTGACATCATTGTTTATCAAACATGTAAATTTTGGTGCAGATCGGACATTGTCTGAATTATAACAAAAAAAGAGAACTTTTTTGTAGGTATTGGTGTGTTGCATGTATGTACCGAATTTCGTACATGTATGTGAAACATAATTTGAGGGGCATTTCATTAAAATTGTATAGACAGCGCTTTTGAGCCATTTTGATACACCCACTTCTGAAACCCATATCAGATGTACATTTTCATTACTTTTGGCATGTTTCAGGAGTTTTTCCAAGTGTGTTGGAAGAAGAATGAAGAAGTATCTGAGCAATTCCAGTAGGGTCCTCGCACCACCAGTGCTTGGGCCATATTAATACTTCAGATCTTTCTTAACTGTTACCAGCAACTTTTACTGTTGTAACCTGTAACTGTATTCAGGTCTGCTTCTGGCAAAGTAACATACGGGTTACAGTTCATAATTTTTTTTTTTTTTTTCATTATTTTTATCCCTAGTATCCATACACAGAATGTAAAATATACTTGTATAAAAATGTAAAAATAAATAAAAAATTAAAAAAAGCAAATATTAGTTTATATGATACAACCTTCAACACTACATCATTCAAGCTCAGAAACAATTCCAGAAACAGTTTTTACCACAAAGACATGCATTAACAAAAAGGTATCATGCGTATTTCATATATTGTGTTTTTTTAAATTAATGCTTCTGTTTATGTTTCTTTTCTAATTGTGGCCAAGTAAAAACGTACTTTAGAAACCATTTAATGAATTTGCTTATAGCTGATGACACCAGTAAGTCAAGCCCTCAGTAGGCTGTTTGTAACACTTAATAATAATGTTCAAGTCATTAATATTAGTTCACCATTTCCACCAGGTATCATTAACCTAACATGCCTGATTATATTCATTTATGGGGTAAACTAAAATAGTTCAGAGATGCACAGTCAATGGAATGACATGAAAGGACACTCAAAAATCATCTTTAAAAAGTGGTGCTCATGGTTTGAGCTGCTTAAAAGTAATAAAACACAAAGTCTGCCTGATGCATCTTTTGCAAACATTCCCACAACTTTTAAAAATGCATCTTGAAACACTCTTCAGACCAATAAGTTATTTATAATCTCAAAATTTGAGAGGATACTGAAAACACTACTGTATAACATGCTCTAAAAATTTCGCTCTTAGAAACTGCATAGTCTGCATTATTGAAATACCTAGATGCATTCTGGGAATTTAGCCCAGTAGCTTCCCGTAAAAAGATATTTGTTGTCATGAGACACAAATATTTTGCTGACAAAAGACAGCACTGAAAGCCAAATGCACAAATGTTTTTTCTGATGTCTCTGTGTGTATAATAACAGAGACTATGAGTTTAATTAGGTTAATTAATCAGGTTTCAATACTATCTGCAAAAGGACAGTGAGAGCAGCTGCAAAAGGACAGTGTGTTTGTCATGTCATGAGTTTGTCTTGAGTTTGAATTTTAGTAAACATACCCAACACTTTACCTGTAGTTTTCTTTACCAAGGTAAAACTTTTCATATTGGAAGAAGACACGTTTACTATCCCAGTCTGTCAGATCCAGTCAAAGAATCCACTTCCTCTGATTGGTCAACTGGTACACAAGCTCATTTTTCAACCAATGTTCTCCAGTCAGACTCCCAACACCCTGAAATACACCCGACACCCTGAAAAACACCCACAATCACACACTTTTGTTTTGATATAGGGACTTTCCATTGACTTCTACTGTTTAAATATACAATCATGACAAACTGTGAGTATTTGGACAAGTATTTTACAGTTTCACAAACTGATGGATAATTTGTATAACTTTTGTAAGATCTGCTCATGCCCAGTAGGTTTAGGGACCAACCTTCATATTGACATTTTCTCTACAAAATGTATGTTTTTGTATAAGTTAGACTCATATGAAATAGGCAACTCAAACAATACTTACCAGTTATAATGAAGATTGGATTGACTGTATTTACATTTAGGTAATCTTTTCAGTTACACTTTATTCCCATTTTAAACATTTTAGCTAGTAGAATGTCTAAAGTGGATTATCAAAATAAAGTGCTACCATGTTTAAATTTTTATTGCAAAACTGCTTGTTAAATTGCCTTTTTCAATTTAGTCTTGTGACAGTTCAAGACAATAATTTGACTATAATTCAGATAAAGACCCAAGTGCAGAGTCAAATCTTCACTTGAAAATTTAAGCAGAAAATTAGGGACAATCAAAATACAATACAATAGCAAACCAAAAACTTACACTTTAAAAGAAAGATGACGGAAAAGTTAGTATATTGATCAGGGATGCTGAATGGGGGTACGTTTAGAATGATTTCAATGGCCTTCCTAAAGGCCTAAAGGTGTCTTTGTCACTATTGATGCCCATCTTTAGTTAATTACACTTCCAGGGCTTGTAGTCAAAGTGTGCAGCATGACTTTAGGTCAATGATTTGAATACACATCTTCTGATAATGAGCATGCTTTAAATTTCTGTATTAAAACTGCATCACTGATGTTTAACATTTGAAACGTTAAAGTCATATATAGTATTTAAAATGCAGAAATGTGCTGTGAAAAAAAATAATATCAGAAACAATATCAGAGAACCTCTAATGACACTCACGATTGGGTTTTAATGTCGGCATTACAAACAGGTCTGTGGATGATGCAGTAAACATGGGACTGCACTTCATCCTGCAACATCTGGACAGACCAGGGATTTATGTGAAGATCCTGTTTGTGGACTTCAGTCAGCGGCCTTCAACACCATCATTCCTACACTCCTCCAGACCAAACTAAATGAGCTCTCTTTTCCTAGCTCTATCTCTCAGTGGATAACCAGCTTTCTGACAGATAGGCAACAGCTAGTGAGAATGGGGACAATAATGTCAAGTAGCCGCACCACGAACACTGGCACCCCTCAGGGATGTGTTCTCTCCCCACTGCTCTTCTCCCAGTACACCAACGACTGCACCTCTAAAGACCCCTCTGTCAAGCTCCTGAAGTTTGCAGATGACACCACACACATTGGCCTCATTCAGGATGGTGAAGAGTCTGCTTACAGACAAGAGGTTGAGCAGCTCGCTGTCTGGTACAACCTGGAGCTCAACACGCTCAAAACAGTGGAGATGATCATAGACTTCAGGAGAAACCTCCCTGCACTCCCCCCTCTCAGCATCATGGACAGCACTGTGGCTGCAGTGGAGACATTCAAGTTCCTAGGGTCCATCATCTCCCAGGACCTGAAGTGGGACACTCACATCGACTCCATTGTAAAAAAGGCCCAACAAAGGCTCAGAAAATCACTCTGGATTCCTCACACCCATGTCATCCCCTTTTCGAACTTTTGCCATCTGGTCGGCGCTACAGAGCCACAAATAACAGGACAGCCAGACATAAGAACAGTTTCTTCCCTCGGGCAATATACCTTATGAACATATACCTTATACCCCCAATTGTGCAATAAAAATATGTGCAATAACCTTATATTTATTTGTTACCACCTACATCTCAGTACATCCCGGCATCTCGTTCTATTCTATTCTGCTCTACTCTACTCTATTCTATTCTATTCTATTGTTTTTTTTCTATCATCTGTAGCACAACTGTATATACAATTTATTTATTTTCTTAAATCTTATATTGCAATTTTTGTCTATTTATATTTACATATGTGTAACTTATATTATTTTCTCTGTGTTCAGGATGTAGAATGTCATGGATGCAACTCAATAAAAACGTACATTTATGAATAATAATTTTGTATATTTGTAAAACTTTTTTTTTTTTTTTACTTTGAATAATACAGAAACTATTTTAAAAGTAATATATATTATAATAAGAAGGGAAAAAAAGAAGAAAAAACACAGCAATGTGTAATTCAAAAAGTGGGTAAAACTCCTGTTAAAATCAATATGGAAAATTCCTTAATAACAATTCCATAATAACAAAGTACATTGGGCCAGAGGTCATGTTAACTGAAAATTGTCGGTCATTGACAGTTTTTTATTTTATCAGTGACAAAAAAATCTAAAGGGCGTCCTTTACTTTGACAGATAAGCATGATGATTTTTTAAATTGTAACTGTAATTTCCACCCCTGTCCAGTTGGTGCCAAATGTGCTCCAGTGTGACAGCAGAGCATGGGATCCATGGGATTCATGTTCATCTGTTCTCCTCAAAAAATAAAAAATAAAATAAAAAATGCATAAGCCTATATCTTTATGTAGGTTTATGATTAAAAATGATACTGTGAACAAAAATAAAAGAAATTAAATGTGTTGTTATAATTAAAAAATTAAATCAATATGACGGGTAATAATACATTATGACAGAAATTTTATGACCATGTCCATCAAAATGACAGACAGTGTTAAAGTCTAAGTGTCACGAATCTGGTCGGTGTCCTGTTCTCCGCTCACCACCAGATGTCACTCTCACCTCTCTTACACACTCTGACTGTTGCACTACACCCCAGACTACATTACCCATCAGCCTTTGCTCTTCTCCCCCGTCCAATCAGAGACAGTATAAAAGCCCCGGTCCTCCCACTTGCAAACCATGGATTGTTAGTTTGTATTGTGTTGTTAGCGTTCCCTCGTTTCCCGAGTTCCTAGTCTCCTCGTTCCCGTGTTTGATTTCTCGCCTGGACTATCGTTTACTCTCCCTGGATTATCTGTATTGCTCCCGTTCGCTCCTGTTCGACCCCACGCCTGACTCACGGACTTCTATTGTGCATCGCCCTAATTTACCTGCTTGCTGTTGTCTCGACCCTGCTTGCTCTACTATGTATCTGTCTCGTCCAAACAATAAAAGCTCGCAAATGGATCCGCTCGCCTCTCGTCTCCTTCACATCGTAACAGAACAATCCGTCACCATAGGATCCAGCAGCTTCACCCCCAGACAATCTTCCGATATGGACACCGACAGAACCCTATACAGAATCAAACAAGGACAGCGTACACTCGATCAACACATCCGTGAGTTTCTAGCCATAGCCAATTATTCCACCCTCCCGGACTGCAGTATTATGGAGATTTATTGCGACTGCATTAATGAGCCTCTAAAGGCCAAACTCAGACGCGAGGGTCCGCGCTCATCTCTGGCCGCCTTTTTGAACTTTGCGTTATTGTGTGTGGGCTCGCCGTGTACTGTGGGGGTCGCGAAGGGGGAACGCGACAACGCGGACACGGCAGCCCCGCACCCCGCTCGCAGATTGGTGGTTACGCCGGATCACGACGCCAAAACCAAGTTTTCCGCCTGGATCGCTCGCGAGATGGCGGCCGTGTCGGAGCGCGCCCAAGCTACGATAGCGTCAGCTGAGCCCGTGCACAAGATGGTGGCCGCGCCGATGTGCGCAAGCAAAATGGCGGCGACTGCGGTGCCCGTTCACAAGATGGCGGCAGCGCCGGCGCGCGCTCACAAAATGGCAGCGACTGCGGTGCCCGTTTGCAAGATGGCGGCGGCGCCGGCGTGCGCTCACAAGATGGCGGCGACGGCGGAGCCCGTTCACAAGATGGCCGTGAAAACAGAGCTTTGTCACGTCACAGCTGCCATATCAGAGCCATATAAGGTTGCAGCTGCGTTTCCTGAGTCAAGTCAAGTTGCAGCTGTGTTTCCTGAGTCAAGTCCAGTTTCCAAGTCAAGTCAAGTTGCAGCTGTGTTTCCTGAGTCAAGTCCAGTTTCCAAGTCAAGTCAAGTTACGGCTGCTGTTCCAGTGTCAAGTCAAGTTAGAGCTATCGCTCCTATCTCAAGTCAAGGAACAGCCATCTTTCCTAAGCCATGTTGTTCCTGAGTCAAGTCACGTTACTGCTGTTATTTCAGAGCCAAGTCAAGCTTCAGCCGCTGCTCCAGAGTCAAGTCAGGCTACGGCTGTAGCCTCCAGGTCCAGTCAAGCTTCCAAGTCCAGCAACGTCAGGGCCGTCGTTCCTGCGCCAAGCAACGTCAGGACTGTCGTACCTGCGTCGAGCAACGTCAAGGCGGTTGTTCCTGAGTTAAACCGATTTAAAGCTGTGGTCGCTCCTGATTCAAGTAATGTCAAAACTGCTGCTCCTGAGCTGAGTACGGTCAAGACTGAGGTTCTTGTGTCAAGCAAGGTCAGAACGGATCTACACGAGCCAAGTCAAGTCACAGTAGATCTCCATGAGCCTAGTCAGGTCACAGTTGATTTTCACAAGCCAAGTCAGGCCTCAGCCAGTCACCACGAACCAGGTCAAGTCACCGTTGATCCTCATAGGCCAAGTCAAATCGCCGCTGATCTCCAAGAGTCAAGTCGGTTCACTACTGAGCTTCACGAATCAAGTCAAGTCACGGCCAATCTCCACGAACTAAGTCAAACCACAGCTGAGCTTCATGAGCCAAAGGAAGTTATTACTGCTGTTCCAGAGCCAAGTCACGTCTCGTCTGACCTTCCAGAACCCTGACACGTCTCGTCTATCTGTCCAGAGCCTCACCATGTCCCGCCTGACGGCCCAGAGTCAAGTCACGTCTCGTCTGAGCGCCTAGAGTCAAGTCGCGTTTCGTTTGACCGCCCAGAGCTTTGTCACATCATGTCTGCCAGTGTGATGGCAACCGCCATCCTCAGCATCTGGGCCGCAAGCTACGCTCCAGAGATCTTGACGACGACTCCAGAAGTCCTGCCCGTCGTCAAGTCTGTACCAGAGGTCTCGTCTGACCTCCCTGAGCCTTGTCACGTCATGTCTGCTAGCGTGCTGGCGATCGCCATTCTCAGTGTGTGGGCTGCACACTCGGCTCCAGAGGTCAAATCTGTTCGCCAGCCAACTCCTGCGGTCCCGTCTGATCTCAAGCCTGCTCCAGAGCTCCCGTCTGATCTCAAGCCTGCTCCAAAGCTCCCGTCTGATCTCAAGCCTGCTCCAGAGCTCCCGTCTGATCTCAAGTCTGCTCCGGAGGTCCCGCCTGACCACGAGACAGACCCAGAGGCCTCACCAGTCGGAGAAGCCGCGCCAATGCCTCCAGAGGTGTCAGCTTCGGCTGTAGATCCTCCTAGGGAGGCGGCGTTCTGCCTCAAACTCTCTGCTTCTCCCCTTATTCTGTCTGCCTCCTCTGTCTCTGCTGTTCCTAGGTCCCAGGCCATAACGCAGTTTCCTGCTCCAGAGGTCCCGCCTGGTCTCAAGTCAGCTCCAGAGGCCCCGTCTGGTCTCAAGTCTGCTCCAGAGGTCCCGTCTGGTCTCAAGTCTGGTCCAGAGGTCCCGTCTGGTCTCAGGTCTGCTCCAGAGGCCTTCCCCATCAGAGAAGCTGCGCCAATGCCTCCAGAGGTGTCAGCGTTGACTGTAAAACCTCTTATGGAGGCGGCGTTATCCTGTGGTCTCTCTGCTTCTCTCCCTATTCTCTCTACCTCCTCTGTCCCTGCTCTCCCCAGGTCCCAGACCATGACGCAGGTTCCTGTTCCGCCCCGGAGTGCTGCGCTCCTGTTCCGCCCCGGTGCGGCTCCCACCTCCTGTTCCGCCCTGGAGGGCTGCTGCGCCTTCTCCCCCTATTCTGTCTGCCTCCTCTGTCCCTGCTTTCCCCAGGTCCCAGACCGTGACACAGATTCCTGTTTCGCCCTGGAGGGCTGCTCCGCCTCCTGCTCCGCCTCCTGTTCCGCCCTGGAGGACCGCTCCGCCTCCTGTTCCGCCTCGTAGGGCTCCTGCGCCTCCTGCTCCACCCTGGAGGGCGCCCGCGCCTCACGCTCTGCCTCCGGCTCCGCCCTGGAGGGCTCTGGCGTCGCCTGTCCCGCCTCCGGTTCCGCCCTGGAGGGCTCTTGCGTTGCCTACTCCGCCTCCGGCTCCGCCCTGGAGGGCTCCTGCTCCGCCTCTGGCTCCGCCCTGGAGGACCCCTGCTCCGCCTCCGGCTCCCCCCTGGAGGGCTCCTGCGCCTCCTGCTCCGCCCTGGTGGGCTTCTACTCCGCCTCCGGCCCCGCCTTGGGGGGCTCCCGTGCCTCCTGCTCCGGCTCCGCCCTGGAGGGCCCTTGCGCCTCCTGCGCCGCTTCCGGCTCCACCCTGGAAGGCTTCCGCCTCGCTGGTTCTGCCTCTGTCTCCTGGCCCTCCCACCGCTCCCCTGGAATGTTTTTCGGTCGGAGCGTCTGGAAGCCGCTCCTTGGGGGGGGGCTATGTCACGAATCTGGTCGGTGTCCTGTTCTCCGCTCACCACCAGATGTCACTCTCACCTCTCTTACACACTCTGACTGTTGCACTACACCCCAGACTACATTCCCCATCAGCCTTTGCTCTTCTCCCCCGTCCAATCAGAGACAGTATAAAAGCCCCGGTCCTCCCACTTGCAAACCATGGATTGTTAGTTTGTATTGTGTTGTTAGCGTTCCCTAGTTTCCCGAGTTCCTAGTCTCCTCGTTCCCGTGTTTGATTTCTCGCCTGGACTATCGTTTACTCTCCCTGGATTATCTGTATTGCTCCCGTTCGCTCCTGTTCGACCCCACGCCTGACTCACGGACTTCTATTGTGCATCGCCCTAATTTACCTGCTTGCTGTTGTCTCGACCCTGCTTGCTCTACTATGTATCTGTCTCGTCCAAACAATAAAAGCTCGCAAATGGATCCGCTCGCCTCTCGTCTCCTTCACATCATAACACTAAGGCAACCTCTGATTGGGCTGTGTTTGTTTTGAGAGAGTTTATACACTCATTTTTTTTTACATTTACTTAATGATTACAACAAATGATATTGTATAGCCATTAAATTTAAACACTTCTTGAAAATGGTAAAAAGTTTATTTAAAAAAAAAATAATAATAACATTAAATCAACATGAACCCCTAAAGCCTCCTAACGTGTTTTAAATTTCTTTATTGTGATCACTCTTAGTATATGTCACTGACCTAAATGGGGTTTAGGCATCTGGGTTTTGTAGACATATCCAGAAAGAAAGAATACTACTAAAAATGTCTTGAAAATGTAATGGCTGTGTGCTTGATTTTGTGCATCTGCTAGTAACCCATATGCAGATGCTGAGACCAACCTTAAGTCTATGCTCCAAAGCATTCAAAATGTATAACAATTTATGTTGGAAATGTTATTTTCTGGTCTATGCTCAAAAAGTGGAACTGACTGTTAACAGTTTAAGGCATATGATTCATATATTATAAATACTGTACGCCTCTTGAATGTTTAAAAATCTACAAAAACAGTCTAGTAATGTACAGGCTTGATGCTGCTTGGATTAATTTTAAATTCATAAGTACTAAATTTGCTTCTGTAAATATGATTTTTTTTCTGCAGTGTTTTCCTGAGGTTTTCCACCGACTGCAGTCTTCAAATGTAACCCACCTGCAAAGTAAAGCTGACTGCTACTTGAGAAAATGGGATTTGGTTAAAGCGCCACTAAGCGGTCAAAAACTGCAAATACATTTGTGGTACCCATGGAATTATTTATTTTAACCTTTGTTTATATAATTATTTTAAACATTCTATAGTTAATTGAACGTTTAAAGAGTAAAAATAGAAGAATAAAAACTACAGTATGCAGAAATTGCATTCGAAAAGTAATAAAACAAATTTTATTGTAAAACCTTTTTTTTTTAATTAATGTGAGAAAAAAGAGGAATTTATTAGTTTTAATAAAAAATAAACTCCCAAGAATCCACCATATTCTTATAGCTAAATATTGTTAAATATTATCCCCTATAACACCACGTGTGCAAGTGTTCTTGGTATTTATGGCCTAGTATTTTAAATTGGAGACAATACGTATTTATTAAAAAAAAAAACAACAACAAAAAAACAACAACAACAGTCTTCTGACACGACTTAATATGACATCATAAAGAGCCTTTAAAGCAATCTGGAAAGAAGTCACTGTTAACACCTGCTATAAACCATATAGATCATAATATCAAATACATATTCATAGTAATGATGAAAATAAATGACCAAAGAGTTCAAAATACAAATGATATTCAGTGAAAAGCAAAAGGAATAGATATACATGTTGAAAAAATCAGAACGCTCATGATTAGTGTATGTAGCCACACTTTTAAAAGATTTATTTATTTATTTATTTATTACATGCCGACTGATTTTTTATAGGCTTTATAGACAGATAAGTTGATAATGATTCTTGGAAAAAAAAAAAAAAAAACAGTATCACATCCTCTTGTACCACTCTTTCAAGAATTTCTTCTCCAGGATCTGGTAAGTTTTGGGAGTCATTTTTAGTCCATCTCTGCAACTTGGCATATTCTGTGTCTTGACACAATCACGTCAGATTGTGTGTGCTGTTACTGTCAGTTATAATAATTTGCCATAATAAAATTAAACTCGACATCACTTGGACATTGGGAGACATGCCTGCAGCTAAATGTTTGCTTGCAGTAGGTTATAACATGTTTTATTGATTTTACAACATTAAACATGCAAGTTAAACTTGTAGATAAGTTTAACTATAAAGCAGGCACTGCCAGCACAGAATTGCTTCAAAATTAAAAGTGAATGATGCATACATAAGGCCAGCAGGGGTCCCTCTTGCTTCATTAAAATAATTAACAAACAGTTCATTTCATGTCTTGTTCATGTCATGCTGCCTAATATATCAAATGCACCTGATTAGTGACAAACACAAGCTTATAGATGTAACCAGAATAACCCTTTCCTGAGATCTGCTTATATTATTATTTATAAAGTGTGCATCAGATAGAAGTTGGCATTTGTATTGTGATGCACCGTTTCTAGCATATTTGCATCAGTAAAAAAATATTTATGTATATGTAATTATTAGTAATGTGCTATATTTTTTATTTAGATTTGTACTGATTTCTCCTCTCTGAACTGTTTCTCAAGTATGTTTTCTCATCACCACTGCTGCTATGTGAATATGACGTATCAATACTAGGGAGACCAAGGCATGTCCTGAGAGTCACGTAGAACGTAGCTCAACATTGCAGAGGTAGAGCTGCATCTTCTACCAAAAAATTACAATGAACCAAAGAAATAAAAGCAAACTACCTGTAAGCAGTGACTTAGCACAAATCCATGAATAAATGTTCCAAAGTAAAGCAAACTCCAACGGATTCTCCATGCTCAGGGAGTAGGGAGCAATGAACACAGTGTAGGGACCATGTCAATCGGAACACAGTACATGCATAATGCTCTCTTCTAACTAGCTGACGATCTGAATCAGGTGCGTTAAATAAGAGAGACATGCAAAATATTCCGAGTGGTCTTGTAGCTATGATAATGGACAAGTGGTGCAGCTTTCTCAACCAAAGACTTGAATAATGCACAGCTGTGACGTGTTCTGATCTTCCACGTCAGCTGATAATTTAGGCTAACAAAAACATTTGCGAACAAGGTGCCCCATATCATCATGCTTTTCAAATTTAGTTTTCATTTTCTTTTTGGTTTCATTTTGAAAAGTCTTTTCATAAAGAATACTAATGAATCTATCTTTCAGTGAAACGGTAAACGGTATAAAGATGTAAACGCAACAAATTATTATCTTTTCTTGTAAAACATACCAAGATTGTGAATTTGAAAGCTAAAGGGAAAGCATCCAAAGGAATTTATCTCATACAACCCATTTAAGAGCCATGGTTTGTGTATGCAATGACCCATTTCTGGCCTTTTTTCTCAGTGATGGATAGTCCTTGATGACTCTACGGTTATAACCGCAAAATCCCAGGAAGGTTCCTAATTCTTTTTAATTATTTGAATTTGCCCAGGTTGTTAATGATGGAATGCCTTTCTCAAACACAGTGGGCCTCATTTATCAATCTAAAGTGGAAACGAGTACAGATCCGATCACAAAAATCAACTTACAATAAGGTTCATATGTGATTCATCAAACATACGAATGATTGTACCTTGATAAATGCAGCGGATGAAATGTCACATGTTTACATGTCACACCCCTATAAATTCAGGGTAGTAATGCTTTGCCCTAGATTTTGTGACATGGAGAAACATAAAAAGCCAAAAAGAGGATTTTTTCTGATGTAGAAATTGAAATTGATACACAGTTTAATTTTTGTTTCATATATTTATTCTCTTTCAGATCTCTCAGAGGCAAGTACCAGGGGTACTCAGCCCCCACAAACCAGCTTCATGCTATGGTTCCAGCGCGCGTGTCTTCCACCCTCCAAACTGTTCTAAGACCACAACAACCCTGGGTTCTGACAGCTGAGGTCCTGGGGAAACAAACTGAACTATGTCAGGTGATCACTGAGATCAATCGCTCAGTTCTAGCAATAAGCTATACATTAAAACAGATAAATGAAAACCTGAAACGAACATCAAACAAATTGAAAAAAGAGTGTTTTCATTAGAATGGGCTACTTGTCATAGGCTACTTGTCAAACAAAAAAAAAATCATTTTAGAAACAATAAATGAGTTCTTGTCTTCTTTGTACTGGCCTCATAGGAGGTTGTGCTGGCCACAGCTCTCTGGGCATATGTTCCTCTTGCAGCATCTGAACATCAAATGACACCCCGTTACTCTGAGCGATGTTGTGCAAAACCCCACAAGCAAGCATGATGTCGCAGACTTTCTGCAGTGTATACAATAATACAATAGTGTATACAATAATACAATAGTGTTGAACTAAACTCTGCAGGAAAGTCAAGCTCCAGGAACAGGGTTGGGCAACGTTTGTTTCATAAAGGAGGCCCAATGTGACCTAGATATTTTACAAAAGGGAAGAACTTGCATTTCTCTAGTGATAACTTCATACTCTTTGATTAGCACTCGTAGCAACTTCTCTTCATGCTCTTCTGTGTTGGGAAGAAAATTCAATATCCAGGAAATAGTGCTTGTTTCAGGTTAATCTCAATTTTTTTGAAAACTACATGGTTTGTGTGTTGGAGCAGTGTTTGAACTAAACTCTGCAGGACTGTGGCCCTCCAGGAACAGGGTTTGACACCCATGGCTTAAAGCAGTGGTTCTCAATCCTGGTCCTGGGGGCCCCCTGCTCTGCACATTTTGCATGTCTCCCTTATTTCACACACCTGATTGAGATCATCAACTCATTAGGAGAGAGATCCATGAACTGAACTAATGAGCTGATGATCTCAATCAGGTGTGTTAAATAAGGGAGACATGCAAAATGTGCAGAGCAGGGGGCCCCCAGGACCAGGATTGAGAACCACTGGCTTAAAGTCTATGTTTAGAATAGGGGTGGCAA
The DNA here is from genome assembly GCA_012976165.1 of Labeo catla. Lineage (NCBI taxonomy): Eukaryota > Metazoa > Chordata > Actinopteri > Cypriniformes > Cyprinidae > Labeo > Labeo catla. The sequence goes on from VONZ01000168.1 coordinate 77,353, forward strand.
ACTCTAGTCCCAGAGAGCTGCAGCCCTGCAGAGTTCAGTTCCAACCCTGCTCCAACACACAAACCATGTAGTTTTCAAAAAATCCTGAAGGACTTGATTAGCTGGATCAGGTGTGTTTAATGTAGTAATCAGGTTGAATCTAAACTCTAACAAAGCTCACTTGCCTGTAGCTTCTCAGTAAGCCTTCAGAGCTTGATTAGCTTGTTCTGGTGTGTTTGATTAGGGTTAAAAAAAACTTTGCAGGGCTGCGGCTCTCCAGGACCGACATTCACTACCCCTGGTTTAGAACATTGGGTTTTCTTCAAAATTGTGTGGATTATTTGTATTTATAGACACATTCAAACTTCTCATGAAAATCTCCTGCCTAATTCTCAACATGTTCTTAACCTAAGGTTAGTGAATTTGAAGTTTTCTAAATGAGCACCCACATGCACAAAGTTAGTCATTTGCATAAAACGCACCCAAACCATCTCCATATAAGAGCTGAAAAGAATTCTTTTAAATTGGGTAAGGCATATGTATCCTTTAATGTTTAAAGGTTCAGTTTTCCATTGTCTATGCAGAGTCTAACATCACTATTCTTTTTCCTGATTACTACAGTCAGTGAAAAGAAAAGAGGTTCAGATTTGTGGATGACTTCTGCAGATCACACACAGCTTCTATATAATGAGGGTGTATAGATCTTGCTCTTTCCTCTAATGAAGTCTCATCAATGAGGTTTACACGGTTTAACTTTATCAGTGCACCCGAAGTCAAGCTCATGCTATGCAAACACTTCCGGCATTGGAGTTCAATATTTTAGTTTTCCTCTCTTTCCACTCTTTGGGTACTAGAGAGCTTCCAAAATCAAAGTTGAGTTTTGGTCTGTGATCAGGCTTTGTCTGGAATCTGGAGATTTGATGGACTGAACACTCTTGATGGCGTCCATCTCCGGTATCAAAGCTGTTGGAGACAGAGTAATATTATGGTCTGACTCATTCTTAATGACAACTGGTATGCAGCATGGTAGACTTGCTATACTATCTGTTACAAGTATGCCACCTGGCAAAGGAGCTCATCATCACCCACCTTTCTGCATTAGGTGTCCTGCAATTCACTGTTCCTTAAAGAACTTGCATTTAACCAGCTGTGATGGTTTCAGAACCATCAGAACTTTGTAACAACTGACTTGGGTGTTACTGTTTTAGCATCTGGCTTTTAATGCGATTTGTGTGAGCTGGGATTTTAAGTGAGCTATTTGTTGCTTCAGGCTTTGGATTTCATTCTTTGGAAGCAGGAGTTGGCTGTGATACTGGAAATAAATTTATTGATAATGGGATGATGCTTTTTGCTTTGATTCACTAAAGCAATGCTTCACGCAGGATGCTTTGCAAGTCCATTTCTCTTCTTCTGTGCGGAATAACAGGAAAGTTCTGCAAAGGTAGGTGGGTTCTTCTGTTCTAGCTGCAGTTCAGATATGAAGATGTTGTCCCAACAACCTCTAATAAACTTTCAAAAGTTTCAAAAGCTCGCATCAAGATCACTTGCAGACACCTCCTCTCCTGAAAGAATTGTTAAGCATCACTTGAAGTCAGATAAACTGAAAGTTTCTCACTATTATCTTGCATAGTACTTAAGTACCTTGCAAAGAAATAGTCTCCATCTTCAACAGTACCAAAAGTAGAATCTAGAATCACTAACTACATGTCTAGGGGAGATTCAGGTGTCAGGTGCTTCATTATGTCAATGGCGGGTGATGAAAGGCTTTCAAGGAGTTTGCAAGACTTGCATAAATCTGGCTGTTTTGTGTGTTTGAGAAGCAATTCCACCCTTGCAAACCATGTCTCATAGTTCACTTCATTGCTGGGGTGAGGGCAGTGCCCAGAGAAGGGGCATTCTTAGGGGTGTGAGTACTTGCATAGCATCATCTTCATTTCTTACTATGTGCTCATCTATTACTTTCTATACTTCAGGTGGACTGACTTTAGAAAGTTTTAAAGCAGGTTGTCTTCTTTCAGAGGATGCTAGAGGTAAGGACCAGTTACATTCTGGCTGAACATATGGCCCTCGAACTGTACTGGACAGAGGACTAACTTGGGCAGTAGCTTCTGGGTGGCACGGCAAATTAGACTGGAGACCAGAAAACATAAACATCTATTATTTATCATACTTACAGGTTGTGATTCAGTGGAGCTAGCTGGTCCAAATAAACTGGGTACTGAGCCATCTTTTAAGAGCAAGCGTTTTGTGAATCCCTGAGATTAGAGAAGCAGTCGCCAGTAAAATGATGCATTATGCAAAAGTGTTACCCCGTGATGTTTAGCTGTCATGGAAGTGGGATTCGAATTACCATCGACTTGTTCAGGCTGTTCAGAATCGATTCTTTCTTTTGGGAGACAATAATGTTATTTTTTGTGTACTTTTGCATGATAAATATGGATGATTCTGACTGTCCAGTGGTGTTTGAGAAAACATACCAAAAGTTATATAGCCAGTAGTTACAGAAGTGTGGTAAAATTCACACGTTGTTATGCCCATGACATAAACTGCAGAGAGAAATTAAAAACAGCAACATTTTGAAATAAATTGCAGTCCAGCATTGCACTCCAGGCATCATACAAAGAATGATACAGGATTTTCCTCAATTTATTTACATAACATCCGTGGCTTCACTATACAATATTCCAGTTATAATTAGAGGATACAAATTACTTGTTTACTTCACCTTCACTGAGATCCTTCACTCAGTTAACAATGATTTTTCTTTATTTTCTTCACAGATCACATATCTTAAACTCTTACACCTCCTTAAACAAGTGCACTAAACAAGTCTGATGTTATGGAAATGACAGCACAACTTTGGGACAGTTGTAATGTATGACAAAAAAAATAATGAAAAAGGTTTATGTTTTTACTTATTTATTTATTTTATGTCTTGAAAAGCAGTGATGGGACTAAAGGCATTATAAATAAACTGCGTTACTAACGGCATTATTTTTTTCAGTAACAAGTAATCAAACGAATGACTGTTTCCCCCGTTACAACGCTGTTACTGACAATAAAATGTGGCGTTATTGTAATTTCTTATAATATTCTAATTTTATTTTCAGTTCATCTGAATGGATGCACAGTGTACCTGTATTTGACGAACCATAAACTCTAGTTTGAAGGCACACAATGTCGCTTTGTCTCACATACACACAAAGTAACATAAAGAGCGAGAGAGTCTGTGAGATACTGTGCAGAATTGACACAATATTTTTTGCTGTATTTTCCTGTCAAAATAGCGGAGTAGTAGGCGGAACTAATGCACAAACGGCAATCTCATTGGCTGGCGCTCACCTATTATCGTCCCTGTTTTGATTTCAGCAGATCAGTTTAGTTATTTTTTTCCCATTTTTTTATAAAAACACTACAAACAATATCTTAAGAACCACCACCAGCCCTACGTTCAGTAAATATGACAAATATGCATTCATGCATGGTTATTCTAAAGTTCTAATTACTAAAGTTTAATGCTAAATTATCATAATGTCATATTATAATGCTTGACTGATGAAGTGTACATTCAGATTTTATTTTTTTTATTTTTTTAAACTGTGCCATTAAGCGGGCATCTAAGTTATTTTACATAGTTTCCCTGGTAATTAGTTACTTTTATAATGATGTAACTATATTAACTATTTGTGAGAAGTAACTAGTAACTATTTTTTTTTTTTTTTTTATTTTGATTTATTTTGGTGTTTTTATGCCTTTTTTTAGATAGGACAGAGTAGTTTGACAGGAAGCGAAGTGGGAGAGAGAGAGAAGGGGGTGGGATCGGGAAAGGTCCACGGGCCGGGATTTGAACTCGGGACGACCGCAGCGCACCAGCACTATATGTCGACGCGCTAACCACAAGGGTATTACAGCCGACACTAATTCTTCTTTTAAAGTAATATGGCCAACACTGTTGAGAAGTTTATTTACATCAACATGATTATCATATGTACTACTAACCATTTTTATTGGATTTTCGTATTTTAAGATTAAACATCTGAACAAGATAATAAAACCTGTACATTCAAGGCATTTGAAAAGTAGAAGAAATAAATGATGACAGCATGATAAACTTTTTTCAAGTTTTTAATGCGATCGTTATATAACAAATGACAAAAGTGTTAAAATTTCTTGGTTTTAACGAAAGTAAACCCATACATAAAAGTGTTGATTGTTGAAAGATTAAAATAATGTTGATCATACAGTACATGTTAATGCAGTGAAAAATGCTGTAAGTTTAAAACATAAAATAGGCTAAAACAACAAACCAAGCAAAGAACCCATAGCCTTTAAGTAATATCATCAGAAGCGAATCTATAAAATGAGAACAGATAAAATAACTTTGTGTAGTTTCTTTTCTTTAATGTTGGCAGAAAAAGGGTAAATGGGCTTGAACTGAACTAATATGATCTTAAGCTGTTACATTGTTGTCACTGGTGTAGTAGACAGCCCAGTGAGCCCCAATGGAGGTGATGCCATATCCATTCTGTCGACCACTGAGAAAACGTAACTCACTTCCATCAAGGGTTGGGTAGAAGTTAAAGGAGATTCCATAAGGCTGCCCTACTTTCAAAGAGCGGCCTTGACTAGTGACAAACATAATCTCATAAATGTAGCCACTGTAATATTTTCCAGAGACCTGAATAATGAATTCACTGTCACGAAGTGTCATCTCCAGTGGATTGCCATTGCTTGTACAAACTGGTGTTGTCCAGTTACCATCATAACGCAGCTGAATTCTAAAGAGATATTCAATTAGTGTTTGAAAATATGGTCACAAAATAACATGCAGAATAATTAGAACACACAATGAAAAATAATATTTATAGCATAACTTATTCACTTCTGTTCACCCTTTTGGTTCAGATGGAAGGGCAGTGGCGCAGTGGTTAACTTACCCACGAATGTATGCGTTACTGTGTTCCCAGAGTCTGACACCAGTGATGCGACCATCATATGCAGTGGAATATTCAGTCCCACTGCCGTCCCCAACAGCCATGGAGTAAGAGTAGTAATTGGGTAAAGCTGAAAGAAGAAATAACAACTATAAGTCTATCTCAAAATAAATCTTTCAACAGAAAATCTAAGAAAATGCCAAAGTCGCTCTAGATTCCCAAAGTTAATATGTTAAACCATATTTAACTGAACAGAAAAATGTCAGATATTAAGACTAATATACAATGTGTCATTTTACATGTTCTCGAATTTCTAGCATGAATCTCACTAAGTTTAGTTTTCAATCTCCCAACAGCCATTTATTAGCAACATGTTTGATAATGTACCACAGTGACAAATTTTGGAAAATCTTATGAGTGGTGAGCAATACTCACGCATGGCCATGCCCACTGTACAAACTCCAGAGAGAACCAGAATAAGATGCAACATTTTAGAAAAAGTTGCTGTCCAGCACACACCAAAAATCTAAAAGAAACAAAATAGATGAGGTGTTCACTAAACAGTAAATATTTCACTTTAGATATTAGTTTCCATCGTCTAACTGCATAACATATTGACAGAAACATATTGACAGTGATCAGTGTTTCCATATGTACCTAAGAACATAAAGATGACAAAAGGCAATATAAAGTTATTACCTGCTGTTACACTAAATGTGGTTGATATTTGAGGAGTCTTGTTTGCTTTCTAAATCTACTTGTATTTATATGCTCCTGCTAGTCAAGCCTCTTCTGTTGGACAAAGTATTGTTATGTTTCCGTCTCCACCTCAGATGGAATGTTTTGGAACATAAATGCAAGTTTGGCTGAAATGCAAAGAATGCTTACAAAGATGTATACAATTATTTACATTAAGTGTAACACTTGCCAAACATTTTTTTTTCTTTAAATTAAAACCAATATACATAAACAAGGCACAAAATAAAAAAAAAAAAAAAATTTAAAAAGGGGCTTATACAGGGTTATGCAACACAACATTAGTTTTATTCCATTCTTTAGAACAATATAAGCAACTTTTTGTATCGTGTGTGTAATACTGATATTCTGTTGATCAGGCCCTCTGTTGAGAACACCATTAATAAATGTGGTGTTCATGATAAAAAAAAAATAAAAGGGTTTTGTCAGTCTTCTTAATATTAAAATTATTGCGACTTGACTTTAATTAAAAAGAATTTAAGTACAAGTAAGGGTGCTTTGTATGATCTAGCTTTGGTAACTGTAAAAGTTTTCTTTATGAAGACAAATGGTATAGATGAAATGTCTTTGTTTTTAAAGTTTCCAGTGTCTAACTGACAAATCATATGACACTGATCATGAGACTTTATGGTTGCTTTTTCTAACACAAGCGAGTTCCATTGAAACTAACTTTGGGGGCAAAACACGTTGATCAACATTTTATTCAAAAAATACTTTTTTTTTTCTATGTGCCTTGTCATCCACTGAAGGAAAAAGACGATACATTACATCTTTCACAACTGTTACCAGCAACATTTACTGCATAAAAGCTTTTAGACAGTATGATTTTTTTTTTTTTTTTTAAAGAAGTCCTTTGACTGGTAGTGTAGTTGCAATATTGTGTTGTTTAATATTCAGCAAACATTTTGTTACAGCTCATTTGTCATTATATCCGTGCACAGACTGTAAAATGTACTTTTTTAAACAAACAAACCAAAAATGATGTAATTTTTATTTTGTATGACACTACTTCCATCGAGGCAACACAATGAATTTCAGAAACATTTACCACAAACCCATGCTTTAATGTGACTTTCTATGTCACGTTCTACGTTATGTCAAACTCGGAAGATTAATTATGATTATTAGATAGATAGATAGACAGACAGACAGATAGATAGAAAGAAAAAAAATAAGCTTTATTAAATGTGATTTAAAAGCTGTTTTGAAAGTTGATTTATAAATAAATATTTTAATCATTGACTCACTGGATGCATTCAAAAACAGATTCAAGAACGATATACTGCAGTGTTGCTCTAAGATGCACAACAGCTCTGCTGTGGCTTTGTATGAAACTATTTTGTTTGTGAAACAGATAAAGGACAATATTGTGTCTAAAATGTATTTCACTCAGTTCTTTTTTGTTGAACTGTTGTGTTAAATAAACACATTTGCAACTGAGCACATGCAGGAAAATGACACTCTTGCTTATGTGATATTACTTCATATCATATCTTAAAGAATATAAAAAATAAATACTCATAGGCTACAAAAATTTCTTTGTTCGGAACTTGAACTATAGGGACATTCTAACTGCATTCTGATAGGTTTCACTGACATACAATATCCCAGTCAGTTATTGAAGGATACAAATTACTTGTTTACTTCACCTTCACTGAGATCCTGCACTCAGTTAACACAGATTTTTTTTGATTCTTTGTTTTCTTCACAGATCACATGTCTCATATCTTATCCTCTGACACTGTTTCCTCCTTGGTAAACAAGTGCACTAAAAAAGTTTGATGTTACGGAAATGACAGCACTACTTTGGGACAATTGTAATTTTCACCAAATTGTAACATTCACCAAAAAAAATGAAATTTTTTATTTATTTATTTATTTATTTATGTGTTTATGCTTTAATAAGTTTACTGCCATAATCATCATTAAATGTAATATTAACATTTTTTATTGGATTTTCATTTATAACTTAAACTATAGGGATATTCTAACTGCATTCTAATAGGTTTCACCATGTAGTGAATGCTTTTGTATTCTCAAGATGTGTTTTTGTTTGTTTTTCCAAAGTCACTGACATATTTGACAATGTCATTTCTCATATTGTCTCTCGTCACTCACTATCACACATACAGCACAAATTTTATGTTAATCAAGGAAACATCACACCGTATGTTGTCTACTTTTTAAAGAATGTCAAAAGTTGCACTTGAGCCATTTTTCCTAAAATAAAAAGACAAAAACTTGCTTGAGTTTGTGAGCAGCTTGTTGCGATAGCCTATCACTGTTATTTCAACACTATTATCCCAAACCTCCTCCTGCCCAAACTAACTCAGCTCTCTGTGCCCACCTCTGTATGTCAGTGGATCACCAGCTTCCTGACAGACAGACAGGCAGCAGCTAGTGAGGCTGGGAAAATTCTCATCCAGCACCCGTACAATCAGCACTGGCGCCTGATTGAGAGTGGGGATGTGTTCTCTCCCCACTGCTCTTCTCCCTCTACACCAACAACTGCACCTCTAAAGACCCCTCTGTCAAGCTCCTGAAGTTTGCAGGATGGTGACAAGTCTGCTTACAGACAGGAGGTTAAAGAGCTGGCTGTCTGGTGCAGTCATAACAACCTGGAGCTCAACATGCTCAAAAGAGTGGAGATGATCATAGACCTCAGGAGAAACCCCTCTGCTCTCTCCCCACTCACCATCGTGGACAGCACTGTAGAAACAATGGAGACGTTTAGGCTCCTCAGCAACATCATCTCTCAGGACCTGAAGTGGGACATTCACAAAGACTCCATTGTGAAAAAGGCCTGAGGAACTGAGGAAGTTCAACCTGCCACAGCAGCTATTGAAACAGTTCTACTCAACCATCATTGAATTTGTCCTCTGCACAATTACCGTCTGTTTCAGCTCAGCTGCCAATTCTGACCTCTGTCGGATAGTCTGGACTGTCCGGACTAACCCTCCTTACTCTTCAAGATCTGTACTTATCCAGAGTGAGCAAAAGGGCTGGCAAAATCACTCTAGACCCCTCACATCTAGTACACTTCTTCTTTGAACTGCTGCCATCTGGTAGACACTACAGAGCACTGAGCAACAGGTTCTTCACTCAGGCAGTCCAGCTCATGAACACATGACAATAAACATGAAACACACAACACTATAATACAATCATTTTTTCAGTTATTCATTTAACACACATACGTACTTACATTTCAAATTTGCACCTAACATACCTGTACGTAGTAAATTGTTTAAATTGTTTATTTTGTATATTGTGTCTTTGCTATTTTGCACATTGTCTGTTTTGTATATTTGTATATTGTTCTTTTTATTATCTGTGTCTTGTCACTGTCATTCTGTTGCACTGTGGAGCTTCTGTCCTTGTATGTGTAAACATACCTGGCAATAAAGCCCATTCTGATTCTGACATTGACTCTGATTAAGTTCAGTTTTTTATTCAACAAGGGGGGCGGCATTAACGCATCCCTCCTCAAATTGAGCACTGATGACAATTTTTTTATCATTCTATGTTCTGAAATCTACTTTTCTAATGTCATTTTTCAAAGACTTAATTGATCATTTTTGGTAATTTGAAAATATGAATGATTTGGACTGTCTAGGGGTGCTTGATGTTTATTTCTGTATTTTTATTTTTATATATATATTTTTAACATATTCATCAATAAATGTAATAATAACCATTTTTTCATTAGATTTACATGTTTTAAGATTGAAAATCTTATAAACAATATAATAAAATCTATACATATAAGGCATTGAAGAAGTAGAAGAAATAAATAATGAAAGCAGGGAATATTGTTTCCAAGTTTTTAATGTGATCTTCATATAACAAATAAGTGTTACAATCTGTTTTAATGAAAGTAAACCCATACATAAAATTATCAGTTGTTGAAGAATTATAAAAAAAAAGTTAGATAATTAAAACAATGTTGATCATACAGCACATGTTCATGCTGTGGAAAATACTGTAAGTTTAAAATAGGCTAACACAACCAAACAAACAAAGAACCCATAGCCTTTATTTAAGTAATAACCATCAGAAGTGAGTCTATAAAAAATGAGAACAAGTAACATAAGCTTGTGTAGTTGTTTAAAAAAAAAAAAACTGATTGATTGTTGAATTAAAATAATGTTGATCATACAGTACATGTTCATGCAGTGAAAAATTCTGTAAGTTTAAAACATAAAATATACTAAAACAGAAACCAAACAAAGAACCCATAGCCGTTAAATAATAACCATCAGTAGTGAGTCTAAAAATGAGAACAGATAAAATAACTTTGTGTAGTTTCTTTTCTTTAATGTTGGCAGAAACAAGGTAAAGGGGGTTGAAATTAAGTAGTATGGTTTTAAGCTGTTACATTGTTGTCACTAGTGTTAGTACACAGCCCAGTGAGCCCCAATGGAGGTGATGCCATATCCATTCTGTCGACCACTGAGAAAACGTAGCTCACTTCTATCATGGGTCGGGTAGAAGTTAAATGAGGTTCCAGTAGGCTGGCCCACTTTTAAAGAGCGGCCTTGACTAGTGACAAACATAATCTCATAGATGTAGCCACTGTAATATTTTCCAGAGACCTGAATGATGGATTCATTGCCACGAAGTGTCATCTCCAGTGGACTGCCATTGCTTGTACAAACTGGTGTTGTCCAGTTACCATCATAACGCAGCTGAATTCTGAAGAGATGTTTGATGACGGTGTTTGAAAAGATGGTTAAATAATAACATGCAGAAGAATTAGAACACACAGTGAAAATAATATTTAAAGAATATCTTATTCACTTCTTTTCACTCTTTTGGTTCAGATAGATGATCAGTGGTGCATTGGTTAACTTACCCACGAATGTATGCGTTACTGTATTCCCAGAGTCTGATACCAGTGATGCGACCATCATATGCAGTGGAATATTCAGTCCCACTGCCGTCCCCAACAGCCATGGAGTAGGAGTAGTAATTGGGTAAAGCTGAAACAGGATACAACAACTATGAGTCTATCTTAAAATAAATTTTTCAATAGTAAGTTTAAGAAATGCTGGAGCCTGTCTAGATTCCCAAAGTTTGTATGTTATTCTGCATTTAACTGAACAGCAAATTGTCAGGTCTTAAGACATATATACATAGTGTATTTTTACATGTTTCAGCATTTCTAGCATGAATCTCACTAAGTTTAATTTCATTTTCAATTTCCCAACAGCCATTTATTTGCAACATTGCATGTTTGATGTACCACGATGACACATTTTGGAAAAAATTGTGAGTGGTGAGCAATACTCACGCATGGTCATGCCCACTGTACAAACTCCAGAGAGAACCAGAATAAGATGCAACATTTTTGAAAGAATTGCTGTCCAGCACACACCAATAATCTAAAAAAAACAAAATAGATTAGGTATTCTCTCATGAAACAGTAAATATTGTACTTTAGATAGTAGCTTCCAACATGGAACTGCATTACATATTAACAGAAAATACTTAATTGTGATCAGTGTTTCCATATGTACCTAAGAATCTGAAATTCATGCAATATAAAGTCATTACCTGCTGTTACACTTGATGTGGTTGATATGTGAGGAGTCTGGTTTGCTGAGTAAACCTACTTGCATTTATATGTTCCTGCTAGTCTCTTCTATTGGACAAAGCATTGCTGTGTTTCCGTCTCCACCTCAGATGGAATGTTTTGGAACAGATAAGTTTTAGTCCAAGTGCAAAGAATGCTTAAAAGGACATATACAATTATTTACATTAAGTTTAACACTCATTCTGCCAAACAGGTTTGTTTTTTTTTTGTTTTTTTTTAATGAAATTTAAATAAAATGAAAATTAAAAATTTAAATTAAAATGAATAGACAAGACACAAAATAAAAACTATAAATAAGAGTTATACAGACAATCTAAGCAACTTTTTGTATTGTACAGTATGTGTCATACTGAAATTCTACTAAGCTGATCAGGCCCTCTATTAAGAAAACCATTAATAAATCAAAAACTAAAAAGGTTTTGTCAGTCTTAATATTAACAATTTCTGCTATCTGACGTATTTTAAAATATTACAAAGAATTTAAGTAACGGTAAGGATGCATTGACCATTACATTTCCAAAAAATGTAGTGTGAGTACAATAAAAGTACGTGTCCAAAAAATTACTCGAGTACACTGTAAAAAATAAAAAACACAATTTGTTGAGTCAGCTTAAAATAATTTGTTACCCTGCTGCCTTAAAATTTTAAGTTCAGTCAACTAAAATAAGTTTAGTCAACTTGAAGAAGTTAAGTTGTACTAAGTAACAACTTAGATATTTGTGTTTGCTAAACTTAACAGATGGGTAAGTAACCCAGCTGCCTTAAACTTTTAAGTTGATTCAACTCAAATATCTAAGTTGTCACTTAGTATAATTGAACATTTCAAGTTGAATAAACTTTTTTTTGAGTTGACTGAACTTAAAATTTTAGGGGCAGCCAGGTTACAAATTATTTTAAGTTGACTCAACAAATAGTTTTTTACAATGTAGGAGTAAAAGAATAGCTTATTTAAACGTAGTAGTGAGTACTGAGCTGTGGATTCTACCACATTATAATAAAACGTTTGTAGACTGCCTATACACACTTTAAAATACATCACGGAAAACATTTTAAAGTATACTTAAAGTTGACCAATTTAGTCCCAAAAACTATTGAAATAGTACACTTCCAAGTATACTACTAGTACACTGATATTTGTATACTTACTACGTTAAGTATATTTAAAAATTTGAACTTTACTTAAGTATACTTAAAATAAACTTGAAATATACCTCTTTTTGGTAACATGTGGCTTTTTCATCTTGGCTTTATTTTTGTTAAATAAATAATGACATGTGATGTTTATCTGAGGTTTTATTTTCCAAATTTTAAGACCTGCCAAGGAACAGATAATGTTTATGTCCTGATACAGAAAACCATGGAATTCGACTTTCACACGACTGTATATGGACACACACAATATCTTAAGCTCTGACACTGGATCCTCCTTGGTAAACAAGTGCACTAAACAAGTTTGATGTTACGGAAATGACAGCACAACTTGGGGACAGTTGCAATGTGAGTAATTTTCATAAAAAGTATAAAAAACAAATGTATTTATTAATTATTTATTTATGTATGAGTTTTGAAGTTTATTTACATTACCATAATCATCATTGAATGCAATAATAACCATTTTTATTGGAATTTTGTAACTGAAACTATAGGGATATTCTAACTGCATTTTAATAGGTTTCATCATGCAGTGAATGCTTTTGTACTCTCAAGACAAGTTTTTGTTTGTTTTTTGTCAAAGTCACTGACATACAATATCCAAGTCAGTTATTGAAGGATACAAAATACCTACTTTACCATCACTGAAATCCTGCAGTCAGTTAACATCAGCTTTCACCACACTAATTAGGGCCCGAGCCCTAAAAGGGCGAAGGCCCTATTGTTTTTCTAAGGATTATTGTTTTCCTTAGGATTCTTTGCAATTCTTCTTCTTCTTGTTCTTATTTTTTGTCAAGGTTTTGGGGGGTTTTGGGGCCCTTAATATGCTCAAAAACCTTGGAATCTGCGGCCATTAGGGCCGGGCAGAGACTGGTACATGGGCGTGGCAAGGGGACTCTACAGCGCCCCCTGAAATTTGGAGGGTCATATAGCACACATACTTGCACGTACACATATGAAACTCGGTACACATATAGAACTCATCAAGTTGAACAACTTTTGCACTCTATGTCATTAGCTAATCCCAACAGGAAGTTGGTTATTCTGGGTTTTGTCAAAAACGCATGCTCTGGAATTTGATATACTAGTCCTAGGTTTTTTACCCAACTGCCACCAAACTCGGTCAACCTGATCTCAAGACATTGGGGATGAAAAATTGTGAGGGGATTTTTGATATCTCAAACGGTTTGGCCGTGGCGAGGCGTTGAACTTATGGCGAGAAATGAGAAACAGGAAATGGCTAATAACTACTGCACACATTGTCTGATTCAGATGAAACTTCAGCGGCTTGTTTGTTGTATGATGCCGATCAGATAGATGTGACTATTAGGAGTCAAAGTTATAGCGCCACCAACTGGCAACAGGAAGTGTGTCTCTTTTAAAAATGCTTTGATATCACATGGTTAATTTTACCCGATTTGCTTCAAACGTCATCAGAATAATGTCAAAACACGGCCGATGAGAATCTGTAAAGGGGTCGTTGATACATTAAATGCTGTTGTCATGGCAACGTGTCAAACTTTAACATTTGTTTCCTGTGTTTGTAGGGCACTTTTAAGGTTGTGTATGTGTGACTGGGGGTACTTGAGTGGCTGTGTGTGTGTGTGTGTGTGTGTGTGTGTGTCAGAGAGAGAGACACAGAGAGAGACAGAGTGCATTTACAGTGCATTATCTTAACTCTTCACAACTTTTTACATTTGAAAAACAAGTCATTCTTAGGAAATATGTTTAGCATGTTTCCAGAGACCGCAAAAACCTTTGAAATATCACATTTGTAAACTGGCAGATGAAGACTGTAATACCAAGGATGAACACGAGATGACCTCACAGGATAAGGAATCTTTTTCAGCTTATTCTCAGTGTATCAGAATGATGTAAAAGCATTTTGATTTTAACCCTTTCATTGCTGTAACCCTTCAATCCAAAATGACACAGGGTTACTGTTAATGCATGTGCCCACTAGGCACCGTTTTCCTGATGCTACCGGCATGGCGATTGCGCTGGCGGCGAGGGCCCGTCATTACTGCTCGCAGTTAGACACTGGCAAAAGGTCATAAATGGGCGTGGAGGAGGCGCTCTATAGCGCCACCTTTTGTCAAAAGTGGGGGGGTTAGTCTTAGCTACAGACACCAAACTCGGTATGTTTATTGGTCTCATCAAGCCGGACAACTTTCTAATTTACACCCATTAGCTGCGACCAACAGGAAGTCTGCTATTTTTATTTGAATGTGGATTTTTGGAAAAATCAGGCTATAAACAAATTCATACTCCTCCAAGCAGGAATAAGTAGTTCACACCAAACTTTGTCAACATGTTGCCAACATACTGAAGATGTTAAATTGTGAGCGGATTTGGGATATCTTGAACGGTTGATTTATGGTGATTTATTAGAGTAGCAGTAAAAAACATAACCGTAATTTTAAAATGCAGCATCCAAACACTTCAAAACTTTTTACATACATAGAACTAGTCATTTTGATAAATAAATGCTTACTTCCATCGATATAAAATAATCAACAAAAAATAGAAAATTAAAAAACTATTAAACATCTGCTCTCACTCTAACTCTCTCACTCTAACTCTGTGTCAGGGGATGGGATTAACTGTCTGTATGTGTGTGTGTAAGTGTGACTGAGGGTAGTTGAGTGGCTGTGTGTGTCTGAGAGAGAGAGACAGAGAGAGACAGAGTGCATTTAAATTGCATTATCCTAACTCTTCACAACCTTTCACATATGAAAAACAAGTCATTCTTAGGAAATATGTTTGGCATGTTTTCAGAGACCGCAAAAACAATTAAAATATCACACTTGTAAACTGGCAGATGAAAACTGTAATTCCAAGGATGAACACAAGATGACCTCATAGGATAAGGAATCATTTTAACTCTAAGCCTATCTCAGTCTCATTGTATCAGAATGACTTAAAAGCATTTTGATTTTAACCCTTTCATTGCTGTAACCCTTCAGTCCAAACTGGTACAGGGATACTGTTAATGCATGTGCCCGCTGGGCACCGTTTATCTGATGGCACCAGGGTTGCGGATGCGCTGGCGGCGAGGGCCCATCATCGCTGCTTGCAGCTATATTTATTTTTATTTTTTTTATTATTTTTTTTTCCACCTTTCGGGGGTTTTTGGGGGCCTTAACGTGCTCAAAAACTCTTGAAAATTGGCACACATGTTGGAATCTGCGGCCATTAGGACGCCACAGAGACTGGGACCCGGGCGTGGCACAGGGGCTCTACAGCGCCCCCTGGAACACCTTCCGAAAACTTGATGTATATCCCACACATACTTGCACGTATACATATGAAACTCGGTACACATATAGATCTCACTGAGCCGAACAACTCACTCACTCTATGTCATTAGCTAATCCCAACAGGAAGTGAGCTATTCAAGGCTGTTTAAAAAGTGCATGCTCTGGAATTTGATATACTCCTCGGAGGCCTTTATTCCGACGGCCACCAAACTCGGTCAGCATGATCTCAAGACATTGGGGATGCTAAATTGTGGAGGGATTTTTGATATCTCGAACGGTTTGGCCGTGGCGAGGCGACGAATTTATGGCGAGAAATGAGAAACAGGAAATGGCTAATAACTATTGCACACATTGTCTGATTCTGATGAAACTTCAGGAGTTTGTTAGTTGTATGACGCCGATCACATAGATGTGACTATTGAGAGTCAAATTTATAGCGCCACCAACTGGCAGCAGGAAGTGTGTTGTTTTCAAAATGCTTTTCAATCAGCCTCTTAATTTTACTCGATTTGCTTCAAACTTCATCAGAATAATGTCAAAACACGGCCGATGAGAATCTGTAAAGGGGTCTTTGATACATTAAATGCTGTTGCCATGGCAACGTGTCAAACTTTAATATTTGTTTCCTGTGTTTTTGGGGCACTTAATAAGCTTAGATTTTCATGAAACTCAACACACACATCAGTATTAATGATAGTTAGACACTGGCAAAGGCTCATAAATGGGCATGGAGGAGGTGCTCTATAGCGCCACCTTTTGTCAAAAGTTGGGGGGTTAGTTTTAGATACAGACACCAAACTCGGAATGTATATTGGTCTCATCAAGCCGGACAACTTTCTAATTTACACCCATTAGCTGTGACCAACAGGAAGTCTGCTATTTTGATTTGAATGTGGATTTTTGGAAAAATCAGGCTATAAATAAATTCATACTCCTCCAAGCAGGAATAAGTAGTTCACACCAAACTTTTTCAACCTGATATTAAATTGTGAGCGGATTTGGGATATCTTGAACGGTTGATTTATGGTGATTTTTTTAAAGTAGCAGTAAAAAACATAACTGTAATTTTAAAATGCAGCATCCAAACACTTCAAAACTTTTTACATACATAGAACTAGTCATTCTGAGAAATAAATGCTTACTTCCATCGATATAAAATAGTCTACTAAAAATAGAAAATTAAAAAACTATTAAATATCTGATCTCACTCTAACTCTCTCACTCTAACTCTGTGTTGGGGGATGGGATTAACTGTCAGTATGTGTGTGTGTATGTGTGACTGGGGGTACTTGAGTGGCTGTGTGTGTGTGTGTGTGTGTGTGTGTGTGTGTCAGAGAGAGAGACACAGAGAGAGACAGAGTGCATTTACAGTGCATTATCTTAACTCTTCACAACTTTTTACATTTGAAAAACAAGTCATTCTTAGGAAATATGTTTAGCATGTTTCCAGAGACCGCAAAAACCTTTGAAATATCACATTTGTAAACTGGCAGATGAAGACTGTAATACCAAGGATGAACACGAGATGACCTCACAGGATAAGGAATCTTTTTCAGCTTATTCTCAGTGTATCAGAATGATGTAAAAGCATTTTGATTTTAACCCTTTCATTGCTGTAACCCTTCAATCCAAAATGACACAGGGTTACTGTTAATGCATGTGCCCACTAGGCACCGTTTTCCTGATGCTACTGGCATGGCGATTGCGCTGGCGGCGAGGGCCCGTCATCACTGCTCGCAGCTATATTTTGTCTTTATTTTCTTCACAGATCATGTCTCATATCTCAAACTCTGGCAATATTTCCGGTAACACTTTTATTTTGATGGTCCCTTTTGAACATTCTGTTGATAATAAATAAGGTTGCATCTAAATGTCAACTAACTTTCATTAGAGTATTAGTAGACTGTCTGCTTAATATCTTCTAATTCTTTACCGTGATCGTCTCTAGAGATTGACTGATATATCGATTTACCGATATTTTTTCCCCATATTTAAGCATTTTAACATAATCGGTTATCGGTTTTGTAATATCGGGTTCACCGATAAACGCCGCCATCTTGTGGGTGTTTTGAGAATTGCGCGCATAGAGCGCGCTTGAGGGGAGACCCGACAACAACTGCGTGCAAAGGTAAAGTATAGCCTACTTTCTTGCTTTGCTGTAATTAGTCAACTTTATTTAATATAACAGCCATTATTGCTCATATTAGATGTGATACATAAATGCCTCATATGTAACTAGTTTATGCAGCTTGGCTCTAAGAAATAGAGACGAATTACAGTCATGTAAAAGTCCTGTCCCAATAAACGTAACTTTGCGAGTCTAGATCGGCAAATTAATCCTGAAGTCACTGGCTCAGAGAACTCTAGTTTATTAATAAATAATTAAAAAATCTCCTTACTATTTTCCCCTCGACACATTCATAATTACTTTTGCCGGTGCTTTGCAGCAAGCTTTAGCCTATTGCGTGCACTTGAACGCGGATCTCTTCCCGTTAGTTGAAGGCGCGCTCGCTGCTGCTGCTGCTGGAGACACTAAATGCCTGACGTTAAAAAAGTCGGGCTGAAATGCAGGGCTCTACGTACACTCACCGGATTGATGCGCTGGCCACCACATGTAACTTTTAACAAGATTCACTTGTTTAAAACACTCTCAATTATATCAACATTTACTTTAGAACCATTATTTTTCTAATACACTTCTAAATATATACAATATGGAAATTATTTATTATCTTTGCCGGTGATCACAGTTTGAGTATACTTCTATGTAAATGCATAGATAAACCGCGCTGTTAGCAGGCATTTCAGAATAGAACGACGAAAACAATATTAGTAATTCTGATATAGGCCTAACATACCAGTTGAGAAATACAATAAAATACGATTTTTTGTTTGTTATGTTCAAATATTCCAGAGAATATTATTCAGTGACTTAACATTATCCAGTGAATTCTTTACAATTTACCCTGTTAAACAGCCTATAAACTGTAGTTTAAAACTAAGTTGATACCTCTTTATTTATTTTCTTCATTTGAAAACATTCTACATTCTACATTTATTTTGCTTATTAGTGTTGCAGCTGTTTTTATTGTTGTAAAAGATTAAATTTAACATGAAAGACTGCTAATTTTCAACACTTTTTAAGATGACTTAAAGGAGGAAAAACCAAAGTGAAGTATGGACTTAATTCACTCAGTCACTGATTTACTTTATAACATTAAATAAATATCGGTTATGGGGCACATAATTATGCAAATAATCGGTATCGGTATCGGTAATAAAAAATAAATATCGGTCGATCACTAATCGTCCCCCAACACTGACTTATAAGTAACTTTGCAAGTACATGTCAACTTATTCTAAGCCTAACCCTGCCAGTCTACTAATACTCTACTAAAACTCTAATGAGAGTTAGTAGATATGTTGGTGCAACGTTACTCATAATCAATAGAATGTTTAAAAGAGACCATCAAAATAAAGTGAAACCATAATTTGAGCAATTTTCACATTGGATCTTCATTGGATTTTCATTGGAATTTCATTGGATTTTCGTTCATGTCAGACACTCACCACAGCCACCTTCACCTGCCACGTCTCCAGGAGCACCGCCCACCCGTTCATCCTCACCAAAATTCTAATTACGTGCACCTGTTTCCAATCAGCCACACCCCTTATTAAAAGGACTCTCTGCCACTCTCCCTTTGTTGGGTCTACCGTTCGCACCCCTTGACGACAGCTCCTGACCAAATGTTTGTTCTCTCCGTCGAACTCTCACCATACCATACCAGAACCATACTCTCACACGGACTGTCAGCTAAGATACATCCTTTACCTTTTGTCTTGTCTACTGTGTGTTCATCCATCTGTTCAATAAACGCTGGCTTGGTTTGTCACTTACCTCTCGTCTCCTCCGTGTGTGTGTGTGACAGTTCACAGCTTCTAATTCTAATAGGTTTCACCATGCAGTGAATGCTTTTGACTTCTCAAAACGTGATTTTGATTGTTTTCCCAAAGTCACTGACATACTCGATACACAAATGTTATGTTAAAGGAAACGATAGCCATTTGGCGTTATTAAATTTAAAAAATGTATCACACATAATGAATTTTTATATTATTTTTGCATGATAGGTTTTATATAAAACACAACATTATTAATCTAAACAGGATGATAGTTTTACAGAGAGGATGCTCTTTGACTGTTTTTCAACCAGGGGGTGACATCAATGCATCCCTCAACAAATCAAACACTGATGAAAAATTCTTTATCATTCCATCTTCTGACATCTGCTGGAGAGATCACATGTATCATATCTTAAACTCTGACATTGCTTCCTCCTTGCTAAACAATGATGTTACGGAAATGACAGCACAATTCTGAACAGTTGTAATTTGAGTAATTTTTACTGAATAAATAATAAATAAAAATCACACACTGAGAAGTTTGTTTACATCAACATAATCATCATTAAATGTAACAACCATTTTTTTATTGAATTGTTTATTTTAATATTAAAAATCTGAAAAGATATTAAAATCTATTGATATAAGGTATTTGAAAAGTAGAAGAAATAAATGATTTAAGCAGGGTAAAATGTTTCTAAGTTTTTAATGTTATGTTCATACAACAAGAGAGAAGTGTTAAAATCTGTTAGTTTTACATAAAATACATAAAAAGAGTTGGTTCTTGAATTATTTAAAAAAAAAAGGGAAGATAATTTAAATGATGATCATGCTTGTTCATGCAGTGGAAAATGCTGTAAGTTTAAAATATAAAAACAGGCTAAATCAAACAAAGAACCCATAGCCTTTATTTAAACAGAACAGATAAATAAGTTAATGTAGTTGTTTCTTTAATGTTGGCAGAAAGAAGGTAAAAGGGGTTAAACTGAAGTAATGTAGTTTTAAGGTGCGTCGTCACTGGGGTAGTAGGCAGCCCAGTGAGCCCCAATGGAGGTGATGCCATTTCCATTCTGTCGACCACTGAGAAAACGTAGCTCACTTCCTTCTTGGGTCGGGTACAAGTTAAATGAGGTTCCATAAGGCTGTCCCACTTTTAAAGAGCGGCCTTGACTAGTGACAAACATAATCTCATAGATGTAGCCACTGTAATATTTTCCAGAGACCTGAATGATGGATTCACTGTCATGAAGTGTCATCTCCAGTGGATTGCCATTGCTTGTACAAACTGGTGTTGTCCAATTACCATCATAACGCAGCTGAATTCTGAACAGATATTTGATGACAGTGTTTGAAAAGATGGTCACAAAATAACATGCAGAAGAAATAAAACACACAATTCATATGACACTTCAACATTAAGCCACAAGAATATATTAAATCATATCATATTCACTTTTTTTTTTTAATCTTTTGGTCCAGATCAGTGATGCATTGGTTAACTTACCCACGAATGTATGCGTTACTGTGTTCCCAGACTCTGACACCAGTGATCCGACCATCATATGCAGTGGAATATTCAGTCCCACTGCCGTCCCCAACAGCCATGGAGTAGGAGTAGTAATTAGGTAAAGCTGAAAGAGGAAATAACGCTATGAGTTATAAATCAGTTATAAAATAAATCTTTCAATAGAAAATTTTAAGATATGTTGGTCTAGATTCCCAAAGTTAATATGTTAAACAGTCACTGTATTTTATTGAGCAGCAAAATGTAAGGTATTAAGACTAATATACGTAGTGTATTTTTGCATGTTCCATAATTTATAGCATCAATCTGTTGTCTTGTTGTTGTTGTCTCTGTGTATTGGAAGCTTCTGATCTCTTTCTGACTTCTGAAGTTTCATTTCATTTGAAACATGGTTTTGCATGTTTGATGTACCACAGTGAAAAAAATTTGGAAAATCTTGTGAGTGGTGAGCAATACTCACGCATGGCCATGCCCACTGTACAAACTCCAGAGAGAACCAGAATAAGATGCAACATTTTAGAAAATGTTGCTGTCCAGCACACACCGGTAATCTAAAAGAAACAAAATAGATGAGGTATTCACTCATGAAACAGTAAATATTTCACTTTAGATATTAGTTTCCAACATCTAAGTGCATTACATATTGACAGGAAATACTTAATTGTGATCAGTGTTTTAATATATACCTAAGAACATGAAGATGATAAAAGACAAACACAAGAAGTTCGCAATATAAAGTCATTACCTGTTAAACTTGATGTGGTTGATATTTGAAGAATCTGCTTTGCTTTACAAACCTGCTTTGCTTTACAAGCATTTATATGCTCCTGTAGTCAAGCCTCTTCTATTCAACAAAGTATTGTTCTGTTTCCGTCCCCACCTCAGATGGAATGTTTTCGAACACATAACAAGTTCTCCAGAAAATATGCAATTATTTCAGTTAAGTTTAACACTTATTATGACTGTTTTTTTTTTTACTTTAAAATTGAATTGAAACAAATAAACAAGATACGAAATAAAACAACAGAGATAAGGGTTATACCAGGTTATCGAACACAACATTACTTTTATTCCATGGTTTAGAGCAATGTAAGCAACTTTTGTACTGTGTGTGTGTGTGTGTGTGTGTGTGTGTGTGTGTGATACTGAAATTTAATTGATCAGGCCCTCTGTTGAGAACACCATTAAAAAATGTGGTGTTCGTGGTCAGAAAATAAAGGGTTTTATCAATCTTCTTAATATGAACTATTTTTGTTATTTGACTTATTTTAAGTCAAAAAATTAAAAAGAATTTAAGTACAGGTAAAGGATGCATTGGTTTGTAATGTATGTATGATCTAGCATTGGTGACCATAAAAGTTTTCTTAATGAAAGACAAACGTTTTAGATTAGATATCTCCTTTTTTAAAGTGTACAGTATTTATTTTGAACTGACAAATCATATGATATTTATGATTGTCAACATTTCATTCAAATTCTAGATGCCTTGTCATCCATTGGAGGATACAGATGATACATCAAATCATTTAGCAACATAGTGTAACATATACAGTTCACAAATTGTATTTTTCCAAATATTCATAGAAAAACTGTAAAATGTACTTTTTAAACCTTAGATGACACAACTGCCACTGAGGCAACAAAATTCAAAATCAGAAATAAATTTCAGAAACTACATTTACACTACATTTACCACAAAACCATGGATTAATGAGAAAAAAATGTATCTTGCACATTTTGTATACAGGTTTTTAGGTAATGCTTGTGCTTATGTTTATTTTTGTAAGTAAGTTATTATTAGTAAGCTGTTAGGTTAGGGTTAGTAGATAGAAGTTGACATGAACTTGCAAAGCAACCTTTCCTAGCCAATCTTCTGTTCATACGTTAATATAATGGTGGTATGGATCCACTTATTCACATGATCGCTGTCTCACATGTCTGGGCCATAACCATACATGCTGAGACTGTATTTGTGGATGGTTCATGTCCTCATTGCGAGAACGTGACCATGACAATATTGAGATCTTAACTCCCCCTCCTGCTGAGGGGTGATGTCCCCTCTGCTGCTACCCATCCCAGTCCATCTGAAAAACACAAGACCACACTGGTTAGCACTGGAGACCTGAGGATTACAGTGGGAGCTCTTCTGTCAGGCCAGTCCTCACGGACCTCCCACTCCTCGATGGCATTGTGTACCCTCAAGCTATTGTTTAAATTTGCTGGCGTGTCTCAACCCTTGCATTTAATTTGGGGAAACAGAAAAGGGCCAGATGTTGATCACAGCATCGGAGGAGGGGTTCAGAGGAAGACTACTTGGGTATGCTTCCTCTATCCATCTCATCAACTCTGAGTTGTTGACCATGCTTTCATGGGTGGCCACAAACATAGGGCTAGAGTGGAAGCCTCTAACCTGACCGGAGTGTTCACGGTTGGATTATTGGTTTTTGGGGGCGGGTCATGACACTCAGCCACAGTCTGTAGCATGATGAGATCACAGAGTTGTGGAAGGCACCTTTTACTGCCAGAAGCCCATTTGTGAGCCGTCCAATGTGAGTCTGGAAGGAAGCAGAACCCTCTACGTCACCAAATTGTTTGTCTGGAATCGTTTGTTATGTCACAAACATTCATTTGAGTGTCGGTGCATTCCAAACAGGATATATCGCCCTCCGAAGGGCACTTCGGAGAGAAAACAATCATGGCCGCCATATTGAAGTGTCGTTCCAAACCAAAGTGCACAGATTTTTTGCATGATGATGGCACCTCTGTGTGGGCACAGGATGATGACGCAGAAGGGCACTTCAAGAAACAGTTGTTTGGTCCCCTACACCCTTCAGCGTTTTGAAGCTCTCACTCTGGAGGGTAAACCCTTTAAAGGGATTAGGGCAAATAGATGAGCCCTTCCAAATGGAATGCAGGGTGAGTCTGCCTGTTTTTATTATGTTAGTTGCCTAGGATAAATAATTATTAAAGCCTTCAAACCTGATCATCATCTTCCTGTTCCTTCCTGCAATGGAACATTACAATAACATTAATCATGAGACATGAAATGCCTCACCTGATTTAATGATTGGTTTTTCTAATACAAGCAGTAGATAGTCAACGTTTTATTCAAATAATGTATCTACATGCCTTTTAATCACCTGGAGGATACAGAGGACACAAAATCATAGATATTAATTATATTTTTCCACATATCCATACACAGAATGTAAAATGTACCTTTTTAACATGTTCACTAAAAAATATAAAAAGCACAATTTGTTGAGTCATCTTAAAATAATTTGTTACCCTGCTGCCTTAAAATTTTAAGTTCAGTCAACTAAAATAAGTTTATTCAAGCTATAATACTGTCACTGAGCAAATTTAGTTTTAATTTTCTTTTTGGTTTTGTTTGAAAAGGCTTTTCACAAAGAATACTAATGAATCTAGAAAGTGGAAAGTGAAAGGTATGAAGATGTAAACACAACAGATGGTTATCTTTTCTTATACAGCATACCAAGATTGTGAAAGCTAAAGTGAATGCATCCAAAGGAATTTATTTTATACAACTCATTTAAGAGCAAAGAACTCTGAACTGTAGGCTGGATACCTGCTTTCACAATTTGACAGGCCATGGTTTGCATACGCAATGACCCGTTTCTGGCCTTTTTTTCTCAGTGATGGATAATCCTTGATGAATCTGCAGTTATAACCGCAAAATCCCAGTAAGTTTTCCAATTCCTTAAAATTATTTGGCTTTGGCTAGGTTTTTAATGATGGAATCTTCCCAGGAACTGTTTACCTGCCTCAAACACAATGTGACCTAGATATTTTGCAGAGGGGGAGAACTTGTATTTCTCTAGTGATAACTTCATATTCTTTTAGTTTGATTAGCTGTTTCCTGTTTCCCGTGCTGCAGAGTGGTGTGCGTTTGTAGCTCCCTGGAGCTTTGTTTTTCTGTAGAAATTTCTATCTTACTATTACTCTCTGTTGTTTACAATGATAAAATATAGTTTTATTCCCACCAGATTTCTGATATTATCCATTAAACTAATCTGATTGATCTGATCATTCGCTTTTATTCTATAACCGTGAGTGCAACGCCATGCTGTGCGTTAGCATTCCGTCTGCCGGTTAGCCTGCCATTCGCGTTTCCACTCACGTTTCTATTCGCGTCTACTGCTGCTTTCCTTTTTTCCCTCGCTCTCATTGATCGTTCGTTTTTATTCTAAACGAAGTGCAGCGTGCCTTTCTCGTTTCCTTTCTCATTTCTATCCACGTCTACTACCGTTTTCCTTTTTTTTTCTCGCGCTTTGTTGTTTTCTCCCCCTGCCTTTCTCTTCACAAGTTCATCAAACAACAGTGGTGAGTTGAAATCATTCTACAACCATGGTGAGTAATGGCTTCTTCTCTTTTTATGGTTGTCTGCACCACTTGCCACATGTATAGCTTATCGATCTCTGTCGGCAGTGAGGGATTTACATGTGATAAATGCAGGGAAATTGTTAGGCTGACAGAGAAGATTTCAGAACTGGAGACACGCATCCAAACTTTAATAGAGGATAGTAAGAATGTGAGGGCCTTACATTGTTCAGTTCCGGTAACTTCGCCTTTGCAGCAGGGCAACTGGGTAACTGTGAGACGGCATAGTTGCGGGGTCAAAACACTGCTCTTCCGTTCCGATCAGAACATCAGACAGGTTCTCCCCACTCAGTGACGCACCCACTGAGAAACCTGATGAAAGTGCTCTAGTTATTCATGATTCTATTGTACGGAGCATGAAAATAGAGACACCAGCCACCATAGTCCAATGTTTACAGGGAGCCAGAGCGCCTGACATCTTGGCAAATTTACAAGTGCTGGCTAATGCTAAACGTAAATTCAGTAAGATTGTTATTCACGTCGGCACTAATGATGTTGGACTTCGCCAGTCAGAGATCACTAAAAAATAATTTTAAAGAGGTGTGTGAACTTGCAAGTACGATGTCAGACACTGTAATTTGCTCTGGTCCCCTCCCTGCTTATCGTGGTGACGAGATACATAGCAGACTGTCGTCACTAAATAGCTGGATGTCTAAATGGTGCCTGCAGAATAACATAGGTTTCATAGACAATTAGACGAGTTTTGGGGGCAGACCTGACCTGTTGAAAAGAGATGGTCTTCATCCCTCCCGGGGTCTTCTCTCTAAAAATATGGCATATAGTCCTAGAGATTGCACTTGACTAACTGGGGCCCAGGTCAGGAAGCAGGCAGACTGGCTAAACCGACCGTCTGCTAGCTGCCTCATGTCACTGAAATCAGTTAATTCTCAGCACATAGAGACCCTTTTACCTAGATATCATGCTATAGAGACTGTGTCTGTTCCCCGAGCTAGAAAATACAAAAAACGTCCAAACCAATTTAAGAGTAACAAATCTAATTGATGTTCAACAAATAAAAAAAATGCATATAATACCAAAAAACAAATGATAAAGCTTGACTCATTGAATTTCAGGTCTCTTTCTACAAAAGCGCTTTTTGTAAATGATATGATCATTGATCATAACCTAGATGTGCTCTGTTTGACAGAACCCTGGCTAAAAACAAATGATTACATTATTTTAAACGAATCTACCCCTCAAGATTACTGTTATAAATATGAGCCACGCCTAAAATAGATGTTTATGACGTGCTTAACAATAATACATTAGTTTCCCAGACATAAAATGGTTTTGTATTGTATAATACATACAAAGCATGCTTGTGTTTATGATTATAAAATCATATTTATTTATTTATTTATTTATTTATCGTATAACAATCAAATAATATTAGTTTATTATTAATACTCTGTTCATGAATAGATGTTTAACGTGCTAAACAATAATAATTCCTTTCTCAGATATAAAATGCCTTTTTTAAGATAGTATAAAGCATGTGTGAGTCTGTGACTACAAAATCATACTATATGTATATTACAGATGCTCCTGATATTAACAGGCTTACAGATGTTTTTTTTCAGGTGAAGATGTTGTCGCAACAACCTCTAATAAACTGTTTCAGAAGTTGACATCAAGATCACTTGCACTTGCAGACACACCTCCCCTCCTAAAGGCAGTGTTCAGCATCACTTTAAGTGATAAGCTGAAGCCTTCTCACCATTATCTTGCATAGTATTTAGGTACTTTGCAAAGGAATCGTCTCCACCTTCAACAGTATCAAAAGTAGAATCTAGAGTCTCTAAGTACATGCCTGGGGGAGATTAAGGTGTCAAGTGCTTGAATTAATGAATGAATGAGGCATTTATATACTGTAGCGCTTTCATTGTGTATTGCCATACACTCAAAGCACTGTACACCAGTGTGCAGCATCCACTTGAATGATGCGACGGCAGCCACAGTCGACGGCGCCAGTGTGCTCACCACACACAAGCTACAGGTTTAGAGGAGAGAGAGATAGGGCCAATTCAATCAATAGGGATTATTAAGAGGCCATGACTGACAAGGGCCAGAGGAGGGAATTTGGCCAGGACACCAGGGTACACCCCTACTCTTTACGAGAAGTGTCATGGGATTTTTAATGACCACAGAGAGTCAGGACTCTATAGCCCCCATCGCTATACTGGAGCATCAGGACCCACACAGACCACAGGGTGAGCACCCCCTGATGGTCTCACTAACAACAGCAACCTAGTCTCCCATCCAGGTACTGACCAGGCTCAACCATGCTTAGCTTCAGTCTTGGGCTGCAGGCTGATATGGCTGTGGCATTGCTTTACTATGTCAGTGGTGGGTAATTAAAGGCTTTCAATGAGTTTGCGAGGCTTGCATAAATCTGTTTTGTGTGTGTGCGTGTATGTGTGTGTGTGTGTGTGTGTGTGTGTGTGTGTGTCTTTAAGAAGAAATTCCACACTGGAAAGCCATGTCTTATAGTTAATTTTCTTTTATCTGAGTCATTGGGGTGTGAGAACATGCACTTGCAGACACATCATCTTCATTTCTTATTATGTGCCCAGCTATTACTCTCTGTATTTATAAGCTGGACAATCACTGAAATGTGGTCAAATCCACATGTTGTTTTGCCCATGGCATAAACTGCAAAGGGAAATAAAAAACAGCAACATTTTTAAATAAATTGCAGTCCAGCACACTCCAGACATCATACAAAGAATGACACAAGATTTTCATCAGTTTATTTACATAACATCTGTGGCTTTACTATACAATATCCCAGCCATTTATTGGAGGATGCAAATTACCTTTACTTGTAAAGTTTTTCTTCACCTTTACTGAGATCTTGCACTGTAAACATCAGCTGTTACCACACAGATTTTTCTTTATTTTCTTGTCTTATATGTCTCAAAAGTTAAACTCTGACACTGTTTCCTCTATAAATAAGTGCACTAAACAAGTCTGATGTTTCGGAAGTGACAGCACAACTTTGGGACAGTTGTAGTATTTTCACAAAAAATAATGAAATAGGTTTATGTTTTTGCTTATTTATTTATGTTACGCCTTGATAAGTTTATTTACATCAACATAATTATCATTAAATGTAATAATAACCATTTTTTTATCGGATTTCCATAGTTTAAGATTAAACATCTGAACAAGATAATTAAACTTATACATTCAATGCATTTGAGAAGTAGAAAAAATAAGTGATGAAAGCATGGTAAAATGTTTCCAAGTTTTTAATGTGATATTGAAACAACAAAAGAAAATTGTTAACATCTTAGTTTTAATTAAAGTAAACCCATACATAAAAGTGTCAGTTGTTGAAGAATTATATATATGCTGTCAGTTTAAAGTTTAAAACAAATTAGGCTAAACAAACAAACAACCCATAACCTTTATTTAAGTAATAACCATGAGAAGTGATTCTTCTTTTCATAGAAGTTTGTGTAGTTGTTCCTTTAATGCTGGCAGAAAGAAGGTAAAGGGGGTTAAACTGCAGTAATATGGTTTTCACTGTGCGTTGTCACTGGGGTAGTAGACAGCCCAATGAGCCCCAATAGAGGTAATGCCACTTCCATTCTGTCGACCACTGAGAAAACGTAGCTCACTTCCATCATGGGTCGGGTAGAAGTTAAAAGAGTTTCCATAAGCCTGGCCCACTTTTAAAGAGCAGCCTCGAGTAGTAACAAACATAATCTCATAGATGTAGCCACTGTAATATTTTCCAGAGACCTGAATGATGGATTCACTGTCACGAAGTGTCATCTCCAGTGGATTGCCGTAGCTTGTACAAACTGGTGTTGTCCAGTTACCATCATAACGCAGCTGAATTCTAAACAGATATTTAATGACAGCATTTGAAAAAATGGTCACAGAATAACATGCAGAAGAATTAGAACACACAATGCAAGTGACGTTTCGACAATATTTTAAATATATTAAATAAACAATATTTTAAATATTTTTTTTATCATATTCACTTTTTCTCACTCTTTTGGTCCAGATGGATGATCTGGTGCATTGGTTAACTTACCCATGAATATACGCATTACTGTGTTCCCAGACTCTGACACCAGTGATGCGACCATCATATGCAGTGGAATATTCAGTCCCACTGCCGTCCCCAACAGCCATGAAGTAAGAGTAGTAATCCGGTAAAGCTGAAAGAGGAAATAACAGCTATGAGTCTATCTTAAAATAAATCTTTTAATAGAAAAATGTAAGAAATGCCAAGGGTAGTGTAGATTTCCAAAGTTAATATGATAAATAGTTATTGTATTTAACTGAGCAGCAAAATGTCAGGTTTTAAGACCAATATGCATAGTGTATTTTTACGTGTTCCAGAAATTCTAGCATGAATCTCAATAAGTGACACATGTGCATTTTATTCACATATCTTTATTTTTTATCATCTGTGTGTCATTGTTGTCTCTGTTTATTGGAAACTTCTAAGCTCTTTCTGACTTCTGAGATTAAATTTAATTTATTTGCAACATGGTTTTGCATGTTTGATGTACCATAGTGAAACATTTAGAAAAATCTTGTGAGTGGTGAGCAATACTCACGCATGGCCATGCCCACTGTACAAACTCCAAAGAGAGCCAGAATAAGATGCAACATTTTAGAAAAGGTTATTGTCCAGCATACACCAGTAATCTAACAGAAACAAAATAGATGAGGTATTTATTCATGAAACAGTAAATATTTCACTTTAGATATTAGTTTCCAACGTCTAAGTGCATTACATATTGGCAAAAAATACTTAATTGTGATCAGTGTTTTTGTATGTACCTAAGAACATGAAGATGATAAGACAATCACAAGAATTTTAGCAATATATGTGGTTGATATTTGAAGAATCTGGTTTGCTTTCTAAACCTACCTGCATTTATATGCTCCTGCTAGTCAAGCCTCTTCTATTCGACAAAGTATTGTTCTGTTTCCGTCTCCACCTCAGATGGAATGTTTTAGAACACATAAGTTCTCCAGGATACACATAACAAGTTGTCCAAATGCAAAGAATGCTTAGAAGGATATATACAGTTATTTAAGTTAAGTTTCACACTTATTATGGCGAACTGTTTTTTCTTTTCATTTTTTACTTTAAAATTTAATTAAAACAGCTAAACATAAACAATATACAAAATAATAGAAATATAGGGTTATACAACACAAAATTACTTTTATTCCATTGTTTAGAACAATGTAAGCAACTTTTTGTGTGTGTAATACTGAAATTGTATTGATCGCGCTCTCTATTGAGAACATCATTAATAAATGTTGTGTTCAGGGTCAAAAATAAAGGCTTTTATCCATATACTTAATATTAGCAATTTTTGCTATTTGACTTATTTTAGATTAAAAAGATTAAAAAACAATTTATTAAGTACAAGTAAGGATGCATGGGGTTTGTAATGTATGTATGATTATTGCATGAGCATTGGTGACTGTAGACCAAGGGTGCCCAACCCTGTTCCTGGAGATCGACCTTCCTGCAGATTTTATTTCCAATTCTAATCAAACACCTCTGTCTGTAATTATCAAGTGCTCCTTCAGATCCTAATTAGCTGGTTCAGGTGTTTTTGGTCAGGGTTGGAGCTGAACTCTGCAGGAAAGTCGATCTCCAGGACCAAAGTTGAGCACCCATGCTGTAGGCGTTGAAAGACCAATGTTTTAGATTAGATGTCATTTTTTAAAGTCTACCATATTTATTTCGAACTGACAAATCATATGACGTTGGTCATGAGACATGAAATGCCTCTCCTTACTAGCACAAGCAGCAGTACCACTAAAACTGAAATCAAAACTTAGATTCCAGGAAAAACATGATTGTCAACATTTCGTTCAAGCCTTGTCATCCACTGGAGGATACAGATAATACATCAGATCTTTTCACAACTGTTACCAGAATCAGAATCAGAATTAGCTTTATTCGCCAGGTGTAAAAACAAGGAATTTGTTGTGTTTTTTTTTTAAGGTGCTCCTGGTACATACATGCATGCATATATACATAATCTGACATGAGAACAGAAAAACATTTAAATAAAGACTTAAAACAAATAATGTGTATGAATCCGGAACAGAAAATTTATGTATAGATTTGTGCATTATTTACTCTATATACAGCTGTATAGATGTGCATATGTATTTACATAATAATACTAGAGAAAGAGGCAATAATTAGAGATTTGATTGGAAATGAATTGCAGAACACAGGTAATGATTCATGTTTTAGCTGTTTAAGCTGGAGATTTTGGTTTTTATGCCTAGATGTTCTAGTGCTCAGAGATCTGTAGCATCTACCTGAGGGAAGAAGTGCAAATAGGTTGTGTCTGGGGAGAGGACTGTGATGAGATCTCCTGAAGTCCACTGTCATCTCCACAGTTTTGAGCATGTTTAGCTCCAGGTTGTTGTGACTGCACTAGACAGCCAGATGATCAACCTCCTGTCTGTAAGCAGACTTGTCACTATCCTGGATGAGACTGATGACTGTAGTGACATCTGCAAACTTCAGAAGTTTGACAGAGGGGTCTTTAGAAGTGCAGTCATTTGTGTAGAGGGAGAAGAGCAGTGTGGAGAGAACGCAACCATGAGGAGCTCTAGTGCTGGTGGTGCAGGTGGTGGATGTGAGTTTTCCCAGCCTCACTAGCTGCTGCCTGTCTGTCAGGAAGCTGGTGATCCACTGAGAGATGGAGGTGGGTACAGAGAGCTGTGTCAGTTTATTCTGAAGGATATCTGTAATGATGGTGTTGAAAGCAGAGCTGAAGTCCACAAACAAGATCCTTGCATAAGTCCCTGGTTTGTCCAGATATTGAAGGATGTAGTGCAATCCCATATTGACTGCATCATCCATAGACCTGTTTGCTCATTAAGCAAACTGCAGGGGGTCCAGCAAAAGTCCTATAATGTCCTTCAAGTAGACCAATACCAGTCTTTCAAATGTCTTCATGACCACAGATGTTAAAGCAACAGGTCTGTAGTCATTAGGTTCTGTGATTTTTGGAACATATGAAGCAGGATGGGACTATACACAACTCCAGGGATCTGTTAAAGATCAATGTGAAGATGGATGATAGCTGGACAGCACAGGCTTTAAGGCAGGCTGGAGAGACACCATCTGGGCATGCAGTCTCAGCGCTGCATGGGGAACAAAGTGGTATGCATCCTTTAAAACAGTGTATCAGTGATCCAGTATATTGCTGTCTCTGGTGGGGCATGTGATGTGCTGTCTATATTTAGGCAGTTCGCGGGTAAGATAAGCTTTATTAAAATAACCGAGAATGATAATGAAAGAGTCCGGGTAACGCTGCTCTGTGTGTGTTATCTGAATATAATACTTACATATGGGGTCTCACTTGGGGGGTCCCAGGTTGTAAAGTCCCCTCTGCTGCTACCCAGCTCAGTCCAGACCGGTTAGCACTGTAGACCTGAGGATTTCAATGGGAGCTCTTCTGCCAGGCCAGTCCTCCATGATGTTGTGTGCCATCAAGCTCTTGATCGAAATTGACAGGCCGTCCCATGGCAACCATGGCATTTATTTTGGGGAAACATAGGAGGACCAGATGTTGATCACAACATCTGAGGAGAGGCTCAGAGGATGATTTGGCTAGGCTTCCCCAATTCAGGGTGGTTGTGGAGTCAGAGTCCAACTCTGAGTGGATGGCCATGCTTTTCTGGGTGGCCACAAACATTGGGCTAGAGTGGAATTCTCCACCCTGGCCGGAGTGTTCGTGGGTGGATGATTGGTTTCTGGGTGCAGGACATGACACACTGCCAGAAGCCACCTTGCTGCCTTCTTTTTCCTTACTACATGTGATCCCTGGCTGCTGAAGCTTACAGTGCTGCTGGACAGGTCACCTCCTGCATCCTGCAAGTCCATCAGGCCAAAGTGCTTAAAAAACTGCAACATTACACCTCAGCCACAACATTGAGCAGAAAGCAGCGGTAAATGCCACTCCACACTCACCACTAGAGGGTGACACGGGAGTGGATTTTCAAATCTCTCCCGTCCCACTCCCACAAAAAAAATCCCATCCCATCCCAATCCCACGAAAAAACTGGGAAAAAATCCCGTCCCGTCCCAATCCCGGAAGAATGACTCCCATTCCCTCCCACTCCCGTATTATGTTTTTTTTTTTTTTTTGGGCTAGAATCTGCCAGTTACAGTAAAGAATACAGTACATATCACAGTATGCCCGTAACTTTTTTTTTTACATTAGTTGAATAAAAATGCGAAATTTTGTTTATTATTATTATTATTATTATTATTGAACTGAAAGCCATCTTAAACAAATGCACAGTGTGCATTGCGCACATATTAAATTTCACGTAAATCTTTCATGCAGACACACGTTTCCTATTTTAATTGGTCCATTTGAAAGTAGACATTTCACTCTATAGATATATTTTTCATGTCTCTAAAGCAAGTAAACACGGAGTTTCGAAGTGACGCGCTCAAGTTCACAGAGACAGGCGGCAGAAAGCTCGTCCTTTTTGCTTTAATCTGTTTACAAAAGCGCAACGTTTCCTTGTTTTTCTGAGTGCACACAAATAAACGTTGAGTCTTTACAAATTCGAAAGATGCCTATCACTCTTATCTGTATGACCAAAATGACGGTATTTTAAGAGCAAGTGAGCGCACCGGCGCCTCTGTCATGCAGCACCGCGCTACTATTCGGCTTCCACACTCGCACTGACACTTCAATAGCGCACATTTTTCAAGGTTAACATTAGATTGAGCGGCCATGTAAACTTGCTACTACATACATCTTTCAGATGAAAAGCCATATGGTCGATGAATGATAGGTGAGCATTTGGATCGCCTGCTGTATTACCAGTCGTTAACGATCTGTCCGTCATGAACTCACTTGCTTAACCAGCCACACCAAAGCATACAGAAGGAGAGAATAAAGAGACGGGTCAACTAGAATTAAGTTCAAAATTACAATATATATATAAAAGGTATATTTGTCTGTAAAGTTGGGTTTCATAGCGTTACGATTCCCGGTCCCGCCCACTCCCGCTGACATTTTTTCCTGTTCCGTCCCAATCCCGTGATTATTAGTGATTTTGTTTCCCATCCCGCGGGATTCCCGTGGGAATCCCGTGACCCGCGGGATTCCCGAAAAAATGTCAGCCTCTACTCACCACCTCTACTTCCTGGGTTGCGCTCCGTGGGTACATTTGTTGTCTCTTTGGTGCCACTTGTATGGAGCCTGGAAGCCTGGGAGCCTGGCCAGCACTTCCAAGCCCATCACGCTGGCTCAATTCGGATTCGGTTTGCCAGGTGTCACCCCCAGGTTCAGCGGCATCCTATTTACTTTGGTGGCATCCAGAGATGCCCTTGTCCTGCATGCGGAGATTGCGGTCCTGCTGGCAAAGATTGTAATAAAGCCTGTCCTTCTGGGTGAGATGAAGCCTGAGATGTGTTTTGCAGCCTTTACTTCATCGCACCCTTCACAAGCTCCCGTTTAAAGCGTTGATAAAGAAGTGCATTCTTGTATGTTGTCCTCCAAGGTTGGTTCGTTGCAATCGACCTGAAGGATGTGTACTTCCATGATTTATTTTTGCATATACTTGGCACAAACAGATTCTTAGGTTTTATTTCAAAGGTCAGGCATACCAGTACAAAGTCCTCCCCTATGGGCTGTACCTGTCTCCCCACATCTTTAGCAAAACTGCATAGGGCAGGGGTTTTCAAACCTGTTCTGGAGGCCACCCTTCCCAGCACATTTTGTAGGTCTCTTTTATCAGACACACCCAATTCAGGTCTTGCAGTCTCTACTAACGAGCTGGTTGAATCAGGTGTGTTAGATGAGGGAAACATACAAAATGTGCAGGGCAGGGGGGCCTCCAGGACAGGTTTGAAAACTTCTGGCGTAGGGCACCCTTGCCCCATTAAAGGGATAGTTCACCCAAAAATAAAAATTTGATGTTTATCTGCTTACCCCCTGGGCATCCAAGATGTAGGTGACTTTGTTTCTTCAGTAGAACACAAACAAGGATTTTTTGCAGTCTGTTAGTCATATATTGGCAGTCAATGGGATCCACGGCTTTAAGTAAAAAAAACATACACAGACAAAACCAAATTAAACCCTGCAGTACATTGAGGTATTAAGACACAAAACAATCAGTCTTTACAAGAAACTGCACAGTATTATATACTGCGTGACCTCAGTTCGTTGTGAAAAAACCATAGGCACAGCTGATGATTTCAGGTCTCTAAAATCATCAGGGGAAAAATGATCGCTGCAGACCCTCCACACTTTTAGTAATTTCATGGGTCTGTTGATATCCAGTCGAAGAGCAAGCAACCATAACTTCAATCAATCAAGTATATCACCAAGGCAGTTCTAAGTGCTGGTTTGGAGCCAGAGCCTAGTTTTAAATCAGTTCCTTGTCTTTCGACACCCAAACCTCCAGCTCGAAACCAGGAAAAGTGGTTTGTAAGTAGCATCAAATCAAAACATTGCTGGTCTAGAAGTAAGAACCGCTTGCATCAGGGGCTGGTGGCAATGTTAAAGTGACCAACAAGATGAACAGAAACTTTTGACCAGACTTTTTTTTTTAAATAGCATCTAAACACGAACACATGAACACATTGGATTTGCCATGTTTAGATGCCGATGTAGGTTCGCAAAGCCATTGTTGATATTAGGCTTGTTTTGGATGTGTCGGTGCTGCATGGACCAGTCAGCGTGTGGCATCGAAGTACTGGGAGAGCAATTCAAAAGGTTAAAGTCATCTGTTCTCCAATCGCTCTCGCGGTGCTTTGGTGTCATGTGCTGGTCAAGTTTTTTTGTTTGTTTGTTTGTTTGTTTGTTTGTTTTGGTTTTGGTTTGTTTTTTGCAAAGTCACTGACATACAATATCCCAGTCAGTTGGAGTTGGAGGATACAAATTACTTGTTTACTTCAAAGTTGCACTTCGTACAATTATTAAATTCAGAAATGATCACAGAATTTTATATTATTTTTGCATGATAGGTTTTAGATAAAACACAACATTATTCATCTAAACAGGATGGCGGTTCCCCTTCGGGAACTCGAGCCGCGTCGAAAACGCTATGGAAACGCCTCCAGCGTGACCGCGCTCTAAACACGTGTGAAATCAGACCAATGGAAGAGCGAGACGTCACAGGCGGGTGACGTCACAGACCAGGAAGCATAAAAGCACGTGCGCCAGAACAAACGACAGCTTCTGTCTTTCAGCAGCGCTCTATGTGTGTCTCTGTTTTTGTGCCTTTGGTTGCTAGTTTGCACCACTTTCTTTTTGCACAAAATGTCTAAAAAAGCTAGTAAGAAAACCAAGCATTTAGACGAGCCACGTTTTAGAGCGTGTGTTCCTCCTTGCCCTCGTTTCATTACGGGTAAGGATACACACGCTCTATGCGTGGTTTGTCTGGGAGCGGAGCATGCGGCAACAGCCCTCGAGGGGGCTGATTGCCCACATTGTGTGCAGATGAGTCTGCACACACTCCGCTCCCGGAAGGCTCTCTTCCAGCTGGGAGCCTTCAGCAGCGTTCCCCGCGGATCTGGTCCCGCTTCCGCCGAGGCGGGGCGGCGGCTGCATTCGTGGGGTTCGCAGCTGGATCTAGCGGAGGGTTTGGAGACGGGTAACCCCCTATCTCCTGCCTCACCCGCTAGATCCCCAGCCTGTCCTCTGGGTGCGGAAGCCCGCGCTGCGGATTCTTCCCCCCGGGGGACGGGCTCGACACTCCCCATATCTTTCTCTGAGGAGGTTGATGTGGAGAGTGTCGAAGATGTACAAGCACCTGTGTTTCCCCAATATGAGGAGCTGCTGGAGGTGGTGACTCGTGCGGTGGCCAAGCTCAATATCGATTGGCCCCCCGAGTCAGTGGTTGAGCCGCAGAGAAGCAAATTAGACGAGAGGTTTCTGCGGTCTCGCCCACCTTCAGCACGCCGGAGCCTTCCGTTTTTTCCCGATCTCCACACTGAGGTGTCGAGATCGTGGAATAACCCTTTCTCGTCCCGCTTGTTCATTCCCGCCTCCTATAACTACGGTCATGTGGGCGGGTTGGATAAGCGGGGGTACAGAGCGATGCCCCGGGTGGAACAGACGCTTGCCAGCTATCTGTCCCCCGCCGCGGCATCGTCTCTGAAGGCTCCGGTCTTGCCCTCCAAGCCGCTGCGAGTCACCTCAGCGCTGGTGGGTAAGGGGTACGCGGCCGCGGGTCAGGCTGGTGCGTGTCTGCACACCATGTCGGTGTTACAGGCGTACCAGGCTGACCTGCTTAAAGAGTTGGATGAAGGCGCGGAGATCAGGGATTGTGATATCTCTGAGCTCCGGAGGACCGCTGATTTGTCTCTCCGTGCCACTAAGGAGACCGCCCGTGCCATCGGGCGGTCTATGGCTTCCCTTGTGGCTGCGGAGAGACATCTCTGGTTGACCCTGTCCGATATGAGAGAAAAGGACAGGGTCTTCCTCCTGGACGCCCCGCTTTCGCCTTCTGGCCTGTTCGGCGACGCAGTCAACGCTGTCGTCGACAGGTACCAGGAGGCACGTAAGCAAGCGGCGGCGTTCCAGCGGTTCCTCCCTCGCCGCCGTCCAGCTCACGAGGCTGCTGAGCTGGAGCAGCCTCGTCCGCGTACCAGCTCCTCTTACCGGGAAACGCAAAAACAGAGCGTCGCCACCCGCACTCCTCCCCATCGAAGGCGGGTGCGCAGACGCTCTAGGTCGGGGGCCCCCGGGACGAAGCCCGATCTGCGGGTCGTGCTTCAGTCTAGGAGGTCCTCGGCCAAGCGGCCCTGATGGTGCGGGGCCGCTGAGGGTAGCCCCATCAGGGGAGTTCCGGGGTGCACCGCATTATTCGGTGTCCGGCTCCCCCCTGTGCCCTCGGGAGGCTGTCTTGCTCACCCTGCCGGTGATTCAGGGCGCAGCAGCCTCCGGCGAGCTTTCCCCTCAGTCTTTTCCGGCCAGAGACGTTCCAGAGCTGGGGGGCTCGCCACCCCTGCGGGGGTCTCAGGGTCCGCTAGATCAGGTGCTTCCTGCCGGGCAACCGTTACAGGACACCGGTCTAGCGACCCGTGTTACACCAGAGGCCAGTCTCGAGAGGCTGGTTCCCTTAGTAGATCATTTGGCAGCGTGGAAACTACTGCCCAATGTGTCTGCTTGGGTCCTGCACACTGTAGAGCGAGGTTATCGCATTCAGTTCGGCGCTCCACCTCCGCCGTTCAACGGGGTCTTTCCCACTTTGGTGGGCCCCGAGCAGGGTCTGGTAATGGAACAGGAAGTAGCTACTCTCCTGAGGAAGGAGGCCATCGAGGTGGTCCCTCCTCAGTCCAGAGAGTCCGGGTTCTACAGCCGGTACTTCATTGTTCCCAAGAAGGATGGGGGCCTGCGTCCTATTTTGGATCTTCGCCTCCTGAACCGCTCAGTCTTGCGGCTGAAGTTCAGGATGCTGACTGTAAGACAGGTCGTGTCTCAAATCAGGTCCGAGGACTGGTTTGTCACAATAGATCTAAAAGACGCGTATTTCCACGTCTCCATCCTTCCTCAACACAGGAAGTTCCTGAGGTTTGCTTTCAGGGGCAAAGCTTACCAATATCGGGTTCTTCCTTTCGGCCTAGCACTCTCCCCCCGCACTTTCACGAAGTGTGTGGATGCAGCTCTGGCTCCCCTGCGACTCCAGGGCATCCGCATACTCAATTACATCGACGACTGGCTTATCCTGGCCCAGTCGGAGATGGTAGCGGTTCGGCATCGAGATGTCGTTCTCGCACACATGAAAGAGCTGGGGTTAAGACTAAACGCCAAGAAAAGTGTGCTTTCTCCAGTACAGAGAACCACTTATCTGGGCGTGGTGTGGGATTCGACCACGATGCAGGCACAGTTGTCTCCTGCTCGGATCGAGTCGATCCTCGCCGCAGTCATGAGAGTGAAGGAAGGCCGGTCACTCACTGTCAAGCAGTTTCAACGACTGCTGGGTCTGATGGCAGCTGCGTCCAACGTGATACCTTTTGGCCTGCTGTACATGAGACCCCTACAGTGGTGGCTCAAGACCAGGGGGTTCTCCCCGAGGGGAAACCCGCTTCGCATGATCAAGGTCACGCGGCGATGCCTACGTGCCTTAGACATGTGGAGGAAACCCTGGTTCTTGTCTCAGGGCCCGGTGCTGGGAGCTCCTTGTCGCCGTGTATCACTAGCGACGGACGCGTCCCTCACCGGTTAAGAAGTGGTCATGAGTGGCCACCCTGCCCGCGGTCTGTGGAGCGGTCACCAACTCACCTGGCACATAAATTGCCTGGAGATGCTGGCCGTGTTTCAAGGGCTGAAACACTTTCTCCCGGACCTGAGAGATCGTCACGTGTTGGTCCGCACCGACAACACGGCGGTGGTCTCTTACATCAACCACCAAGGAGGTCTGCGTTCGCGCCCCTTGTACAAGCTGGCGCACCAGATCCTTGTGTGGTCCCAGGGCAAACTCCTCTCGCTGAGAGCAGCTTTTGTGCCCGGGTATCTCAATGTGGGAGCAGACATCCTGTCGAGACAGGGGCCGAGGCCCGGGGAGTGGATGCTTCACCCCGAGGTGGTGAAGCAGATCTGGAGAGTGTTTGGTCCACCCCAGGTGGACCTGTTTGCCACGAGGGACAATGCGCAATGTCCCCTCTGGTACTCTCTAGTTCATCCAGCTCCACTGGGGCTGGATGCCATGGTACAGACGTGGCCGAGGCTGCGTCTGTACGATTTCCCCCCGATCGCTCTGCTCCCGGGAGTTCTAGAGAGAGTGCGCCGGGATGGGGTGTCCCTTCTTCCAGTAGCCCCGTTCTGGCCGGGCCGAGTATGGTTCTCGGACCTGATTTCCCTCCTCGACGGCTCTCCCTGGGAGATTCCCATCAGGAGGGATCTCCTCTCACAGGCAGGGGGTTCCTTCCTTCACCCCCGGCCGGAGCTGTGGAAGCTTTGGGTGTGGCCTCTGAGGGGGCGCACCTCTTAGCTTCCGGTCTCTCAACCGAGGTTGTTGAGACCCTACTCCAATCTAGAGCTCCCTCCACAAGGAAACTGTATGCCTTGAAGTGGAAACTTTTCACTTCTTGGTGTGGACGCCGCCAGCAGGACCCAGTCAACTGCCCAGTTGGCTCAGTGCTGGAGTTTCTGCAGGACAGGCTGTCTGCAGGGTTATCCCACTCCACCTTGAAGGTTTACGTGGCGGCCATTGCGGCCTACCACGCCCCTCTCGGTGGTCTTTCCGTGGGTAGGAACCCCCTGGTTACACGTTTCCTCCGCGGTGCGCTGAGGCTAAGGCCCCCGGTACGACCTCGTGTCCCTTCCTGGGACCTGTCTTCTTCCCTTCGAGCCTTTAGAAGAGATCTCTGACTGTTATCTGTCCTTTAAGACTTCTTTTCTTTTGGCCCTTTCCTCTCTAAAGAGAGTTGGTGACCTGCAGGCCCTTTCTGTGGCCCCCTCTTTCCTGGACTTTGCTCCAGGCCTCTCTAAAGCTTTTCTCCACCCTCGCACTGGGTATGTCCCCAAGGTCCCTTCCTCTGCACCACGGCCTGTCGTACTCCAGGCCTTCTGCCCTCCTCCCTTTCGGGAGCCTGACCAGCAGAAGCTGAACTGTATGTGTCCAGTTCGAGCGCTGGATGCATACGTTCACCGGGTGGCTCCTTGGAGAAGGTCGGACCAGTTGTTCATTTGTTTCGGTCCTCAGAGACGTGGTCTCCCTGCCTCTAAGCAGACCATAAGTCGGTGGATAGTCGAGGCTATCCTCCTGGCTTATGAGTCTTCGGGCCTTCCTCCTCCCTTGGGGGTGAAGGCTCACTCCACCCGTAGCATGGCGGCCTCTAAATCCTTCCTTGCGGGTATCCCCCTGCAGGATATCTGTAACGCTGCGGGCTGGTCCACGCCCCTTACGTTTGTCAGGTTCTACCGTCTTGACCTCTTGACCCCTGGTTCTTCGGTCCTTCCTACCTCTCTCTAGGCAGGGACTTGGAGCTGGTGGCGTGGGCATCTCGTTCCCATAGCGTTTTCGACGCGGCTCGAGTTCCCGAAGGGGAACGTCTCAGGTTAAGTATGTAACCCTGGTTCCCCGAGGGAACGAGACGCCGCGTCTCGAGGCCAGCTTCTTGCGTCCCTGCGAGCGCTGCTTCTCTCTGAAGCTGTCGTTTGTTCTGGCGCACGTGCTTTTATGCTTCCTGGTCTGTGACGTCACCCGCCCGTGACGTCTCGCTCTTCCATTGGTCTGATTTCACACGTGTTCAGAGCGCGGTCACGCTGGAGGCGTTCCCATAGCGTTTTCGACGCGGCGTCTCGTTCCCTCGGGGAACCAGGGTTACATACGTAACCTGAGACGTTTTACAGATTGGATGCTTTTTGTATTTTTATTTTATTTTTATTTTTTTTCAGCAAGGAGGTGTATAAAGTACCTGAAAGCCATACTTACGTAGAAGTACAGATATCTTACCAGAAAATGAGTTTGGTAGAAGTTTAAGTCACCGTTTAGAATATTACTTGAGTAAAAGTCTTAAAGTATGTGATATTTATTGTACTTAAGTACAAAAAGTATTTTTTTTAATCTTAAAATGCACTTAAGTATTGAAACTAAATTACAAGTAAATGCAAAATGGAAAAGAAGCAAATAAATATATATAAAATTTTCATATCACTGTAAAAAAGAAAAAGCACAATTTGTTGAGTCAGCTTAAAATAATTTGTTACCCTGCTGCCTTAAAATTTTAAGTTCAGTCAACTAAAATAAGTTTAGTCAAATTGAAATGTTAAGTTGTACTAAGTAACAACTTAGTTATTTGTGTTTGCTAAACTTAACAGATGGGTAAGTAACCCAGCTGCCTTAAAATTTTAAGTTGATTCAACTCAAATATCTAAGTTGTCACTTAGTATAATTTCACATTTCAATTTAGTTGACTGAACTTAAAATTTTAAGGCAGCCAGGTTACAAATTATTTTAAGTTGACTCAACAAATTGTTTTTTACAGTGTACACAGCTTGTGTTCTGTTTTAACTCCATGTTGTATTTTTGGGTAAGAATAAGAAGCACTTCATCCGGTACTTAGTGTTTTTCATTCCAACATAAGAAAACATTTCTGGAATTTGAATCTGAAATAGCATTTAGATGTATTTACAATTTAATGTATCTCAGAGGGGACATGGATGCATTTACAGATTTGTTTTGTTTTGTTTTTAACATAAAACACTGAATACTGATGTTTGAAACAATTTAAGTCATGAAAAAAAATAGTTAAAATGTGAAATTAAAACTGCCAGTAGGTGGCAGAAAGTGACTGTTAATGAGTGAGTCATTGAGATTCAACCAATTCATTTAAACGGCTGATTCATTCTGGATCAAAACATTTGACTGTGTTAATGAGTGAGTCATTGAATCATTTTTATCAATTATAAATTCAATATGTAAACACCGTCCATTGCTTAGAGACTGCTGCAATCTTTGTTTGGAACTATTTTCGTTGGCAAAATTGAGCAAAAACAAGCAATATTATGTCTAAAATGTAAGTCACTTATTGCTTTACTGAACTTGTATAAAATGATTATTAAATGTGTTATGTTGACATCTGGAGAAAAACTGTACTCTTTGTGTGATATAAATTAAGTTAACTATATTAAATTATATAAATAAAGCATACAGAAACATTTTTGCTATCTACAATTTAGAATGCCTGAAATTTTGAGTTTTAACAGACTAATAAATCAATGTGCATGCACTCTGTGTGCGATTTGGTGATATAGCCTACTTGATAATGTCAGATCGCACATCATTACAACAACATCGCACACCGCAGACATGACTCGAGTGGAAAATGAATCTTCTGCGGTTGTGCGCGCACTTGTTTGCACATGAGCAAAGGTGTTTTTAGGAGTCTAACATGCAAGTGCCAGACCACTGATTCGTCAAACCTGCTTTCCTGCAGTCCATGTTCTTGTGACTTCTGACTATTTTGTAGTAAGTAACGAATATGCTTCGGGGTAATGTATCGGAGTAAAAGTATAGATTTTAATTAGCAAATGTAGTGGAGTAAAAGTTGGCTGAAATATAAAAACTCAAGTAAAGTACAGATACTCCCAAAAATACTTAAGTACTGTAACAATGTATTATTACTTCCTTATATTACACCACTGGTGGCATCAAAATCGAGCACTGATGACAAATTCTTTATCATTCCATCTTTTGACATTGCTTGAGTATTTTAAATATATTTTTCTAACATAATTTTTTGAAAGACTTAATTGTTAATGTTTGGTTATTTAAAAATATTATTTAGACTGTCCAGTATCAAGTGTTGCTTGAGGAAACTTAGCCCGAGATATAGCCAGAAGCTACTAAGTTTTCAGACACTAATACCAGTGATGCTACCTAATTGGCAGTGTAAAAATTCAGTCATACTGCCGTCCCCACCAGCAGGTGAGTAAGAAGAAAAGATCAGGTAAGCAGATCAAGCTGAAAAAAAAAAAAACAGAATGCCAGAGCAAAATTTTACCTAAACTTTGAAGGTAAGCTATCTTTTATTCACATTGACTTGACTTCTGACTGATTAGTATGCCTTAGTTGCATTATTTTATTTATTTAATCCCAAAATAATTAGTATTTAGTAATTTGCTTACTTATAAGATGGGCAATCACAGAAGTGTGGTAAAATTCACACATTGTTATGCCCATGGCACAAACTGCAGAGAAAAAGGAAAAACGGCAAAATGTTGTCAGGCACACCCCAGAAATCATGCCAGGAATGATAACCTTATCGACAATTTATTTACATAACATCTGTGCTGCTTCTCTATGCGATATCTCAGTCAGTTATTGCAGGATACAAATTAGTTTACTTCACCTTTTCTGAGATCCTGCACTCAGTTAACATCAGCTTTTAGCACATTGATTTTTCTCTATTTCTTTATGAGATCTTCACAGATCTCATATCTTAAACTCTGACACTGTTTTCACTGTTGTTTGATGTTACGGAAATAACAGCACAACATTGGGACAGTTGTGATTTGAGTCATTTTCACAAAAAATAAATAAATAAATAAACAAGTCACACATTAAGTTTATTTACATCAATAAATGCTATGCAATAAATGATGCCACTTCCATTCTGTCGACCACTGAGAAAACGTAGCTCACTTCCATCTTGGGTCGGGTACAAGTTAAATGAGGTTCCAGTAGGCTGCCCCACTTTCAAAGAGCGGCCTTGAGTAGT
The DNA here is from genome assembly GCA_012976165.1 of Labeo catla. Classification (NCBI taxonomy): domain Eukaryota; kingdom Metazoa; phylum Chordata; class Actinopteri; order Cypriniformes; family Cyprinidae; genus Labeo; species Labeo catla. Next base: position 122,063 of record VONZ01000168.1, read on the forward strand.
GACAAACATAATCTCATAGATGTAGCCACTGTAATATTTTCCAGAGACCTGAATGATGGATTCATTGTCACGTAGTGTCATCTCCAGTGGATTGCCATAGCTTGTACAAACTGGTGTTGTCCATTTACCATCATAATGCAGCTGAATTCTAAACAGATATTTAATGACAGTGTTTGAAAAAATGGTCACAGAATAACATGCAGAAGAAATAGAACACAATGCAAATGACATTACAACATTAAGCCACAAGAATATTTTAAAGTGTATCATAGTCACTTTTTTTCACTCTTTTGGTCCAGATGGATGATCAGTGATGCATTGGTTAACTTACCCACGAATGTACGAGTTACTGTGTTCCCAGACTCTGATACCAGTGATGCCACCATCATATGCAGTGGAATATTCAGTCCCACTGCCGTCCACAACAGCCATGGAGTAAGAGTAGTAATTAGGTAAAGCTGAAACAGGAAATAACAGTTATGAGTCTATCTTAAAATAAATTACTTTCAATAGTGAATTTAAACAAAAAAACCAAAGTCTGTCTAGATTCCCAGTTAGTACTTGGCAATAAAGCTCTTTCTGATTTACATGCAACATGGTTTTGCATTTGGTTTGATGTGCCACAGTGAAAGATTTTGAAAAATCTTGTGAGTGGTGAGCAATACTTACGCATGGTCATGCCCACAGTACAAACTCCAGAGAGAACCAGAATAAGATGCAACATTTTAGATAACTTGTCCAGCACACACCAGTAATCTAAAAGAAACAAAATAAGTGAGATATTCACTTATTAAACAGTACATATTTCACTTTAGAAAGTCGTTTCCAACATCTAACTGCATTACATATTGACAGAAATTACTTTTGTGATCAGTGTTTCCATATGTACCTAAAAACATGAAGATGATAAAAAAGCAATATAAAGTCAGTTTAAGCAATATGAAGGCATTACCTGCTGTTATGCTTGATGTCGTTGATATTGGAGGAGTTTGGTTTGCTGACTAAACCTACTTGCATTTATATGCTCCTGCCGGTCAAGCCTCTTCTATTAGACAAAGTATTGTTGTGTTCCCATCTCCACCTTAGATGGAATGTTTTGGAACACATAACTTTTATGTAAAATGCAAAGAATACTTAGAAGAATGTATATAAAATTATTTAAGGCAAGGCAAGGCAAGTTTATTTATTTAGCACATCTCATGCACAATGGTAATTCAAAGTGCTTTACATATAAAAGGAATTAAAATAATCATAAAAAATAATCACAACAATAAAAATAAGTCCTTTAAAAATGTAAAATTATTTAAAAATTGCTATGAATTAAAATAGTGAAATAACATAAAATACAGTGCAGTCAGTTTGGACGTAGCACAGTGCTCATTCAGTAAATGCACAGCTAAACAGATGTGTTTTGAGGCTAGATTTAAATATGGCTACTGATTTAGCACATCTGATCTCTTCTGTAAGCTGGTTCCAACTGCAGGTGGCATAATAGCTAAAAGTGGATTCCTCTTGTTTTGAGTAAACCTTTGGTATTTCCAACTGACTTGATCCTAATGATCTGAGTGGTCTTTTAGGCTTATATTCAGTGAGCATGTTTACAATATATTTAGGTCCTAGGCTATTTCGTGATTTATAAATGAGTAATAGTAGTTTAAAATAAATTCTAAATGTTACTGGAAGCCAGTGTGAGGATCTGAGGACTGGTGTGATGTGCTCAGATTTTCTGGTTTTATCAGAATCCTGGCAGCAGCGTTCTGCATTTAGCGTTCTGGTCTTCTTTGCGTCTTTAGAGGCTCAGATGTCGGGAATAATTCAATTCAAGTTTATTTGTTTTTTCAAAAAACAAATCGTTGGAAAGCAGCTTTACAGAAAATTTAATTTTCTACAATATATTTAGTAGTAGCTTATCAGTAGTGACAAGTTGATGTACATATGGCAGAGATGTATGGTAAAAAATCAATTAATGACATAATCAAACAGACAATGAACACTATTAACAGTAATTAATTATATGTTGCAATCAAACTTCTAGCAAAATTTGGTAGTACTGCATGTTGTTTCAGGGTTGGCATCATCTGTGGTCCTCTGAGGGGTAGGCATCATCCCTTTTTATGTGTTCTGGATCCAGACTGAAGCTTGTGTCAATCCCATGGCAGAAATAGAGGAACAAATAGGGCAACCAAGCAAAAATGATTTGTTTATGAGATGCACTGTTTGAATGCTTGGCTAAAGAGATGTGTCTTTAATCTAGATTTAAACAGAAAGTGTGTCCGAACTCCAAACATTATCAGGAAGGCTATTCCAGAGTTTGGGAGCCAAATGCAAAAAAGCTCTACCTCCTTCAGTGGTCTTTGCTATCCTAGGTACTACCAAAAGTCCAGAGTTTTGCGACCTTAGGGAGCGTGATGGATTGTAGTGTGGATTGTAGCACAAGAGCAAAACCATTAAGGGCCTTATTATCTATATGCGGAACCTAATAGGTAGCCAGTGCAGAGACTGTAAAATTGTGGTAATATAACCATATTTTCTTGACCTGGTAAGGACTCTAGCAGCTGCATTTTGGACTACCTGTAGCTTGTTAATAGACAATGCAGGACAACCACCTAGTGCATTACAATAGTCCAGTCTAGAGGTCATGAATGCATGATCTAGTTTTTCTGCATCAGAAACAGGTAACATGTTTCATAGCTTGGCAATATTTCTAAGATGGAAGAATGCTGTTTTTGTAACATGAGAAATCTGATTTCAAAAGACAAGTTGCTGTCTAATATAACACCCAGATTTTTGACTGTAGAGGAAGTAACGGTACATCCGTCTAGTTGCAAATTGTAATCCAAGAGATTCTGTGCACTGTTTTTTTGTAAATGACGACTGCTATGTTCATTATTACATCCAGCAACAAAACACCTCAATCGCTCAATTGGAGCCATTCTTGTCTACGTCCTTACTCCGGCGTCGAAACAATGGCGGTCGGACTGTTCACAGCTTACTCATGGCGGGTCTAAAGTAAGACGGCCGTGTCAATCAACTATCGTGGGAGTGGTCTTGATCGGTGTGACATCACATAGACAAGAAGCTGAAAATGGCTTGATATGACACAACTGCCATTGAGGCAACACAATTCGAAATCGGAAATGAATTTCAGAAACTGCATTTACCACAAAGCCATGGATTAATGAGAAAAAAAATGTATTTTGCACATTTTGTATACAGGTTTTTATGTAATGCTTGTGCTTATGTTTATTTTTTGATTGTGGCCAAATAAAAATGGATGGTTACATTTTATTTCAATAAAATATATAAGTAAAACTACATGTAACTACATGTCAACCAAGTCTCATTAGAGTATTAGTAGGCTGTTAGGTTAGGGTTAGTAGATTAAGTTGACATGTACTTGCAAAGTAACCTTTCCTAGCCAATATTCTGTTCATAGGTTAATGTAATGGAGGCATGAATCCGCTTATTCACATGATCGCTGTCTCACATGTGTGTGCCATACGCATACACGCTGAGACCATATTTGTGGATGGTTCATGTCCTAATTGTGAGAACATGACCATGACAACACTGAGATCATCACTCCCACTCTTCCATGGCGTTGTGTACCATCAAGCTCTTAATCAAAATTGCTGGTGTGTCTCATGGCAACCCTAACATTTAATCTGGGGAAACAGAAGAGGATTTTGATATTGATCACCAGATATTGATCACAGCATTGGAGAAGGGGTTTAGAGGATGACTTGACTAGGCTTCCCCCTTCCAGGGTGGTTGCAGAGTCAGAGATCGACTCTGAGTTGATGACCATGCTTCCCTGGGTGGCCACAAACATCAGGCTAGAGTGAAAGCCTCTACGCTGGCCGGACTGTTCATGGCTGGATTATTGGTTTCTGGGTGCAGGTTATGACTCTCAGTCTCAGTGCCATTCTTCCCGGAGGTGCATGATGAGATCACAAAGTTGTGGAAGGCACCTTTTACTGCCAGAAGCCATTTTGTGAGCCGTCCAATGTGAGTCTGACCAGGGGTGTGAGCCTGTGATCCCTTCGCTCCACCTCAGCCTGTTACCTGTTGGCTTTGGCTTGGCTCCTCCCACCCTCGGCTCCACCAGAGATCCTAGACCTTACAGCTCCACCACGTTCCCTCTTTCCAACGGCTTCACCTCACTGCGGCACGGCTCTGCCTTAGTCTTCGAGTGCACTAGTACCACCTCGGATAATTGTTGCCGGATGATCTCCACCTAGTCTTTTGCGCCAGCGGTGTCGCTTGGTGCCATCGACTCTCCATCATCACCCTGGGATCCCTTGACACCGGCTGTGTTTTTCCTCACATCGTCCCGCTGTCTTTTGCACTCTGGGTCTGCATCATCTGCCCATCCCCCCATGAATTTTCCCACCATCTGACTCTACTACTGCTTTTTTACTGTGACTGGTGCCAGAGCTGGAGCCGGTGCTTGGCTAAAAGTAACACTCCTTCAGAAGTGGCATGTGTTTCCACTGACAGGAAGCAGAACCCTCTATATCACCAAAGTTTGACCAGAATCATTTGTTATCGCTTGTGGAAGGAGAGTTTTGACCTTTTAAGCCCTACACCTGCTCCTCTTCACCAGTCGTTTGACTACTCCTCGACCTTCTCTAAAGCCCCCACACTCCCTCACTCATCTCGTTTTTGTTTTGGTTACGGCGCGAAGTCGCGCCTTCTGCGAGGGGGCATATGTCACAAATCTGAGTTTGTCTGCCTGTTGTTATTTTAGTTGCCTAGTATGAATTATTAAAGCCTTCGAACCTGATCATCATCTTCCTGTTCCTTCCTCCAACCAAACATGACAATAACAATAACATTAATCATGAGACACAAATTACCTCACCTGATTTAATGATTGGTTTTGGAGCAGTTTGTCAACATTTTATTCAAATAATGTATCTACCTTGTGCCTTGTCATCGCCTGGAGGATATAGAGGACACAAAATTATAATCACAATATAAATTTTATTTGTCCATATATCCATACACAGAAAGTAAAATGTACTTATAACATGTTTTTGTTGTTTGTTTGTTTTTGTTTGTTTTTTAATAGTGCTTGTGCTTAAGTTTCTTTTCTGACTGTGGCCAAATAAAAATGGACAGTTACACTTTACACAGTTACACATTAACTTCTGTTTAGACATACTATCTTGACTAATTGTAAATATACAATTCAGCGAACTGATGTAGAATTTGTACAATCTTATTTGTAGGCTTTTGTAAGATCTGTTCAAGCCCATTAGTTTTAGGGGCCAAACTTCATGGTGACGCTTTACCTACAAATCATCTGTTTTTGTATATTTGTATATTTGAAACAGCCAACTCAAACAATACTTTTGAATTTTCATGATGATTGGGTTAACTGTATTTTCATGAGGTAATGTTTTCAGTTGCACTTTATTTTAAGTCCACTTCAAACATTGTACTAACTATAAGTAACTTTGCAACTACATGTCAACTAACTCTCATTAAAGTATGTTTTCAACCAGTTTCGTTTTGGTTTAAGTTTAGTAAAATAAGTTGACATGAACTTGCAGTAAAATGTCTGTTGGCAACCATCAAAATAAAGTGTTAGCAGATATTAATCAGACAGTGTATTAATACTCTAATGACTGGTAGTTGACATGTAGTTGTAAAATTACTTATGTTTAGTAGAATGTCTACAGCGGACTATCAAAATAAAGTGTAACCTAATAAACTTTAGAAACCAGTTCATTAATTTCTCAAAGGCTGATGACATCACTAAGTCAAGCCCTCAGCAGAGAGTTCCATCAACACAGCAGACTATTTAAAGAACACAATGAACAACATGAGAAAAAGGTAAAAAACATGTAAGAGTTATGGCAGTTTGACATTTAATTTCCCACACAAACTTGATTGTGATGAGTGGGGCCGAGAGCTGTGGAAAGGGAGCGAGGCCTGTGGAGTAAATGACAATGAGCAATAAGGTTCAATTCATTAGCATTAGCTCATGCACCTTGAATTATGAACTAGTGTTGCACGATATACCGATACTTAAAAGGTATTGCAATACCCTGCTTTTAAAAATGGTGTGATTCCGCATTTTACTAGTACCAGTATTTTAAGAATGCATTTTAATAAGAGCCCTGTTTCTGCATGTCTGTGTTGAATGGCGCAGACGTGCAGTTTTGTTTACATACACATGATGCTCGCAGTGTTTTCAGCCTCTGGCGCCTTAATATATGAACACATGAACATAATCTCCAGAACTGATCTGAGAGTCACTTAATGACTCCTCCTTTGCGGAAAAACATTGTCATATAATGTGGACCCTAAAGGTCTTCATAGCAACCCGTCAAATTAAAAGTTTGATTTAACTTGACAGTCAAAAATATATTCATATATTACTTAATATAAAGATACTACTACTAATAATAAAAATATTGTTAAAACAATGTTTAAGAAATATTTACCAGAAAAAAATATTTACCAGAATTTATTTACCAGAAAACTGTAAATACACAATACAGTATTTCTGAAAAAATACTGCAAAAATTCTGCAAGTTCCATGATTTCAATTAATTAGACATGCTTTTGATAAATCTTTTTTTTTTTACAATAGAGTCTACAAAAATTAAAATGGAATTTAGGAAAAAATAAAACAGATTTCATAGGGCCCTCTTTATTTCATTTGTGTCTTTGTTTCATTGTAGTTGTCCTTTAGTTTGTTACTTGCATCTAAGTTCTTATTATTAATAACAAAGATAAAATAACAAAAAATGACTATGTCATGATATGAATTATTGTTGTGAAATAAAATTACTATATCATGAAATAAGACTTGGCTTTATCCTTTAAGCTAACTTACCAATATAGCAAAGATCTCTACATACCTGTAGGCACAGTAGTTGTTCACCATAGTCCTGTGTAGTGGCACTGACGTGATTATTATTATTATTTTTATTTTATTTTATTAGTTTAAAGAGGAGATGAAATGCTTTGTTTTGATAGATAAAATAACTATGATTTCCATTTGGATCATCTATTATTCAGTTACTTTTTGTAGTATCGGTTCAGTAATAGTATCGTGATTTCCCCTTCAGTCGTTTCACTACGACGTTACATATGGGAACTCGCTTGAGAGTCCAATCATCTCCAAGCCTTATTCAAAAGGCCAATGAACATTCATGAACATTGGCGAGTGGTATTTGCATGCCGAGCCACTCCCCCGTACATACGGGTATATAAGATGGCGGCGTGCAACCACTCATTCAGACTTTTGCTTTTGGAGCCTCGTCTTCTGAGCCATTTAAAAAAAAAAAGAAAAGAGTTCCTGAGTTCACACTCTCTCTGCTGGCGTGCTGCCGAGCTACTAAAAGAGCTTCATCTAAAAGAGCGTTCGGCAGCCGCCAGCCTAATCCTGCGGGCTGCCGTTTTCACGGCATTCAAGCCTCCCGCACTCCAGCGAGCCCCGCCCGTTTGAGAGCACAGTTGTGCCGCGGTTTCTCCCTGGGCGGACCGGGATTTCAAAAGAGTCCGCTTCCGGGTGTGGTAGTTTCCTCGCCTCTTTGGACGGACATGATCGCTGTCTCACGTGCCTGGGCCGAGAGCACGCTGAGGCAGCGTTCACGGATGGTACGTGCGTTCATTGCGAACGTATGTCCATGGCTGCGTTAAAGTCCCGCCGCTCATTCATGAGTAGGCACCCCTTGTTGTCTTCCCGCGGTAAAAAAAAAAAAAATAAATAAATAAAAGCCGCGATGAGGCACTTGGGGGACATTCAGGTGACTGTGCAGAATGTTCCGTCGGCCCCCAAAGCCCCGCGGACTTCTGCGTCACCGCGCAGTCCCGTTGAGCTGCCAGAGCAGTATACCTCCCCGTACAGCGGGCTGGGTATCTCCTTTGGCGCTCCCCAGGAGATCGAGATGTCTGCTGCAGCATCAGAGGGAGAGTCTGACGATGAGGCTGACGACTCGGCGGGTCGGTACCCCTCTGCGGTTGCCGCCCCGTCTGAGACGGATGCTGAACTGTCGGCTATGCTCCTCCGAGCCGCCAAGGAGATCGGTCTGGAGGTGCCCAAAACACCTCCGGCCGATCCCTCTAGGCTGGATGATTGGTTTCTGGGGAGGGCTCCCGCGGCACCGCCGCGCTCTCCCCCAGTGCCTTTCTTCCCGGAGGTGCATGAGGAGCTGGTGAGGACTTGGCGAGCCCCGCACTCTTCTCGTCCACGTCCCAGCTCCTCTCCCCTCGCCTCTCTCGACGGCGGTGCAACCCGGGGTTATGAGGCGGTCCCTCAGGTCGAGCGCGCTGTCGCGGTGCATCTATGCCCGCCCGGCGCTGCCACCTGGCGGGATCGGCCCCATCTCCCCTCCAGGGCGTGTGAGTTCTCGTCCGCTCTCGCGGGCCGGACTTACCGCGCCGCTGGACAGGCTGCCACCGCCTTGCATGCCATGGCCACCTTACAGGTGTACCAGGCCAAGGTGTTGAAACACCTGCACGAGAGGGGTTCTGACCAGGGTGCAATGGAGGAACTCCGCGCCGCCACCGACTTCGCCCTCCGGGCTACGAAGGTGACGGCGCGTTCCCTTGGTCAGGTGATGTCCACCGTAGTGGTCCAGGAGCGACATCTATGGCTGACCCTGGCCCAGATGGCAGATGTCGACAAATCACGGTTTCTCGACGCTCCTATCTCCCAGGGCGGCCTATTCGGCGACACCGTCGAGGACTTTGCCCAGCAGTTCTCGGCGGTTCAAAAGCAGACGGAGGCGATTAAACACATCCTGCCCCGCCGCGACATTCCAACCACGTCCGCAGGGCCCCAACCTCCGCCTGCTCGTCGCCGAGGGCGCCCTCCCGCGGCTTCCAAACAACCAGCTCCGTCCCCTGCTAAGGTACATGACACCAGATTGGCAGCCCGACGTCGAGCTGGCCGTGGGAGAGCGGCGCCGCCCGCGTCTCAGGGACCGGTCACCCGCAAAAGATCTGCGAAGCGTCCCTGACGGGCAACCCGGAGGTGGAGGGAATCGCTCTTTGGGGGATGACAACATCAACGTCCCCACTCCCGGTGGAGGGCCGGGAGCTGTCACAGAAAGAGTCAATTCTCTCACCTCCGGGGTTCAGGCCCCGAGTTCCATCTTTGAGCAGCGCCCAAGAAGTGTCTCCTCGGATTCGGACTCGGAGCCTGATGTCGCCAGCGCGGGAACCAGGGAAGAAGGTAAGCGCTGCCCAGTGCAGTCTGACTTTTCTCCAGGACGTTCTTCCTTCTGGGATCAGTCCCCTTCCCCTTCCCCCCCCAGGCTGCCCCACTGCGGTCACGTCGGTCAACGTCCCTTTGATACCCCTGGCGACCAGGCTGGGAGCCTGGCTTCAGCTTCCCAGCCCCTCGCGGTGGTTGATTCGGACGGTACGTCTCGGCTATGCGATTCAGTTCGCCAGGCGTCCGCCCAGGTACAGAGGCGTCCTTTCCACTTCTGTCCATTCGGACACACATGCCGCTGTGCTTCGTGCGGAGGTTGCAGTCCTACTGGCGAAGGACGCAATCGAGCCTGTCCCTCCAGCCGAGATGAAGTCAGGGTTTTACAGTCCTTACTTCATCGTGCCCAAAAAGAGCGGTGGGTTAAGACCCATCCTGGATCTTCTAGCTCTGAATCGGTCCCTTCTCAGGCTGCCGTTCAAGATGCTCACGACGAAGCGCATCCTAACATGCATTCGTCCCCAGGATTGGGTTGCAGCCATCGACCTGAAGGACGCGTACTTTCACGTCTCGGTCCTGCCTCGACACAGACCCTTCCTACGGTTTGCTTTCGAGGGTCGAGCGTATCAGTACAAAGTGCTTCCATTTGGCCTCTCCCTCTCTCCCCGCGTCTTTACGAAAGTCGCGGAGGCTGCCCTGTCCCCTCTTTGGCAGACGGGCATTCGCATCCTCAACTATCTCGACGACTGGCTTCTCATAGCTCACTCGCGAGATCTGTTGTGCGAACAGAGGGACTTGGTGCTCCGGCACCTCAGCCATCTGGGCCTTCAGGTCAACCGAGAGAAGAGCAAACTCTCCCCAGTGCAGAGGATCTCTTTTCTCGGTGTGGAGCTGGACTCGGTCAGTATGACAGCCCGCCTCACCAACGAGCGCGCGCAGTCAGTGCTGAAGTGTTTGGAGTTATTCAGACACAAAACAGCGGTCCCTCTCAAAACATTTCAGAGGCTCCTGGGGCATATGGCAGCCGCAGCCGCAGTGACGCCGCTCGGCCTGCTTCATATGAGACCGCTTCAGCGCTGGTTACACGATCGAGTCCCGAGATGGGCATGGCACCGTGGCACACTCCGGATTGGCGTTTCCCCGCAGTGTCGCCGCCTGTTCAGCCCGTGGTCAGACCCGGCCTTCCTTCAGGCCGGAGTCCCCCTGGGACAAGTCTCCAGGCATCTTGTGGTATACACGGATGCCTCTTCCACGGGTTGGGGTGCTGTATGCAACGGGCAAGCAGCATCGGGCTCCTGGACAGGACCTCGACTGCAATGGCATATCAATTGCCTAGAGTTGTTGGCTGTGCTTCTGGCCCTTCGTCGCTTCCGACCGACGTTGCGTCACAAGCACGTGCTTGTTCGCACCGACAGCACAGCGACTGTAGCCTACATCAACCATCAGGGTGGTCTACGCTCCCGTCGCATGTCACAACTCGCCCGCCATCTGCTCCTATGGAGTCAAACGTGGCTGAAATCGCTACGTGCCGTTCACATTCCAGGAGAACTCAACCGTGCAGCCGACCAGCTCTCACGGCAGTCCACCCATCCTGGAGAATGGCGACTCCACCCCGAGACAGTCCAGCTGATTTGGAGCCATTTCGGGGAGGCCCAGATAGATCTGTTTGCTTCCCCCGAATCCTCCCACTGCCAGCGGTTCTACTCCCTCAACGAGGCTCCCAACAGCCTCGGCAGGGACGCACTGGCACACAGCTGGCCTCCGGGGCCCAAGTACGCCTTTCCCCCAGTGAGCCTCCTTGCACAGACACTGTGCAAGATCAGGGAGGACGAGGAGCAGGTTCTGCTGGTTGCGCCATACTGGCCCACCCTGACCTGGTTTCCAGAACTCATTTCCCTCGCGGCAGCCCCTCCCTGGAAAATCCCCTTGAGGAGAGACCTTCTTTCTCAGGGGATGGGCACAATTTGGCACCCGCGCCCCGACCTGTGGAACCTGCACGTCTGGTTCCTGGACGGGACGCGTCAGACCTCTCCGGCCTTCCACAGGCCGTGATAGAAACTATCACTCAGTCCAGAGCCCCCTCCACAAGGCAGGCTTATGCGCTGAGATGGGGTCTGTTCGTCGACTGGTGTTCCTCTCGCGGGGAGGACCCACAGAGATGTACGATTGCAGTAGTGCTTTCCTTCCTGCAGGAAAAGTTGGAGCGCAGGCTGTCCCCTTCAACTCTCAAAGTGTACGTTGCTGCCATTGCAGCGTACCACGATGCAGTGGATGGAACATCCCTAGGTAAGCACCAACTCATCGTGAGGTTCCTGAGGGGTGCGAGAAGGGTTAATCCCCCCAGGCCGCACCCCATACCCTCTTGGGACCTCTCCGTCGCCCTCCAGGGCCTGCGGGAGGCCCCATTTGAGCCACTTGCGTCGGTTGAGCTAAAATATCTGTCACTTAAGACAGCGCTCCTGACCGCACTGGCCTCCATCAAGAGGGTAGGGGACCTACAAGCTTTCTCTGTCGACGAAGCGTGCCTAGAATTCGGGCCCGGCGATTCTCACGTCATCCTGAGACCCCGGCCTGGTTATGTGCCCAAGGTTCCCACCACGCCTTTCCGCGATCAGGTGGTGAACCTGCAAGCTCTGCCCCTGGAGGAGGCAGACCCAGCCTCTGCGCTGCTGTGTCCAGTTCGCGCTCTGCGTGGACCGCACTCGGCACTTCAGACACACCGAGCAGCTCTTCGTCTGCTTTGGAGGTCAGCAGAAAGGGAATGCTGTCTCCAAACAGAGGTTGGCCCATTGGGTGGTAGATGCCATCTCCCTGTCGTACCAAAACCAGGGAGAGCCATGCCCCTTAGGTGTTCGTGCCCACTCCACACGGAGTGTTGCCTCATCCTATGCGTTGGCTCATGGCGCCTCACTAGCAGATATCTGTAGAGCTGCGGGTTGGGCGACACCTAATACCTTCGCCAGGTTCTACAACCTTCGCGTAGAGGCCGTATCCTCCCGTGTCTTAACATAGACATCACAGGCGAGCGGGAGTCCGGCTGGTGTCGGCTTGCTGCGCCATTCCTAATGGATCCGTGCGCTATTTCCCTCAGTTGTTCCCTCCGGCGAACCTAGGTCCTCCATGCCCCGCAGTCAGGCCTAGTGCGGAGTACTGCTTGTCTGTGCTCCGGTTGGGTCTCCTTCGCCCAGCAGGTTGTGGCAACATGTTTCAGTATTTTTCCACGGTCAGCCAGAAGGCCGATGTTTCCCTCATATATCCCTAAAATCTATGGATATATTGAATTTCTTGTGTTCCACATGTAGAGATTTCATGTGCTCCGCCCCCCCAACTCCTGCTTCAGTACAACTGGCATCCCTGTGGGGCCCCCTATTGGCCCCCAGGGCGTTGGGAAGGTTACGCTCATATCCGTCTGCTGACACGTCCGCCTGTCGGCACGCGGTGTGTTGCGTAACGCGACGTCTGGTTCGTGGCCTGTTCCATGGGTCTGTTCCCATATGTAACGTCGTAGTGAAACGACTGAAGGGGAACGTCTAGGTTACGTACGTAACCCTCGTTCCCTGAAGGAGGGAACGGAGATGTTACATCCCCTGCCACGACCTGACGTCGCACTGACGCCGGGCTGCAGCTCGGCTCCTCAGCAAAAGCCTGAATGAGTGGTTGCACGCCGCCATGTTATATACCCGTATGTACGGGGGAGTGGCTCGGTATGCAAATACCACTCGCCAATGTTCATGAATGTTCATTGGCCTTTTGAATAAGGCTTGAAGATGATTGGACTCTCAAGCGAGTTCCCATATGTAACGTCTCCGTTTCCTCCTTCAGGGAACGAGGGTTACATACGTAACCTAGACGATTTTAGGTATCGTATCGAAGTATCGTATCAAAGTCAAAATTTTGGTATCGTGACACCACTATTATGAACAAACAATAAACAGTGCTTGGTTAATGCGTGGCTGGTGTTATTTTGTACTATATAATTGTACTATAATTTTACTAATTATACTAATTATATAATTTTACTGATGTTCCTTCCTGCCACCGAGCATGAGTCATGAAATTCCTTACCGGAATTCATGATTGGTTTTTGTAACAGACTGGGGAAAAAATAAATAAAACTCTAGATAACATACCTAAATACATTAATTCTTCATATATTACATTTTAATTTATGTATTGTTTTTTTATGTGGTGCATGGCAAAGTCCTCTTGTGTGTTTTACAAAAATACTCTGGGGGGGGAAAAACCTGTTTGTCAACATTTTATTCAAATAACACTTGTAATGTTTCTACACACCTTGTCATTTACTGGAGTGTACAAATGATACATCAGATCTTTCACATCTGTTTTTATATTGTAAGATGTAATATGCAGAAAACTGCATTTAGCAACATACTGCAACATATGGTTACAGTCATGAATCATGTTCTTTCTTTCTAAATATCCACACACAGAATGCAAAATGTACTTTTTTAAACATAAAAAAATAGCAAATTGTAGTTTATGGCACAACTGCCATCAAGGCAACACAGTCCAAGCTCAGAAATTATTTTAGAAATATTTACCACAAAGACAAAAAATAACATGCATTATCATGCATATTTTATATACTTTTTTATAGTGTGTGTGCTTAAGTTTCATTTTTGACTATGGCCAAATAAAAATGATCAGTTATGTTTGTGCATCAGTCGTCCATGAGCCCAGTTGAAAAGAACAGCATAAGCTGGTTTAAGCTGGTCTTAAGCTGATCATGAGCTGGTTTAACATGGTCATGTGCTGGTTTAAGCTGGTAATGTGCTAGTCCTAAAATGGTCCTGAGCAGGAACTAGTTGCTTAGGACCAGCTTAGGACCAGCTTAAACCAGCTCAAACCAGCAGCCATGCTTTAAAACAAACCAGCATATGTTGTTGTTTTATTTATTTATTTTCTTTTCAACAGGGAGGGGCTACCACTTACTTTTGTTTTGTGTTTGTTTATTTTGTGATTAAGTTTCTGCCTCCTTCTTCTTATAACTACTAACCGTGTCAAAATGCTTAAAATATTTAACCGGTTACACAGCAAACAAGTTCATTAATTGTGGCAAATGTCATACTTAATGACAGATGATTGGTTTCTCAAAAGTCTAATGGGTGGATCATCATGGTGGTGGCACGTAAAGAGTAGTTGGGGCCTTTGAAGTAGTGCCACTTGATGCCATCAAGTTTGCCTAAATTTTGCCCAGAGGTGTAATACTTTCCATTGAGGTTTGATGGGCCACAGGCATCAAACCACCAGCCTTCAGGAGAACAATGAAAAAAGAGAGTCATGTAAGGACAGATAGAACGACAGAAAATTGTGCTAGCAGGACTTTTATAGAAAAATGCACAATGAATCTTTGTGACAGTGAAGGATCTACTTTGCCCTGCACAACTGCTATCAAGCTGCTTACCACCTGTGAGCATGAGTGCACACTTGCAGATGCAGTTGTCATTATCGATGTCTTTTGTGCTAAAGTCAGCCCCATTTATCACCAAACTGCTCTGTCTGCCAGCCGTACCGCTGTAGCTCTTCAGAAACAGCCTAACACAGAAAGACAGATAGAGAATGAGACAGTATTTTTGTTTGTTTGTTTGATGCATTTAGCATTTATGGTTGTTTTGATGCATTTAGCAAATGCATTAATTGAACCTTATTGTAAAGTGTTACCATTTTTGTAAGCATGCAGTAAAAATTTGACCATTGTGATGTAGATTGCTTATTTTTACCATTTTACCACAAATGGCACCATTGTAGGAACGCATGTTAAGTTAAAAATCGTTTATGGAGTAAACTAAAATACTTCAGCAGAGCACAGTCAACTGAATGGTATAAAAGGAAACTCAAAAACTGGTGCTCATGGTGTGAGCTGCTAAAAAATAATAATACACAAAGACACGACTGATGTAGGCAATGTGCAAGGGCGTGTCTTTTGTAAAAGGGCTACAACTTTTAAAAATGCATCTCAGTACGCATTTGTTTATGTTGTGTCTCACTGTTTTTGACTATGTTTGCGTAAACAACACCATAGAGAGACAACAAAGAATTTAAATTCCCACAATTTAAGAGAGCGCCGAAAGCACCATAGTATAGCATGCTCTAAAACTATTATTAACTGCATAATCTGCATTACTGAAACACAAAGGTGAATTTTGGGTATTTTGCTTAATTGCTTCCCGTAAAAACAACTGGCTGTCATGAAACAAGAATATTTTAATGATTAATGACAGCACTGAAGCCAAAATAAACACATGAATGTTTGCTCTGATGTCTCTGTGTGTATGGAAATCAAGCAGCACAGAAAAGTAGTTCAATGTTTTAAAGGTTTTTACAACATGTCATCAAACAATGCTGGATTGACAGTTTGAGGTTTCAATATAGTGTGCATAAAGGGCAGCGAGAGCTCTCTAGCATGCTTTAGAGTTTGTCATGAGTTTAAGTTTTAGTAAATTTACCCAACTCTACCTGTAGTTTTGTTTCTCACTTCCAAGGTAAAACTTGTCATACTGGGAGAAGGCAAATTTGCCGTCCCAGTCTGTCAGCTCCAGTCTAAGAGTGTACTGCCTCTGATTGGTCAACTTGTACACCAGCTCATTTCCCAACCAATGTTCTCCAGTCAGACTCCCAAAGCCCTGAAATACACAAACACATTTGTTTTTCTATAATGTTAGGGACATTCGCTTGACTTCTTCTATTTAGACATACTATCTTGACAATTTGTGAACAACAGAAGAAGTATTTTACAATTCAGTGAACTGATGTAGAATTTTTACAATCTTATTTGTAAGAGTTTGTATGATATGTTTATACCCATTAGTTTAGGGGCCAAACGTCATGGTGACGCTTTACCTGCAAATTATCTGTTTATGAACAAGTCTAACACACACAAAAACCTTTCTGAATATTCTGAATATTTATGAGGATACTATTTGTTACATTGCCTAGTCTTGTGAGAATTCAAGATTATAATTTGACTATAATAACTGATGGTGAATTTGTATGAATTTTCTTAATTTTCATGCATGTCCACTGGGAAAAAATTCTTAATTCATGGCTGCAGTAAGATTTTAGGAATAAATTATGGGTAAGGTTAGGTTTGGGGTAGGGATTGGGTTAAGTCTATATTTTTGGAAAGTAATGTTGATCCAGGACCAACAAAAGATGTTGATCCAGGAATATGTCTTACTTGGCAAAATCACAGTGACATGTGAGGGACTATGTATTTCTCTTAATTTAGTTCTTAGAATATTTATTTGGTGTTTGACAAGTCTCCATAACTTTTTTTTTTCCATAAAGACTTAATAGGATTTGTTTTGTGACAGCTGCACTGTATCATGGAGATATTACCCGTAAAAAAATCAGAATAGTGTGAACTGGCTTGTCCATAATGCAGTCAAATCATGTCTCTCAATGAGCCAAATCAAGATGGCAGTTGCTATATGCCTCTTTGTGTGTGCCAGGCCATTCACTTCTGGGAGTTATGCCAGGCCTCGATCAGCACTGCTAATAAGTACAAACCGACCAATGAGTTGTCCTTTTGTACTGCTGAACTGCACTGCTCTTTGTTCAAAAATGATGTGCCCTTATATTTTTTACAAGACCTTAATAAACCTGAATAATAAACCTAGCTGGAATCCAATGACATTTCTTGAAATTTTTAGTACCTTATAATAAATTATTTGTTTCACTCCATAAGGCTGCATTTTACCATCTTATACTCCTTCCAGGTTCTGTGGAAGTCCAATGTTCCATCTTTCCTCAACTGTATGACGGTCCAGCCCCCACCAGCACTTTCCATATTACAATAAACCTAGTAGGATGAGACACAACAGGATAAGTTTGTTGCATTTATGCTCCTTAAATTCAGAGGTTTGTTCATAGTTTAGAACAGTGCCTAAAAAGCTGAGAGTAAGCATAAAACTGTATGGTTTTTAGGGACAATTGTATTTGAGTGGAAAATTAGGATGGGCATAAATACATGAAAATGTACTGCATGGAAAAATGTATTTAACTACACATACAGCATTTTGTATTTTGTATATAAAATTGGCCACCCAGTGCAGGTATTCCTGAAATTTTTCATTTTTTTTAACTTACATTTGCGTAGATGGGTGAACATAATTAGCTGATTTTTTAAATGTTACAAATAATATTTTCATAAAGCACCAACTTTGCACTTGTCTAAAATGTAAAATGCTAACCTGTACAAAATGAACCAGCAACAGCAAAAAAAAAGAAAGAAAAACATTACAATAGTTAAACCATGGTAACCACAAAGTAACCATGGTCTTGCTACACTAACCATAGTTTAACCATGGTATTTGTAAAAAATCTGTGTTTATAGAAATTGTCAATACACAAAAAACACGGTTACTACACTTTTACTACAATAAAAATTGGTTAATTTTAATAAGGGTTGGAGAACAATTACTCAGTGTTGCCCCCTGTTGTTTCACAGAGTCAAGTATAACAGCCTTGTCCTTTTAGGGAGTAGGTTTGGGAGTACGTAGGTTTGCGGTGCAGACATATGAGAGTATAAACAAGGTTTCAACTAGTCTCAGTCTCAGATGTCACACCCACGGACCATTGACTGAACGTCTGATGCATAGATTTGTATATACATATCTATGGTCTGATGCATATGACACATAAAATTAGAAACACTTCAGAAATTTCGAAGTAGTCATCTGATTCCAGGAGACATTTGTGTCGCATTCATTAACATTCTGCCTGGAAACAACAATGCCATGATGGTAAACCCCCTTGTGGAAGAAGAAAGCTGTCAAACTGTGACAATGAGTGCTTATCGGGATCAACTAAATGCTGAATTTTCAAAATTATGTGAAATATGTAAAATTGGCAGCATAGACTCTTTAAAATACGTCCAAGAGTTTTACACACTGGTCTGTTATTGTGGGGACATTTCCACACCCCTAAACGCTATTTTTCCCCTTGTCTTCTCTCTTTTAACCTTTCATGTTAACTGATGGTACATAGAACTGAACTACATCTGATGCACGAAGAGGTTGACTGGC
This sequence comes from Labeo catla, assembly GCA_012976165.1. Taxonomy (NCBI): domain Eukaryota; kingdom Metazoa; phylum Chordata; class Actinopteri; order Cypriniformes; family Cyprinidae; genus Labeo; species Labeo catla. Next base: position 140,285 of record VONZ01000168.1, read on the forward strand.
ACAAAGTATTTTATGTATTTTGAAAATACAAAAATACTGATCTTATTTAAATACAAAACACATAATACATTTGATTTTTTATCATTTTTATCATGTTGTTCCAAACCTGAAAAACCTTCATTTATCTTCTACCATGTTCAAGACCGAGAAAAGTACCAAAATAATCAAAGTACTCCATATGACATCAGTGGTTCAACTGTAATTTTGCGAAGCTACGAGAATACGATCAAAAATATCGGATTTATTCCACATTTTCATCTCCACTTCATCACTTGTGGATGCCCGCGTTCACGAGAGCACCCCGATGTATACGTGTGGTGGCGCTGACCCAGATCAATAGATTTCAGTAGCTTTCATATAATGTGTGTTGTTCTCTGCATGCGTGTGTTCAACGTCATAACGCCGGATCTAATCTGGGTCAGCGGCGGCACCGCCACACACATACATTGTGGTAATGTATTCTTGTAAACGTGTCCACAAATGACACAGTAGAGACAAAAATGTGGAAAAAGTTGTTATTTTTGTTTTCTTTTCGCAAAAAAGTATTCTTGTTGTTTCGTAAAATTACAGTTGAACCACTGATGTCACATGGACTGTTTTGTCAATCATCTTGGTACTTTTCTGGGCCTCGAACATGGTAGCACCCTTGCTGTCTATGGAGGGTCAGAGACCTCATGGATTTCATTAAAAATATCTTAATTTTTGTTCTGAAGATGGACGAAGGTCTTACGGGTTTGGAACAACATGAGGGTGAGTAATTAATGACAGAATTTCCATTTTTGGGTGAACTAACCCTTTAAAATACGAAATAGTACTGATTTGATTCTTTAGGGTCTTAATGAAAAGTCTATAACATACTTTAGTTAAAATTTCTCAATGGTAGTGTAAAACAACACCCTTTCTACCTTGTCAAAAACAGCTCTGTTCACAGCAGCACAGCGATGTTTCGGTGCATGTCTCTTTAAATGCTAATGAGCTCTGCTCACCCCGTCCCTTTCTTCTGTGACTAGCAGTTTCCTGAAACTTTAACTTTAGCCACATTTAGCTGAGGAACTTGCTAACTAGCAAATTATTAAGAAAGGCGGCTTGCAAAGATGGTTACACTTTATTTTGATAGTCCACTTTAGACATTCTACTGACTATAAGTAACTTTGAAACTGCATGTCAAGTAATTCTCATTCATTTCCAACTACATATCTACTAACTCTCAGAGCAGACTGTTAGGTTGGTTTAGGGTTAGTAGAATAAGTTGACATATAATTGCAAAGTTTAGAAGAGTGCTAGACGATATTAAACAGACAGTTTACTAATACTCTAATAACTATTTGACATGCAGTTGCAAAGTTATTTGCTGTTAGTAGAATGTCTAAAGTGGACTATCAAAATAAAGTGTTACCGCAAAGATTCATATTCACTCCTTCTGTAGGTCAAGCTGGATCATGAATGATTCATGCGAACATAGACGTATTTAGGCAGATCATTTGGTGCATTCCCTTCAGAAACAAAAGTAATTATTTGCGTCTTCAGCGGCTCAGATGTCAGGGGTAAATGACAATTGCTATGTTCATTATAACATCCAACAACAAAACACCTCAATCACTTAGGAGACATTCTTGTCCATTCCTGCTCTGGTGTTGAAACAATGGCGGACAGTTTACAGCTCACTCTGGGCAGATCTATGCTAAAACGTCAATGTCAGTCAACAATCGTGGTAGTTGCCTTGGTCTGTGTGACGCCACACAGCCAAGAATCTGAGAATGGCTTGATTTGAGAAAGGTTATCATTTATAGGGGTTTAAAAAAACACTTTACTTCATTAGGAATTACATTTAAGCTGCTGAACTACTGCAAGTTAAAACTACTCCTGCAGATTCACAATTTTCCACTTCAAAACTAAGGTAGCATAAGTTTTTAATTTTGGCAGGTTAAATTTCCTTTATAGCACATTGTTCTGTTGTTAATATGGGCATGAACCAGGTTAAATGTACTGACAGCACCAGAACTCAGAAATAAGTTACGAGGCCAGTACAGGCAGTCTAAGTTCTGGAGTGCAGCATTCACCCAGCTGTTACTCTGAGAGTTCAGCCAAGAGTATTTCCAGCTCTTGCTTTTCCTGAGTTAGCCAATACCTGATACAGTGTACTCTGACACAGATATACTGTAGGCTGATTACTCCAGTAAAAACAAACATAACATTGCTGTTTTTTGTTTTTTTTTTGTGTGTATGGCATGACTTCATTCAGTATGTTCCCCATGTTTTATTCTAAATCTATTGTATACATGTTGAAAATACTGTAAAATTTAACAGCCACCATTGTGCCTGTATAAGTCATGCCAACTCACCCCATAGTCATTTCATTGGCATTCTCAGATAAACAGTAATGTCAGAGTATGTTGTTAATGTGGAAATCCCAAAAAAAAAAAAAAAAAAGTAGTTATAGATTTTAAAGTGAAAGTCAACAACAAAATACTTTCACATTGCTGTCTCATCACATTACAGAAAGAGGAAGTATTTTAAAACTAGAAATGTTATGTATGGGGAAACATTCACCTCAAACATGACAAATGCAATACTACTGGCCTGACTTTTGTAGCCGTGTTATCAGATCCCATTTAGACTGACCTTATGCATGTCTTGCATGCTAATGTAGATGGTGTAAATTCCACTCCTGTTAAATCCAGCCTGGAAGAGTTCGGCACAGTCTCTGTATTTTTTCTGCTCATCCATTTGTTTGAAAACATTGGGACTCACTGCTTCAAACAAGCATGGATATAAAAATAGGGTTATTAAGTAATTCTAACCACAAATACTTGTTGTTACAGCCGTGTGAATATCAAAATGAGACATTTGCTGAAGTGTTGGGGTACCAAATGAATCCTAAAAAGCTTAAGTGAATGAATCTGTCTCTATATATGTGACTTGCTGTAACTGTTCAGCCTCATATGTCAGTGTATGAAGGTTGAAGTGGGACATGGGAAGTGTGCGGCTCTGTGACATTTCACGCAATGTTTCTGATCCAAGTAAAACTTGGCAGGAAAGGAGGTTATTTATGGTCTGCGAAGACCCTGATGTGGGCCAGTGACATTTGAATTCTACATGATGGAAACAGACCGATTTTAAGAAATTAATCAAGGGATATGACAAAACTGTCAGTGCAACACAACACAGTGTTTGTAACCCCACAAATGTGGGAACAAACACATTGGACACATTGGGAACTGATTTTTTCCATGGCATCTTGTATTTTAGTTTATCTTGTATTTTCCAGTTTATTTACCTTTGTTCTTTGAGTACAGTTTAAGCAGATCATTGATGGTACTATGCAGTTGTAGTTGCTCACGGTAGAGGGCACTGTTGTTGGTGATGACTTGCTCTAGATTGAGCTCGAGGCTCTGTATTGAAGAGCTCTGGGATGCCAGGAGTCTCTGGAGCTCTGTCCGCTCACTCTTCATCCAACCCAGTTCTGCACGATGACGTGCCTCTATGTTATGCATACGCTGCTCTAGGGTGCTGAACACAGATATGAATAGAATAATGCTGCTTCCAACAATTACCAGAAGACAACATAAACAAAAAAGTGTACATAAGTGAAATATGTGTCAAGAAAAGTGTCAGTGAAAGACACTCTACTCTGTTTTCTCCTGAAGTTGGTTGATCTCGCTGGTTTGCCGGAGCAGTTTGTTCTCAAGTTTGTTGAAGGACAAGGAATTTTCCAGCGACTGAATCTCCAGTCTGGAAGTCTTGTTAAAAACCTGTTATATAATGACATATTACTTGTGCTTTTGACATATTAGAGACTTTTCAGTTTCATAATTCCCCGTAGCTAACAACACACTGCAAAACAGTCATAATTAAATTCATGATTTTCCAAGAAAACTTACAAGCCAATATTAGCATGTTATGATTAATGCCTTTGGATATTTGGATATGTATTCACACCTGTGTCTCCATGTCTGTTAGTCTCCTGATGTGTTGGGTGGACTGGGAAAGCAGTTTGGTGCCAAGATCCAGCATGGCTGTCATTTCACTATGTGCAGCACTATTTTGCAGGTGTGTTGTGTCTTCTGTCAGATTGTCCTTTACAAAGACCTCAATCTGTATGCAAACACACAAGCAGAGAGAAAGAGTAAACGGGATCATAACATTATTCATTGTGGTCTTTATATATAGCTACATACTGTACATCATTTTGAAATACTAGCCGTATTACATGTGGGATTGAGCTACACACACTCTAAATGAGACTATATTTGTTATATTTTATTGTCAGTTTTCTCATTTTAAACTGTGGGAACCAATAGAGAAAACAATGAGAAATCTTAATCATAATACCTCAAACACCCAATGTATCATTAGTAATGTCTTTTTGCGAAATACTTTTAAATACGATGCCCAATACCTCATTTTTGAGAGAGAATTGGGATAAAAAACTCCACTGAATAAAGAATATTTATCTATAAACTCCAGTTAAAATAACAAAACAGCTGGAAGACAAAGTTTATTTGTAATCCCATGTTGGTGATAAAATACAGACATGTTTATTAGCTCTGGCAATCTCAGGCATGAAAACTAAGCTGCAGTTGTGCTTTTGCAGAGAGATCCCAACATGATGGACTGTGTTCAGCTGGATCACTTCTATATACAGGCATTAGTCCACTTTTGATTCTCTTGCCATTTGAATTAATTCTAAAGGTGTCTGTGTCACTACTGACACCCATCTAGTTATACTTCCAGTTCTTGTAGTCACAGGAGTGTGCAGCGTGACTTTAAATGGTACTTTAAACTTGAATATATGAGCATGATTTGAATTTCTGTATTAACTTCACTAATGTTTAACCTTTGAAAAATCAAGTCATGTTGTGCAATCAAAATGCAGAAATGTGCTGTGAAATAAAAGCCAAAGGTCAGCACTTTTCTTACACAATAGCAGATAATTTGACTTTTTATGACAAGGCAAGGTTAGTTCACAATGTAGAATGTCAAGTGGTGCGACCTTAAAACTTAATGACATTTACGAATAATAATACTTATTTATTTATTTTTGTAAGACAATTTCATTATTATTATTATTATTATTATTATTAGTTTGAAAACTACAGGTTTACAAGCTCTTTACTTTTTTAGAGAGTGTACACTCTTGTTTTACTTTTTACTTTATGGTTACAACAAATGACATTATAGAGTCATCAAATGTAAAAAAAAAATAAATAATAATAATAATAATAATAATAAAATAAATAAACATAAAACATACATAAAATCAACTTGAACCTCTAAAACATCTTAACAAGTGTTTTATTGTGATCACTCTTACTCTACACTACCAGCCAAAAGTTTTTGAACAGTAGGATTTTTAAAGTTGTTTTAAAGAAGTCTATTCTGCTCACCAAGCCTGCATTTATTTGATTCAAAGTACAGCAACAACAGTAAATTTTAAAATATTTTTACTATTTAAAATAACTTTTTTATTTTAATATATGTTAAGTTGTAATTTATTCTTCTGATTTCAAAGCTGAATTTTTAGCATCATTACTCCAGTCACATGATCCTTCAGAAATCATTCTAATATTCGGATTTGCTGCTTAAAAAACATAAAATAGTTGAAAATAGTTGAGCATATTTTTATTTTATTTTTTTTATTTTTTTTTGATGAATAGAAAGTTCAGAATAACATAATTTATCTGAAATATAAATGTTTTGTAACATTAAGAATGTCTTTATCATGTCTTTATTTTATAGAAATCCCCCCAAAATAAATAAATAACTAAAAAAAACACATTTTACTGACTCCAAGTTTTTGAATGGTATAGTGTACAGTATAGTATGCTACAAAAGCTTTTTATTTCAGATAAATGCTGATCTTTGGATCTTTCTATTCATCATGTTTTAAATAATAATAATAATAATAATAATAATAAAATGTTTCTTGAATAGCAAATCAGCATATTAGAAAGATTTCTGAAGGATCATGTGACACTGAAGACTGGAGTAATGATGCTGCAAATTTAGTTTGATCACAGAAATAAATTACATTTTAAAATATATTCAAGTAGAAAGCAGTCATTTTAAATAGTACAAATATTTCACTGCTTTACTGCTTTAGTATTTTGGATCAAATAAATGCAGGCTTGGTGAGCAGAAGAGAATTCTTTGAAAATAAAAAATAAAAAACAATACAAATCTTACTGTTCAAAAACTTTTGACTGGTAGTGTATATGTCACTGAACTAAATGTGGGTCAAAATTTTCCACACTAAACTATTTCCTCATTAACCTTGCTTTGTGTACATGAACACTGTCATATTGGAACGGAAACTGTATGCTTGATTTTGTGCACCTGCCATTAATGGTTGTAGCAGAAACAAATACCATTATATAATCTTTTATCCAAGCAAAGCACTTACCAGTTACAAATTGAATATTTCAAAAAATGTAATGATATTATGTCACTTCTGCTTACTTTTTGTCTATTATAAAAAGATAATTTGAACACATGCCATAGAGCACCGCTTCAGGACTGGCACATTCTCTGGGTTGCTTATCAGCACTTTGTACAGTGTTTACAGGAAGAGATATTTTCAGCTGCTCTCAGTGAGATGGAGTCCAAGATGTATAAATACTCGCTGCATTGAAGTGATAGCTGTATGTCCTCTGGGCCTGGAGTGTATAACACTCAGCTGAAGTGTTGTAACAGGATGTTTTTATCAAGTGTCCTGCATCCTAACTGGACCAAATAGCCACAGGCAGGGATTAAACAAGTCACAATCTTCTTTCAAAGCATATCAGTGGTGAGAAAACAGGGGCTGTGATTTATAAACATGTAGAAGACAAGAAGACTTTTGAATAGGTCAAAATAATACAGACTCAGAAGCATTAGTGTGTTATCTGAGGTAAATAATCATAAATTATGTTTAAAAACACTCTGGGATGGCGATGGAACATATAGTACATTATAACAACATAAAACAGACAGTTCTTACTAAAGGTCTTATTAAGGATAATTTCACATTTAGCATTTAATGTGTCTTAAATATGCAGAAGTAAATACTATTTTGAATAAACAAACAAATTAATGAATAAATAAAAACACAACATCAAACTACAGTCAAGTACACTGATCGAAGAGTCTTGAGAGATTCATACAATGGAACATCAAGTGGATTTGTTTCTGACCGAAAATACATGGAAATGTTGGCATACTTTGGAAGTATGAAGGTTCATTTCCATTCATATTTTTTCATTAATAATCAGTCATCAGTCTGAAGAGACATATTTCCATATTTGTTATAAAACTGGGTATTTGCTGTGGTGTTTCAGTCTTCACTCCTCTTATTTCACATAGAACATAGTCTCTAAGGGATCGTTGAAAGCCCACACAATCCTCACTGCTGGCTGGTTTGGCTCCCTGGGAATTGAAATGGAGACAGAGGGTGTTTTCTTAGGGGCAGATCAAGTCTCCCCCATGAGCCCAGAAACACACAACCCTGCCCATTGGGGCACCCGTTTGCTAAAGAAAGCTCTGATGAAGTGCTTAACCGATAGGAATGCATAAAATCAATTTTGAAGGTGTGGAAAAAGCCATGTCAGTTTGAAATCAAGAGGGAATACAGCAGTCCAGTTGTGCATACAGTAATAGGAATCACATTCACATTGGTCAACAGATACCCTACAGGCAAATGAAACCATATTATGGTCTAAATGTATGGTCTAAAGGGGTCCTATTATTCTTTTACAGTAGTCAGTGTGTGGTGTGTATGTTTGGGCATAAAAAAGATCTGCAAAGTTAGGGTTAGGGTTGGTGTTAGGGCCAATGGCAGGGGATGTGATAAAATGTACTGGCCAAAAATTTTTTTAACCAGCCTGATTTTTTTTTACCTGGTCATGATTAATTTTTCTGTAATTAATCATGATTAATCACATATTTATATTGCCATAATTTCACACTGAACCTCAAAATTAAACATAATAGTATATTTTAAAAATGTGTTTAATGGCATCATTTCACTAAGTAGTATTGATACCAGTATGGCTACTGGTGTCTCTATTAAATGCATTATTCCTCAATTTTTCCTATTAATTATAGCCATTCAACATTACAGTATAATTGAAAGCCATTATTTTTTAATATTTAATAGGCTCTGAAATATATAACAACTATTAATTTGAGTGGTTTTAAAACATATCTTTACATAAACTATAAGTTGTATATGCATAAACTATACAGATTAATCTTAATTCAAGCTACAAAAGTTAATCAGAGACTAGAGCATTCAAGTGTTTTCTCCTTTTTTTTCGTTCTTTGACTTACATGTTGTGATAGACTACAGCAGGTTTCACTTTAAAATCAGCGCTGCGTCTTTAAAACCTAATGCAGATCTAAAACATATCAGATTTTCTTCTAACTCTTTACGGTCATTTAAGACTTTATAACTCATTTAAGACTACGTTTACTAAGTAACTCACCAAAACCGCGCATTTTTGTGTGTGTTTTCGTCCATTGAAGCGCTACTGATGCGCTGTCTGAAACGGCTCAGCGAAAGCGCAGCTGAACATGCAACCTTTCAAACTATACTTCACTGCACCGTTTAGGCTGCATAACCGTGTCGCCACATTCTTGGGTTATGAAGGATAAAAGAAGGGAAAAGCAAATTAGCAAATCTCTTTAAAAACTGGCTGTTGTGCTCACTACATTGCAGAAAAGTTTTACCCACCAACTGGCAATTGACACTGTTAATATACTCGCCAATGCAGATTTTTACTCTGAGTGTTAATTTTAGGCTCTGACTATAATCGGAGCAGACGGATCTTGCTGCTTTGGCAAGGGGTGTGGCAGTACTGAAACACTGTCTGTTTGCCAGTCACGATGCACTGGGATAGCTAACTAATCACAACACAGAAGGCAGGCCCTCATCAAACCCAGAAATAATCGAGCCATTCATGCCAGGCTGGGAGAAAGGTTTTGCAATGTAAATGTAAATTATTTTAATGTAAATTATGTGAAAAAATAATGCGTTTTTCAAAACACTAAGCATGAGAACATGTTCTAGTAAACCCACAAGAATCAAGACTTTGTAATGTTATATCAAATAACACATAACGTTTAAAATATAATCAAGAACTTTACATGTGTTTTAGTATGTTAGCCAACAAGTGTACTATTTTTTTTTTTAGATTTGATAGTACATAAGTAGTGCAAGGTTAGTGCAAATACACAATCAATTCAATTAAGCACTGTTCTTTTTCACAAGGGTCCTCTAGTATGTATGTAGGCATCCTTACTGTCACTTTATACAATGACACAAGCACACCTCTCAACCCTTGACCTGGGTCACTGTGTGAAGAACAAAGAATTTAGTTTCTTTGTGCAGTCTGGAGGAAAATCTCTTGCAATACAAATTAAGCAATGCTGAAGTCCATGCCTGGGAACCTACTGGGAATGTTGAGTGCAGCACTATACTAATGAATACTGGATCTACTTTATATGATAATAATGATATTTGACACTGTAAATTTATATAAATTCCAATATGCTAAGAACCAAACACCGGGGCAAAGTTAAAATAAGATATCAATATCTGCCTCCTAATCTACAATAGAATAACCTCAACAGAATGTTTTAAAAATCTGTATATGAACTACTGGTAACACTTAAACCCTTCATGTATAATTCATTAAGGTATTCATAAAGTATGTTGTAATGCATTGTCTTTTCATAAATAATAAAGTTAAAATGCATTATAATTTTAAGGTTTTATAAGGTTTGTTTGTCATGTGTCTAATGCATTATAGGTGTAACTAAGAATAGATAAGTATAATAACGTATTATATGCTTACAATTATTCATGAGATCATACAGTGAATTACAAGGTGTATTACAAGGCAACATTAATGCATTAAAATTACTTTTATAATACATTATATATTAAGGATTTAAGTAAAGTGTTACCAAACTATTTCTATGAATTCATGAGATTTGAGTCAAACAAACAAACAAAAAAAAAAGATCTTGTATAAACAAAATAAAGAAATAAATTCATGAATGACCACACACCTAGCCTAAAATTCATAATAAAAATACAATGTGAAAGTGTGAAAATTTTGTGGTTGCCATAATTGTATTATTTAATATATATATCATTTTATTAACACAACAGTTTTTTTCTGGTCCTCGAATCTGATTGGCTGAGAGGAGTGTGATATTCTAGTGATATCGGAACTCCAACTGTTTCACCGTTTGTATAACTGTGTCCCGGCACGACGAGACAAAAACAATAAAACCCATTATAAATGAGGCATTTGTTGCATCCAGTGATGACATAATTACTGATTACAAGTAGCACCACTCCACACTGGTCAAAACCCAGTAGCAAATTCTTTAAATAGGAAAACGTACCTACAGGCTGTGAGTCAGAAGCGTCAGAATGTCCTTACAACTTTAGAATTGCCCCACTTTACAGTTTGCACAGCCGGCATTGCGGATTACTCTCCCTGGTTCCGGAAACAGTCCACTGTAAAATGCGCCGCACACACCTGAATATTTGCGCTGTACTGTTCTGGAATAGTGTTGTAAATATAACTTAACCACTTATTTCTAGGTGTGTACTCATTTGGAAGGTCAAACAAAGTACTGTAGCTATCGCAACAAAACACACAGCGTCTCCACAACATGTCAGCAGCTGCAACGATACTACAATGAGAATAAACGTTACACCTTTCTTTGCATATACATTTGGGCGGTGTTATGCAAATCTTCCCACACAGTGATGTAGATTTGTGGGGGCGTGTTTGAAAGAGCCATTTTAGGAAGGCATGGCTAAGTCTTTTATAAAGAATATCTTTTTGGGTTTGATACTTTAATCTTTGCAACTTTACAGATCTTATATATGCATAAACAGCTTATAACACTCCAAAGACAAAGGAGATCATGAAATCGCATCATATGACCCCTTTAAGAGTTTCTTTTAGGTGAGAATATACTTGTTTAGACTTCAAATATGCGGTTTGTACTAAAATCTAATTTTGTCAGTTTACGGTTTTTCACTGTACATTAAGACTTGTTCTTTTTAACCTTTCAAAAACTGTATATTTAATAGAATCACCCTATTAGATCTTTTACAGTTTTTCACCTTAAAGAGTAGGAGAATTCACTGTCAACCAATCTTTATATATAAATATATATATAAATTACAATTATTTTGGTTAGAAATTAATGATAATGTATTGCGCTAGACTATGCAGGAAAAGCAGGAAATGAGGCTAAACAAATCTTGAACTGTCAAGCTGTTCCCCAAAGTAATGCCTGACATTGAGAGAGACTGAACAGACACAGAAATTATGGATCCAGACCTGAGTTTGAAGTGTTTCATTTTTATTTATGTGTGCTCAGGGATTATAACCCACTTTACAACAAAAACATTCAGTGATATGCTACAGAGATAAACATGTTCTGAAACATTACACAATTTATTTGTACATTAAATGTGTCTAAATTTGATGTCTTGTCATTCCATCCAATTCCTTGCACGCTTACATATAAAGGTTCCCAATGGGGGTTTGCACAGCGATGCTGCCGAATTTGGGCTTTATAAAGTAACTTTTTGTGAATATTTATTTTTAAGAGTGTGTGATCTATTCACTCTCCACTGGCAGTGCTTTGGTCAACAACAGCACATTAAATGACACTGACTTACCTTTTGAAGCCAGCGGGTGTAATTTTCCATGGCAAGCTCCAGGTGTTGGATCCGCTGGTTTAAGCGGCTTTGCTTTCCCTGTGGAGATTCTTTCTGGACACTGTTACCTCCATAATTACAATCCTGTTCTTCTGGCCAGCTACGAGTCCTGCTCTCCTCAGGTTCTGGCAGAATGAAGGTGTAGCTACATTCTCCACGCTGGACAGAGTTTAAATGCTGACTGCTGCCACCAGAAACATCTGTTAATTTGTCCACAGGTGAGTCTTCAATGCTCGATGTCCTCACCAGCAATAGAGTCAGATGCAGAAGAACATTGATCTTCATCTTTATGACAAAGCAGGTACAGGCTGCCAAATGTTCTTTTACGGATTAAATGTGTGATCATCTCTAAATAAACACATTTAGGAGATGCCAGTCCTTCTAAATATACAGAGAACCCATTTTTTCCAGACTCTACAGACGCCAATCCTCTGTCCTGCTCCAGTACCACAGAACAAGTGATTGCCAGCTCTATCTCCAAAGTAGATTTCAAAGTGAACTCCAGGCATGTGCTGTATGTGTGTGTGAGAGAGTGAACAGTGGGTTTTGTAGACTGTGTGTTCAGAAAAGACACGGCTGGTCAGTGTGTGTGTGTGTGTGCGTGTGTGTATTTTAAAGGGGTCTGAGTGTTGTAAGAGTAAACTGCAGAGAGACTGTGTGACTGTGCAAGAATGTGAGTGAGAGCATGTGTGTCAGTGTGTGCATATGTTTACTTTTATAGCAGAAATAGACATGTGAGACAAGTGCATTTACCTCTATAGAGCAAAGATGTTGCTGATGAATAATGGTGTGGCAGAAGCTATAATAATGTGAATGTATGTACTGTATGTATGTATATATGTACCGTATTAACCTGAATATAAGACAATGTTTTATTTTTGTTGGAAATACATCTGATGTCCACACTAATATATTTTCATTTGAAAACGCATATTTTTCTCTCCATTTTGGCCTTCCATTCCATGTAGTGTGGACTGTGAAAACAAAGGCTTTTGAAAACACCAACGCATGCTTAGTCGTGTGATGCATATTGTACCAATAGACAATCTGTGTTTATACCAGTAACTGTGCCTGTTACATGCTATTCACTTTCACACTGTTGCTAAAGATATTTACTTTGTACACTCTTCATTTTACATTCCTAAAAAGATGACAGAAAATGTACTCACAATTGCTGTCCTGTGACAAAACATGAGGGCCGCTGCTTTATAGATCAAACATGAGTGAGTGCGACATGGACACGTCAGTGATATTTCCATAAACAAAATTATCCTGCCAGAGGAATTGCATGAAAACTTATTGTATTTGTTCTGTCTGTATCATCTCAGTGAGCTTTTATGAGGTTTTACACATGCGCAGTAAGGCAAATTTAACTATTGCAGACGTTTCGGTGTGGATGAGAAACTTTTGGAAAACACTTGAAAACGCTAATGTGGACGGAGATCGTTTTAAAATGAAAACTCCATTTTGAGTGTATCCATATTCATGTAGAGGTAGCCTGCAAAAATGTTGTTGTCTTATATTCATGGTCTAGACCAGGGGTGCTCAACCCTGTTCCTGGAGATCTACATTCCCGCATAGTTCAACTCCAAACCTGATCAAACACACCTGAACCAACTAATTAGGATCTGAAGGAGCACTTGATAATTACAGACAGGTGTGTTTGATCAGGGCTGTAACTAAACTCTGCAGGAAGGTAGATTTCTAGGAACAGGGTTGGGCACCCCTGGTCTAGACTTTGACATGTCAATAATACACCCACAACAATAGGTGGGGCCAAATACGCGTAAAACAAGTCAAGAAATACGTAATGCAATGTGTGTCATAATGTTAGAAGATCGCGAATGAAAACAAAAGAAATAGAAAAGCTTACAGCGGCATGAGTTGTGACTGTCATGTTAGCCTAATGGGACCAAACTTCCTCTGTAAGTGATTTTAAAACTTAAGACAGAACCCAGATTTGAAGACTACAATAAGATTTCATTTCTACTGTTAGTGAAATTTTGGTAGGCTACTATGAGATGGATGGCCTAATTGTTATATAATTCAGACTGTTTAACTTACCCCTGATAGCACACATACATCATGGAGACGTCTATTTGACGTCTGCATTTACATCTGGAAGATGAATTTTTTAGAGTTTTTGCTCATCTGCAATATGCCAATAGGACGTTTCCTATCAGATGTCAAACAGACGTCTATTCCCTGCAAACACGGGGCATCCCTCGGACGTTGGTTTTTGGTTTTCAAAAAGCCTTTTTCCAAATGGTACACCTTGAAAAAGGGGGGTCGCCTTACATTCGAACCAATATGGTGTTTACATAACTCACAGTGTCCATGTAAAACCTATTACGTTAAGATTCAGTATAGGAACAATTTTGACAAACAAAGCTGACAATAGCCAGTGACTTCCATAGAATAGGAAAAAAATATACTATGTAAGTCAATGGCTACCATCAGTTGTTTGGTTACCAACATTGTTAAAAATATCTTCTTTCATGTTCAACAGAAGAAATAAGGTCATACAGGTTTGAAACAAATAGAGGGTGAGTAAATGATGACAGAATCTTCATTATTTTGGTTGACTTGTCCAGTTAACACTGGTCAGAAATAAATCTGAGAGATGAATATTCAGATTTAGCACTAGTGAAAAACCCTGACTACAAATTCCCATAAACAGTTATTTACAGTATATAATACTAAGGCAGCTTTTTCATCTTTGTTCATAACCCTAGTAAAATATTCGATTTTAATCTTAAACATTACCATTAATCATTATTGAACATTAAATATTATAATGTAAAAAAAGTTTGTGTTTTTGTTTTAATGTCAGTAAGAGGCTAGGGTTTTACATTTCTATTATTCTTCCAGTAATGACTCTCATAACATGAAAAATATACTGGATAAAATAATTTTCTGATAAATGATTGCTCAACAGGTATATTTCAGTAATCAATCAGATTTTATTGTAATGCGTTATTGCTGGCATGCCTAGTGTAATTAATAAAGTATTTTAGAATTTGACCTATGAAGCAAAACAAACGTTTGGAAAACAATCAAAGCTGTAATTATTTATTACGTCTGAGCCATACGTTTGGCTTCGAATCTATAAGAAAACAACAAGGTTTCACAATCACAATTCCATCAAGATTCTGGTGTGTTGATGTGAGAGTGCGACAGGTTGATATAATACTTCACATATCATCTTCTTTTAAAGTAACTGGAGACTCACAGGAGCTACAGAGATATTTTTCTGCTTTCTGTTCATTCAATCCCCTGAATTTTCAGGGTCAAATGGAGTTTTCTGGGTTAGCTGTCAAAGTACCTTAATGCGAGGCGATACGCTTCTTCAACCCTTTGGCTTTATACTTCTTCCTGATGGTCACAGAGGACAGTCTGTTGTCTAAACTTCATCCTGTCTTAGAGGCCATATTACATCTGTATACTCATAACTTTCAACACTTTGATCGAGCTTCCCTGGATAAAACATACATGACTATAAACTAAATATATTTTAACAGACATTTCCGTGCTAACACTGTATGTGTTTATACTTTCTGCATTAAGAAAGAGAACTACAGCATCCGAATATACAGTACATATTTTGTTTACAACCCACTTCTTATCTGAAATATGGTCACTTTGTCTTCAGATTGTATGTGAACAAGAAACTCAGGTTTCATCTGATACATATATAATAAGATCTCCAGATAATCTCTAATCACATCTAATACAGTCCTTATATAAAAATTCCTTAAGATTAGATATGAGAATAGCACTGTGCTGCAGTGATGTATTTTAGCACCCTGGCTCCTTTGATAAAAACCCAATTAGATTTGACCAACGAAAGTAGCAACCAACAAAAGTTTATTGTCCATCATGAATTTTGAAGCCTAAATACAGTTGCCAGGAAAAAGGCTAAATGTTGGTTATAAACAAACTACACCACAAGTGCATGAATTCAGCATCGCCACCATTAAATTTTCAACAACTCTGTTAGTTTTTATTTAAAAGGCATCGCCGATAACCTCTGTAGACCCATTTAGCTACTTGTTAGCAACTGATGTTTTTTAAGACAAGTAAAAGTAAAGATAAGTTAAAAAAAATAATTAAAAATTGAACAAAAGCTAATAGTAAAATACACACACACTCAAGGAGGTATTAGCTACTTGATATATTTTAGGTTGTAGAATAAAACATGAAAATATCTTGTGCTTGTTAGCCACAGATGTTATTTATTGTTTTTCAGCTGTCTATCATCTGTCTTATAACTGACACAGGAGGGTTTGCACTGGTCAGTGTAAGGCAAATGTCTGAAAGTGATAAAATGCTAACTTGTTTCTGGGTTTTGGCCTAGAAAAATATGTCCTAGTCTATTGTTCAAATATAGTGTTTTAATGACACATCATCAATCTGCCATATTGGCGGCACTAAACATAAACAATGCCAATGAACCAAACGAAACTCGCATATTTTGCTAATTATTGCTGCCTAAAATGGTCAATTATTGTCATGTTTTGGGCTGTGCTAACAGGTCAGACCGGCAAAAAACATTTGGAGTACTATAGGCTGCCAAAAGTTATAACAAATCAAGGAGAAGAGTGCAAAAAACTGTCTGAAGAACAAAAGGTGTTTGTGGTTGACCAAACTAAACTAGGATTTCCAGGGTAAGAATCTTGACAGCATTCGTGTTTGTTCTTATAATTTCTGGTCAGGTAGGTGAAATATTAGGCTAATATCTTAATTAATACTCCTTGTACATATCTTTACCAACTATTAACTTTAGTTTGTCAACATATTACGTACTTTTCTGCTTACTAAGTCCTTCTCTATATGATTTACCAGCTTCCACACTTTTTCGGTGGTTTAGACAGCATAAATTAGCAGAACAACGTATTCAGTAGTATATTAACCATGCAATCCAAGCTGTTGTTTACATCCGAGTATCACCAGTATGGCTGTGCATTTGGGTAACTGTCCAAACCGTGATGTAACGCAAACCCTTCTATTTGTCAGACCCTGTGAACTATTTTGTGTGTTTCCCTTGTGTATGCCCATATTTGGACTTCCCGTTTCCGTTTCTTGTTATCACGTCACTGTGTCATTGTTCACCTGTCTCCCCCTGATTGGTTGTTTCTATGTATATAAGTTTGGTTGTGTTCCTGTTGAGATCGTCGGTTCTTCATGTCTTTTTACGTTGTATTCGCTGGTTCTCTATTGTTTCCTGTTGGTTCCTATTTCCCTGTGGATTATATTAATAAACTTTATGCATCGGACCTCCTCGCTCCTCCTCATCATTCCCCATACACAACAGCGTGACACTATTGTGTAAAGTATATAAATTAAATAAGAATAATCAATAAAGATAAGACACTTAGGGCTACTATAGACAACTGATAATAGGCATCTCTAAACTATCAGATTATGTTCAATCTGCTGACTAGAACCAATACAGGTGCATCTCACTGTCGTGGAAAAGTTCATTTATTTCAGTAATTCAACTCAAATTGTGAAACTCGTGTATTAAATAAATCCAGTGTCCACAGACTGAAATAGTTTAAGTCTTTGGTTCTTTTACTTGTGATGATTTTTGCTCACATTTAACAGAAACCCACCAATTCACTATCTCAACAAATTAGAATATGCTGACATGCCAATCAGCTAATCAACTCAAAACACCTGCAAAGGTTTCCTGAGCCTTCAAAATGGTTTCTCAGTTTGGTTCACTAGGCTACAAAATCATTGAGTATTGACTATTGAGTACATATACAGTAAATGAACATACCTTCCAGAAAGCCAACAATTCACAATTTTTTTTTTTTTTTTTGTTATAACAAATCAAGGAGAAGAGTGCAAAAAACTGTCTGAGGATCAAAAGGTGTTTGTGGTTGACCAAACTGAACTAGGATTTTCAGGGCAAGAATCTTGACAGCATTCGTGTTTGTTCTTATAATTTCTGGTCAGATAGGTGAAATATTAGGCTAATATCTTAATTAATACTCCTTGTACATATCTTTACCAACTATTACCTTTAGTTTGTCAACATATTACGTACTTTCCTGGCTACTAAGTCTTTCTCTATATGATTTAGCAGCTTCCACACTTTTTTTCGGTGGTTTAGACAGCATAAATTAGCAGAACAACATATTCAGTAGTACATTAACCATGCAATTCAAGCTGTTGTTTACATCCGAGTATCACCAGTATGGCTGTGCATCTGGGTAACTGTCCAAACCGTGACATAAGTGCAAACCCTCTATTTTGTAAAGTATATCCCATTTTGTCTTATAATAGAGACAGGATAATTAGCACTGGTCAATGTAAGGCAAATTAACCAAGAATAATCAATAAAGATAAGACACTTAGGCCTACTATAGATCACTGATAATAGGCATCTCTAAACTATCAGATTATGTGCAATCTGCAGACTAGAACCAATACAGGTGCATTTAGAAATCAGAATGTCGTGGAAAAGTTCATTTATTTCAGTAATTCAACTCAAACTGCGAAACTCGTGTATTAAATAAATTCAATGCACACAGACTGAAGTAGTTTAAGGTTCACTAGGCTACACAATCATGGGGAAGACTGCTGATCTGACAGTTGTCCAGAAGACAATCATTGACACCCTTCACAAAGAGGGTAAGCCACAAACATTAATTGCCAAAGACACTGGCTGTTCACAGAGTGCTGTATCCAAGCATGTTAACAGAACGTTGAGTGGAAGGAAACAGTGTGGAAGAAAAAGATGCACAACCAACCGAGAGAACCGAGAGCCTTGAGAGGCTTGTCAAGCAAAATCAATTCAAGAATTTGTGTGAACTTCACAAGGAATGGACTGAGGCTGGGGTCAAGGCATCAAGAGCCACCACACACAGACGTGTCAAGAAATTTGGCTACAGCTGTCGTATTCCTCTTGTTAAACCACTCCTGAACCAAAGACAACATCAGAGGCGTCTTACCTGGGCTAAGGAGAAGAAGAAATGGACTGTTGCCCAGTGGTCCAAAGTCCTCTTTTCAGATTGATAGCAAGTTTTGTATTTCATTTGGAAAACAAGGTCCTAGAGTTTGGAGGAAGGGTGGAGAAGCTCATAGCCCAAGTGAACGATAAAAAAAGTGCTTGAAGTCTGGTGTTAAGTTTCAGTCTGTGATGATTTGGGGTGTAATGTCATCTGCTGGTGTTGGTCCACTGTGTTTTTTGAAAACCACTGCACCCATTTACCAAGAAATTTTAGAGCACTTCATGTTTCCTTCTGCTGACCAGCTTTTTAAAGATGCTGATTTCATTTTCCAGCAGTAAAAAACACTGCCAAAAGCACCAAAAGTTGGTTAAATGACCATGGTGTTGGTGTGCTTGACTGGCCAGCAAACTCACCAGACCTGAACCCCATAGAGAATCTACGGGGTATTGTCAAGAGGAAAATAAGAAACAAGAAACCAAAAAATGCAATGAGCTGAAGGCCACTGTCAAAGAAACCTGGGCTTCCATATCACCTCAGCAGTGCCACAGACTGATCACCTCCATGCCACGCCAAATTGAGGCAGTAATTAAAGCAAAAGAAGCCCCAACCAAGTATTGAGTACATATACAGTAAATGAACATACTTTCCAGGAGGCCAACAATTCACTAAATTTTTTTTTTTATTATTGGTCTTATGAAGTATTCTAGTATTCTTTGAAGTATTCTTTGTTGTGATAGTGAATTGGTCGGTTTTTGTTAAATGTGAGCCAAAATCATTACAGTTAAAAGAACCAAAGACTACTTCAGTCTGTGTGCACTGATTTTATTTAATACACGAGTTTCACAATTTGAGTTGAATTACTGAAATAAATGAACTTTTCCACAACACTCCTTACAAACGTTTTACAAACAAAACAGCAAGCAGAGAAACATTAGTATGCAGATATAATTCAAAATAAGGCACATTCTGATGTCAGCCATCACACATGTGATAATCCACACTGCCCTCTGCTGGAGAGATTAAGAAGAACAGTACATTTTACTCACCTGTCTTAATTCACTTGTTGGGTGTTTTAACTATGATTTGTAAGTAATCTAGAAGAGCTCACTGCTGTATTTTTTTTTTAAATAAAGGCACAAAAAAACGTAAAAAATAAATCTTCAAAAAAAAAAAAGGTTTGTTTTGGATGTTTTGGGTTTTAATTTAGTTTTAAGTCACATAATGTATTAAAAAAAGAATAATGACATTTTCATTTTCACTGTCATTTCAAGTTCACTTTAAGTTTTAAGTTCACTTCAAGGACAAGTTTTGTTTACGGCATTATTTCATAACTTTGCTGGCTTTCCAGCCAACATTCTACCATGGGGCCAATGTAAGGCCCCATATGGGCTTTAAATATGGGCCCTAAATGGGTTTGTCCGTGGGTTCCACATGGGCCCTATCTGATTTAGCCCATACAAATCTCATATAAAGTCTGACTGGGGCTAATGTGGGGCCCAACTGGGCAACATATAAGACTCATATTGATCCCACTTTATAAAGCCCATGTGGGATGCACCAAGGATAGTGGACTGGCACCGCGTGGTGTATATTTGTATTTTGATTAGGTTTTGCATTGAGGTTTTTTTAAAATGTATATTATTATATCGCCTTCAAATTCCAGTCCTTTTACAGTACCAATACAGTAACAATATACAGTATATAAAAGTGACGGTTTGTAGAAATTTCAGCATTAAGTTTTGTTCCTAAGAACCAACCTTGAGCAAACTTCAAAACTAAAAGAAGATGACGACGAAGACAAAAATTCATCATTTATTTAGTAGCCCATTAATGTAATTTATTTACACTTTTACACACTATTCTTTTTCTGGGAGAATGTAGGTTAACCCACTCTTTTAGGTCCATTCTTTTTCAAGAACATATTACCTGTTGTTTACTAACTCATTCACTAGATGTCACCATAAACTGCATTAAAATTAAACGCTGTTCCAATTCACTCCGTCATGGAAATCAGTTCCCTCAAAAGTCCATATAACATATCTTAAATAACCACAGTATGCGGTGTTTCACACTTCCGCATAATGAGACGATTCTATATAGGGATCCTATGAACTGATGAACCAACAAATAAAACATGTTTACAAAGAGAAAGGCAGATGATTCAGAGTAGATTTACATATAAAAAGCCTTCCGTGAAAGGTCTGAGAGATTATTTGCATGAAGCTGACAGGCGGTTGAAGGGGATGGTGGGTAACACGAGGAGATGTTTCCGAAAAACTCAAGCAACATGGTGACAGGGCCATAATTCACCTGCCTCCAGCTTGATCCAATTCAGCCGTGTTTATCTATATAGCCATTCCACATGGAAGGAAACAGAGGACAGATGCTATAGATCGAAGTCAATCAAATGTAAACTGCATCCCATGCATGAATTGTTTAGAAATGAAAAGAGAATCCTTCTACCCAATTGTGTAGATCGTGATGAGCGAAGACCACAGCATGGACTAATAAAAAAAAACATCTTTAGTCTTATTATTGAAAAGCTACACAAAGCCCTAAGATACTTTATTCTAAGGGTATGAACATTTCTATACCATTTCACGCAGTGACATTTTTTTTTCTTTAGTTGTTTCAAAGGGTCCTGAAGTATGTCTTCAGAGAGAGAAAAAAAAACCCTGTGGGGAAATTGGTTAATGTTGGCACACAGACCTTTTTAGTCATACAGAAGTGATGATGCGATATGAAACTATGATGAATACATGATTTGCCATATTTGGATATTAAGGGATTTGCAAGAAACACACCATAAATATTTATGCATTTTTGTTCAATGAAACACTGGAATAATGTGTCCCGTTCCAGAGACTGATAGGATCTGCAGCATCAACAACAGAAGCGGAAAATCCACAGCGTGCCACCCACTCATCAGCCCAGAAGGAGACCAGCTGAATGAAACAGACAGTCTGTGCAAGGCAGCTTCAACTTTAGATTCTGCAGGGTGAAATACAGGTAACAGAGACGTTTCATACCAACAGAAACATCAGACCTCTCCTCTTTTTTTTTTTCTTGTTTAAAGATCTTGTTTACTCCCTGCCAAGAGAAGAACATAATTGCAGATGAAAGATGTTTGTTTCAAATGACAGGAGCATATACGATGAGTGTGGTACAATGTGAATCATTCACTCCTGAAAGTGTTTTGAAATGTAAATACTAAACATCTGCATTCAGAAAATACAGCTTGTCTCAGCAAAGCCAGGCTGGGAGGTAAACATATCATGAATTCATAAAAGTGTAGCATATATTTCAATCCTAGCGAAAGTTTTTATACAACATCTAAGATGCGCAGGCCATGTTTCTGCCTGGCGTGGAAATTATGCATGTACTGTAATGAACTCATCAAACCTCCGGAAATACTGAGCGATCCATCACTTACGGCCGTTCCTAAAGTGTTCATTTGTATTCATAGTTTGCTGCAATTCTCTCTTTTGGCCTTTTCTTTTCCCCCCATTTTTTCTTTAATTTGTTGTTCAAACAGAGAGCTGATCTTGCAGATTCTGGCATAGCTCGATTGTAAAGGATCCATCAAAGACTTTTTTTTCCAAGTCAGGATTACAATAATGGACTGCTACACCAGGCCTCTCCATATCTACACCGAGTCTGATCATTAATCAAAATCTTCAAAACACTAGTGTTTACATCAAACAAACATTAACTTCTAGCACACTGCATATTATACACTGATACTGTGCAGAGCTGAGAGACAGACTGCTTGGACATGCCTTTGATGAATACTAACCCTGGAGTTTAGAAACGAAATATGCTTTAGTAAAAATGTGAATCTTCTACAAGGGCAAAAGATTTTGTAAGTTTGCAGTAAAATGTGTGTATTAAGTATTTCACTCACTTTATACAAAAAATAAAGAAAGTTTATATGGTTGATTCGCCTGTTTACTTATTTACACTGATTATTTTCTGCACGATAAACGTGAATGGGATGGATTTTACCACATCCCAAAAGCTTCTAAAGAAAAATATTGTTTTGTGTTTGTCTTTTTGTAAAAAAGGTTAATTATATTGAATGTATACTTGCATTTCAGATCTTCACAAATGTTTAAAAAATGTACTTTATAATAAATAACAAACTGAATAATGATATGGTCATATACAGTCGAGGTCAAAAGTTTCCATACACCTTGCAGAATCAGCAAAGAATTCATTTAATTCAAAATGCATGTTATTTTTTATTTAGTACTGACCTGAATAAGATATTTCACATAAAAGATGTGTACATATATAGTCCACACGAGAAAATAAGAGTTGAATTTATAAAAATGACCCGTTTCAAAAGTTTACATATGCTGGATTCTTAATATTGTGTTGTTACCTGAATGATCCACAGATTTTTATTATTTTTTTTTTTTGTGATAGTTGTTCATGAGTCCTTGTTTGTCCTGAACAGCTAAACTGCCCCCTGTTCTTTAGAAAAATCCTTCAGGTCCCAAAAATTTTTGGGTTTTTCAACATTTTTGTGTATTTGAACTCTTTCCAACAATGACTATGATTTTGAGAGGGACTCATATGCAACTAGAAGGTTCAAACACTCACTGATGCTTCAGAAGGAAACTTTTTAAATTTGAAGGGTAAATTTAACTTATTTTGTCTTCTGGGAAACATGCAAGTATCTTCTGTAGCTTCTGAAGGGCAGTACTAAAAATGTAACACAAAAATGCTGAAAACCAAATAATTTGTGGGATCTGAATGATTTTACCTGTTCAGAACAAACAAGTGACTCATCAACAACTATCATTTTAAAAAAAAGAAAGAAAGAAAGAAAAACAGCTGTGGATCATTCAGGTAACAAAGTATTAAGAATCAAGCATATGTAAACTTTTGAACAGGGTCATTTTTATAAATTCAACTATTATTTTCTCTTGTTGACTATATGTAAACATCTTTTATGTGAAATATCTTATTCAGGTCAGTACTCAGTAAAAAATAACATGCATTTTGTATGATCCCTCTTATTTTGGTAAAATAATTAACATTTTGCAGATTCTGCAAGGTGTATGTAACCTTTTGACCTCAAATGTGTATGTGTGTGTGTGTGTGTGTATATATATATATATATATATATGGCACTTGAATGTACTTAGAGTACACTTTCATGCCTATTTCTTAACACCCTTAAGTACAAAATTTCAGAAAAATGCAGTTTGTAATGTCAAATTAACAGTTTCATTTAAAACACTGTGTCAAATTGATTAATCATGATTAATTGCATCTGAAATAAAAGTTTGTGTTTGCATAATATGTGTGTGTGTACATACATGTATATATTTAAGAAATATTTACATGTATACATATATATGATTTCTATTATATATATATATATAAATAAAAAAAATATTACATATATGTGTTAATGTGTGTGTGTGTGTGTGTATTTCTATAGTTTTATTTTAGATGCGATTAATCACGATTAATCGATTTGACAGCACTCAAATTTCATTTATTTTGAATACTCAATTTCAACTTCATCATTACAAAATATATCATTCGAAATATGTATTCTTATCACTCTAAGAAGTCCTACTTAAAGGGATAGTTCACCCAAAAATGAGAATTCTGTTATTAATTACTTACCCTACTCACCCTTTAAAACAACTCATGTCGTTTCAAACCTGTCAGACCTTTGTGCATCTTCGGAATACAAATTAAGATATTTTTGATGAAATCCAAGAGCTTTCTGCATGCTGCTGCTAACACATGCATGCACTGTGCTTTGTTTACGAGCAGAGGAATGCACATGCGTCGTGGTACTCTCAATAATGGTGGCAAACTAACCCAGAAGAGAAGAAATCGTTGAATAAATCTGTTATTTTTGCTTTCTTTGTGCACAAAAAGTATTCTCATAGCTTTATAAAATTACAGTTGCACCACCGATGTCACATGGACTATTTTATCGATGTCCTTACTACTTTTTTGGCCTTGAGGGTGATAGTACCCTTGCTGTCTATGGAGGTTCAGAAAGCTCTCGGATTTCATCAAAAATATCTTAATTTGTGTTCCGAAGATGAACGTAGGTCTTACGAGTTTGGAACGACATGAGGGTGAGTAATTAATGACAGAATTGAAATCCCTTTAAGTGAGTCAAAAAATCACTCTAAAGCACAATGAACATGCAATTAAGCGTCCGAAAGCATTACATTCAGTTCACAGTATTATTATTTGCTTGCAGATGTGTCAAACCACACTTGGCATCAATGATGACAAATGTCACTGGTGGTCGCATATCTTGTAACCAGTCATAACATATCCAGTTTGAATACGTGGAAGTGTAAATGATATTCGGAAGTGAAGGGGATATTTGTGTGAGTCTCTCATGACAGATATGTGTTTTGCTTTAAAAGACTTGGAATATTGAGTCATGTGGAGTGCTTTTTTGTCTTTTGGAGTTTGATGGCTCATCATGAAATTGTATGGAAAAAAGTAGCATCAGCATTCTGTTTCATGGGAGAAGAAAAATGATATGGTTTTGACCACCATGAGGGTAAGTAAATGATGACAGAATTTATATTTTTGGGGTGAACTTTCCTCTAATTTTGTATTTCACATGTATTTTTTTAATGTTGTATTTTACATAGACTCTAAATGTTTTTAAACATGAGCAGGGTAGAAGCTCTGGACAGTTTGGGTCGGGGATGAATAAATGGAAACTTCATCATACAATCCATCATTCCAGCTGCATCACTTACCACAATCCCGGGAGCATCATTTATATGACGTTACTGTAATCATTTACACCACCGCAAATGGTCAATCAAGACATGATGTCTGTAAGCTAGTGCTGGAATTAACTGTGAAGAGGAGGGAGACAGCAGTTACAACCACATCCCCCTGCCCCCCCCAAAACCACTGCTTTAACTCCACATATATGTAGCACATAGTGATACGAGCAGCTGAGACAGAACCTTTCTCCCCTTCGTTTGCAGTTTATTTTAGACTAAAAGCAAAAAAAAAGCAAAATAAGTGGAAAAAGGGTTCATTTGAGTAGGTGGAAATTAAAAAAACACAATGGGAAAATTAGATCAAAAAGGTCACTGCTGAGAGACTGCAGTGTGTGTGGGAGTGGGAAAAGAGAAGAAATTTGACATAGCAGCATGTGATCTTACTCTTCTCATCACTAGTGACTCAACTCATGTGTAAAGCTCTCGCAATGACACACGCTCACACGCCACCTCTGACCTTTCACCATGTCACTTTAACATATCCAGCTAACTACTGCTTATGGCAGACTGTGTGACAAGGCAGACATGCATCTGAAAGTGCTTTTTTAGTGCTCAACTTATGTGATATTTCCAAATTTATCTGTTACCAAAATGTTACGTTTAAAACACCTTCTACTTATCCATAAATTTGGTAAATAATGTTACACGAAGACAGCTGTTAAATCCCAGCCCACAACCGGCATGGGTTGTAACACTGACAGAAAACATTTTGTGCATGAATCTATTGTAGTGTATAGAAAATTGCATACAGGATTTTTTATTATTATTAAAAAACTGACAACAATAAAAATTCTGTCAAAGGTATAGTTCATCCAAAAATGAAAATCATGTCGTTCCAAACCTGTAAGACCTTTATTCATCTTCGGAACACAAATTAAGATATTTTTTGATTAAATCTGAGAGCTTTATGACCGTGCATAGACACACAACTACCACGTTCAAGCCCCAGGAACGGTAGTAACGAAATTATTAAAATAGTCCAAGTGACATCAGCAGTTCAACAAGAACACTTTCTGTGCACAAAGAAAACAAATATAATGACTTCAGCTATTTATTGTCTTCCGTGTCAGTCTTCGATGCACGTTCATGAGAGTACCACGACGCATATGTGTGGTTCTGATGTTCTGAAAGGTCTTTGCAAACATGTCTGAAGATTTTGACAGAGAGGATGACTTGCAATTTTTTTCCCAGCTTTATTTAAACCAACATATACAGATGATGAACTAAGAGAGATGGAAGCACCACAGGCATGCGTCTTGATACTGTCGTGAATGTGCAGCGGAGACTGACACAAAGAGAAAAAAATGTTGAATAAAGTCGTTATGTTTGTTTTCTTTTCACACAAAAAGTATTCTCATAGTTTCATGAAATTACGGTTGAACCGGCTGGCTAAATAGTTGATATGGCCTTGAATGTGATAGTTCTGTTACTGTCTATGCAGGGTAAGAAACCTCTTGGATTTCATCAGAAATATCTTAACTTGTGTTCCAGAGATGAACGAAAGTCTTATGGGTTTGGAACGTCATGAATGTGAGTAATTAATGACAGAATTTTTATTTTTGGATGAATTAACACTTTAAAGTGGCAGCTGTGATTTCAACTTGGTGGTTTCTGTGGTTCAGCTATGACAGAAATGAAACATTTAGAAAAATAGCAGCAATAGTTCGGTATTGGCATTGGCTCTATTTTTCACAACTTCTAAAAATATATACTTTTCATTAAGATAGATATGATATATAATGGTATGAATGTCAATCTACTCAGACTACCAAGATAGAAAACATAATGAATCACAGTTCATCGTGACCTGCCCATAAACATGTAGATGGTATACAGCTTCATACTGCATACACAAAGACAAAACCTAAATACAGCTGCAAGCAGCGATTATCGGGGTTCAAGCGATATTTTGGGCAGGCCCCTTTTCTAAACAAGCCTATTAGAAAAGGTTCTAGAGGCAAAGTTGTCCGGGTGTATGTGCGAAAAACTGCACAATGTACAATCATTTACACACTTGAAAAACCCACCAAGTTTCATTCAGATCGGCCTCCGTTAACCTTGTCTAGCAGGTGCTCAAAATTCATTGGCCAATGGCAGTCATGTTTTTCGAGATACGCAAATGTCCTTGTAGACACTTGCGGCACTTGGGACCAAGATAGCTCACACAGATTTTTATGTTGATAGGACAAATGGTTGCGCAGTTATAGCCATTTTTTAAAGTTTTTTCCCCCTTATAGTGCCACCAAGTGGCCAAGCTTTGCGTTTTTTTTTCTATGGCCTCAGATTCAGCTCTTGCATAAGTATTCTAAGTTTGGCAGAGATGTCTCATTCTATTCAGGAGTTATAGGCATTTAACTAAAAGTGGCCCTGCCCCTTTCAAATGTTTTGGCACCGCTTTGTGATGGGGAGTCGAAAATTCAACTTTTTTTTGATAATTACTGATATTCACTCTCCAGAGAATCTTTCTTAACTGGTATGGTTCTGATCGGGAGAAAAACCTAGGACTAGTTCACAACAGTATGTTTTTCACGATCAAATCTATGCGTTTTGTCCGCCATGAGCCAAGGATTCCAACGACATGAGACACTTGAGCCTGCGACTGACAGTTTAGGAGTTATGAGCGAGTCAGGCTGATTGGGGCGAGCCTGGGTCACGTTGTCGGCAGTGTGAGTACTACCATCCCTCCAAGTTTCAAGTCTCTATGACTTACGGTTTGGTCTGTAAGATCAGTTTTACATGGAGATCGCTGATCTGTGACCATTCTAACAATTACAATAGGGTTTCAGCACTTGTGCTTTAACCACTAATTAAGGTAACACCCAACACTAAAATAATGGGATACATAGATAGATAAAAAGCTTGTGCAGATGTTAAAATTCTAAATCAAAAATTTTGTATTTAAAAATATTTTTTACTAAGTCTTACAGCTTCTATGGTCACATCAGGAGGGTGGAAATCATACATTGTAGTGATTTCAACGCTATTGCTCATTTCTAACTGGTTAAAGTGATACAGTGGTATAACTAATCCTATGTTACAACACTACCCCTGTTTCCCCTACAAGAGATTGCGAATATGAAAACAAAGTAACACATCTTACATCCTTCTGATTGCTCAGTATGAAACAAATGTAAATATTCAGCAGCACAACATCATTTAACTCGTGTATGTTGCCAGCTGTGAGACGATGATGAAACTGCACAGAGCTGGGAGCTGTTAATGATAGTCAGACATATGCACTTTTACAAAGATTGTATCATTTTTGCAAAAGACACAAACAATAGTGTTTCACCGTGCTCAATTTTATAATGATAAATAGACTCTGCGGTTTTACGCAATTTGGATGATTGACTACTA
This sequence comes from Labeo catla, assembly GCA_012976165.1. Taxonomy (NCBI): domain Eukaryota; kingdom Metazoa; phylum Chordata; class Actinopteri; order Cypriniformes; family Cyprinidae; genus Labeo; species Labeo catla. The sequence goes on from VONZ01000168.1 coordinate 169,120, forward strand.
TAAGTGAAACTGAAAAAAATGCAGCAGAGAAAAGAAAAAAATCATTACAGACAATAGGCAGCAGAACAGGCTGTTTTACTATCATACAGCTCGATTGCAGTAAATTGCATCAGCACAGCCTCCGTTTCAATAGTCTAGTCGCTCCTTCCTAAATCTCGAGAATAACACGGTCTTGAAATCAATTTCAATAAGAAAAAAAGTGACAAGTGCCTCATAAAATCGGCCGTATAAGTTTAAGTGGATGTGCGCTTCAACCTGTCAGAGTGAAGTCAAAACCGTGTCAGGACAAATGAACTTTCTGAAGGCTGATGGAGCAGATCTGTTCTCCAATAGTGTAGAATCTAAAAACTGTCTCTGCTCATTTTCACAAATTCTAATATTGTCTGTGGACATAATCACAAACATGACTTCAAGTCGATTTAAATAAATGATCCTTATTAAACTGAAAAGTTGATGATGTGGTGGGCATGACCTGTCATCAGGGCGTAAGCTGCATCATTGATGTTAAAAGCTCAAGGACAAAAAAGGATTTGCTCTTTCTTCATACGTCTTTCTCAGGGACACGCTTTCAGCTTTTCATTTCATACCGAACAGGCAGCAAAACCGGTCATGTTCTTTGCTTAGGCTTCATAGAATCCTAGGAAATCAGGGATTTTGATCTGTAGCATCTGCTGCACATTTTATAGAAAAGACTGGATTGCTGTGGCTTTATCTTCCATTGTACCATGTGAAAAGACAAGGCTGTGGAAAACTCATCTCAAGAGCAGTCACACATCCACACACCAAAGTCGCAGGGGTAGAAAGAGAGAAAACTATCCAATTAAGACACTCGATAGTTTCTCAAGCAGTTCTGTTCTTTTTACTTGTTTAAGTGTTTATATTTTATTCACACACATAATGAGGATAATTTTTTTATGTCTAGACAAAGGAAACTTTTTATTCAAAGAACTATTACATGCCAAATGTACTTGAACATGAACTCAATTTAAATCATTTTTTGCTGACTCCTGGATAAGGTTTCAGTCTATTTCTACCAAAAACCATGTAAAGTCAGGGGCGTTTCTAGGATTTTAAAACATCCAGGGCTGATGTCAAAACATCAGGGGCTAGAGGTGTTGGGTGGGAGCTCACATAAGATTTTGGTAGACACAGGTGGTTGAACCTGGATGGGGTCCGGGGGCATTAAACTGGGGGTTAAAGACCTTGTCACACTATGAACAATAGTAAATAGTAATCACTGCAAATAGCAAACATATCAAAGCATTATAACAAAATTTTACAAAAATATGTTAGACAAATAAAACAATACATTTGAAGATGTATTTATAACTGTAGCAAATATATAGTTGCATGCAAAAATAGGGCCCTATTTTTTTCCCCCAAATTTCGTTTTTTTTTTTTTTTTAATGTTTTAATTTTTCTGGACTTTTTAATGGTTAAATTTAATTTTATTAATCAAATTGTAACTAATCATGTGTAATTAATTAAAACCATGAATCTTATACAATTTACTGTCAATTTATCAAAAGTTAAGAAAAATTGCATGTTTAGGACCCCATCAAATGTTTTATTTTTTCCCCCCCGTTACGTTTTATGCTTGTTTTACTCAAATGAAACCGTGAAATGCTCATGAAGTGACTCTCAAAGCAGTTCTGGAGATGTTAATGTATTTATGTCCTCATTTAGTGAAACGGCAGATGCTGAAATCACTGTGAGCTTCACACGTGCATCAGTATTACAAGTAAAGAAACCGTACGTCCGCCCCGTTCATTCATAAAAAGACATGCAGAACATGCAGGATTCATATTTAAATAGTCTTTTGCAGCATAATATTTACAGATACTACTCCATATCGCGACTTGATGTAAGTGCAATGACTAACTTTTGATTAATTAATTCAAACTTTGACAAATTCTGTGTAAATCGTAGGGCCATACCAAAAAAACATTCGGGGCTCCAGCCCTAGCATGATTAGCCCTAGCGACGGCCCTGTGTAAAGCTAAAGTCTGAGAAACTAAATGCCGCACCAAATTCTTGATGAAGGTAGAAATTTCCTAAGGACACCAAAACACGAGCAGGGCATTAACATTAGCATTAATAGGAATTGGTCCTCCCTTATAGCTTCCACCTCTTAGGCAAACACAGCAGAATTAACTCGCTGCTTGAACGTGTCAATCAAAACGGAGGGTTGAGCACACACTGAATGCTTGGAAACCAGATGAAAACCCTAAAATGAGCCGAACTAGCTGAGCTGCACAGGCAGCCACAGCCGAACGTATCCCTCCGGCTACAACAAATCTCACGGGGCACTCAAATGATAAATCGGCCTGATTTTAGTTACCCTGACGACACAAAAACATTTGTTAAACCAGTGCCATCCTACTGAAATATGTTCACAATATGTTAGCAGATGGGTTGAGCTAACTTGGAAAAGTAGTGGTAGATTGCTCAAATGGGATACATAAGAGATTAATCCTCTCTGAGATGTATTGCATGAAATATTCATTTAGCTGCTTCAGTAAAACTGAATGGAATACAGGCTTGTATTTGGAATATCCTCTCTTTATCCCCCAGGGACATGGTTTGTCTCGTTTTGGTTGCAAATATAAAACCTTTTATCTCTATAAGAAGATAAAACCTTCAATGGTCTGTATATTTTAAACAACGTTTCACAAAAGGGGCACAAAATAGCTTTTCTAAGAAACGTTTGCTTACCTTCAGAAAATGTTCATAATCAACCTCAGAGGGTACATAAGCTGTTTTATTTTCTATTGATTTCAATTATCATTCATTTTCTATGGTTCTGCCATTTTTGAAACTCATTTAATACAGTTTAAAAATGTGAAGCGTAATAAAACGCAATTGTTTTATTTACTAGCAGTTGACATTAAACATCAAAACACACAGGGAAAAAACCTGAATGAGTAACAGGGTTACATATTTATGCTAAATAAACTTTTATTAAGTGGGAGCTAACTAATTTGGCAATTATTAATTGATATTTTTTATATATATTGAAATAAAGAAAAATATTAGTTTGATCTTTTTTTTATTTTTGAAATAGTTTTTCACTACCTATATTTGAATATGAATCCATATATGAATCCAAGATCATTTCAAATGATGGTGTATGAGTTTAATTGCACTATACTTTTGAGACAGTCAGCTAACATTACCTTCAGTGTGGCCTGGCTGCACATACTGATAGATACTGTCCCTTTAAATGCAAATGAGCTGGTGCTCCCGGCCCCCTTTTCAGAAGAGGGTGGAGCTTCAAGAGCCGGCAAAAACAAAACAAGACAATCTCATGCACTGTAAAGGTCAGAAGCACTCATTACGTTGTTCAGCATTGGTTTAAAAGTCAGTCATCTGATTGTACTGTGCATAATAAATGTGTGTTTATGAATTACACAGACTGGGAGCATGGTGCAATAAAAATAATGACATAGCTGGTCTCATGGTGCCATCACGTAGTATCACAAACTGTAAGTCCTACTTGTTATTATTAGCTCAGCAAATTCATGCGGTCAACTTCACATTGCTTTCACATGGGGTGTAAAGGTACACAGATGTCGCGGTTCGATACGTACCTTGGTTCAGGGGTCATGGTTCAATACGATTTCGGTACAACAGGGAAAAAAGCAACAAGATTCTCAGAGTTTCAGTTCATTTTTGTGACAGAAAGCAAACTCAAATGGCAGAAAGTGACATCCTATTTGTTTTCTTTAATTTACAAAAGACCTTTTACAGTGATGCATTATTAATAAGACAATAAATGACAGTGTTTTAACATGTTTTTGCTGGTATAAGGCAACCGTTCAAGTAATCGCGCCGGCACACACTCACACACAAAACATATCAGTTCCAGGCTTCCAGCACTGCCAACTTGACAGCGCAGTTGGTAAGTTACTTTATCAAAATAAAGTACAGTGAACCAAATGCTCCCGCCTCATTGTTTCAACGCTGGAACGCGACTGAAGTACAAAGCCTATAATTTACATACTAAATAATAGTTTAGCATTTGGACGCATCGCAAATATGGAATTATTATGGAATATCTGGATTTGTGCCGAATGAGATAGGTAGGATACACGAGCACAAAGCTCCATTTCGCAAACAGTTGAATACACAAGCCTTTAAAGTAATGTTATACTGCTTTGTTAGTGAGAGACGCGTTCAGAATCGGCACATGGTCACTGTCCAGTGGTCTTTGTTTTCAAATGGACAATTCACGGCATTCGCTGTTCTTCTGCGGTCGGTTATCAAACAGCATTGCATTACTGTGGGCGCCCCCTTCTGGATTGAGGGTGAACTGCCTGTATTCATTGTAACGCCTCATGCACCAAACCGACATGTCCGTACCGTGACGGTTTAGTACCAATACATGTATTGTTACACCCCTACTTTCACATGCAAATTTTATCTCATTCCTATTTACGATCATTCTGGTAGCACGTGAAGGCAGCATCAGTGAAAACAGGCAGAGACAATGACATTAGCCTTACATTAGCCTGGTGTGCTGAGGCGCTTTCAGAAAGGCAATTTGGGTCGGCGCCGATAGCCTTGTGGTTAGTGCGCCGACATATACAGCGCAACTGCCCTCACGGGTGACCTGAGTTCGAATCCCGTCTGAGGTCCTTTGCCGATCCCGCTCCCTTCTCTCTACCTAATACTTTTGTGTCATCTCTCCACTGTCCCATCTGAATAATAAGTAACAAAAGCCCAAAAATATAACTTATAGATAACAAATACATGATACTTACTTTGTCTGGAGCTGACATTTGCGCACAAAGTGTTTATATTGATCCCTAAACATACAGTATAGGGGACTTTATTTTTTGTCTGGGACATTTCCTTTGAAAATGAAATTTAACCACAGTGTCCTCAGCAGCTCAGATGGAAGGAGACTATGGAGGGTCCTATGTTTGTTGGTGCATCCCAAAACACAACACTTGTAATGGATCTTTGGCACTGACATTGTATATCTCCAGCAGCCACAGCAAGAAAACAGTAATGGTGGATTTTTGCACAGGGCTGTGTCTATGCCAGGCATAGGCAACGTCTGTCCTACGATGACGTGTTCTTAGGGAGAAATCTGGAATTGCGTCAATAATTAATAATTAATACATTAAATAATTATTTAATTAATAATTAATTAAATAAGTCTGAGTAAGTAAAATCTGGGGGTTCGAACATTCCAACATGCAAAGTGCGTGTTGCTCATGGGACTGGACAGAAAGTGATTTCTACGTTAATAACACAAGCCACGAATCAAGGCTCCGTCTGGCACACCCCTTAACACTAGCTCCGATGCCTCGGTTTAAATGTCACATCACTAGTTGACAGTCATTCGATATTTAGCGATCCAAACTTGTGGGAACACAACTTGGAACAGCACATGTTGCCCCTGAGCACTGTAATCTCTCATAAAGGTTTGCAACTTTACAAAGTAAACAATGATCTGTAAAACACTGTAAAACACACAATGACCTAAAGCCTCTTTGCTAATTAGCACACAAAATACCATTTGTATACTACTTCCATCACATCACCAGAAGTTGTACCCACAATCTTTTTTACAGTAGCAACCCCTGGAAACAGGCAGATAAAAGTGAATTTTGAATAATAGGTCCCCTTTAAGTCTAAACACATCTTGAGAGCAGACAGCATGATTCAGTTAACCAATAAACCTGGCTACAGGGCAAGATAGTAATTTTAGGGCATATAATTGGTTATTTAACACATTTAATAGTTATTACAATAGAAAACAAGGAGTTTGGATGAATTGCCACAGTGTATCCTATGTGAGTAAAGAGCAACTATAAAAAATTGTAAATGTTTATTGCAATTTCCCACATAACATACTTCTATGCCCTGATATGATCACTAATGTAGTGTGCTGAGACCCAGAACAAGGCTTTCCATAACGTGTCTCTTACACCTGCAATAACGTGTTCAAATTCAAATTGACAGCATGATCAAAAGCTTGCAGTTTCAGGAGAAGCTCTCTAGTTTCAGCTTGCTGAGTAACAGAGATCCACATTTGGCCTGAAGGGATCCAGCCCCACAGAGATGCTCCGTTCCAAAAGCCGCCCATCAACTATCAAAATTAATGACAGTAAAGCAATCTTGCGGTAGATTTATTTCCTGTAGGGAACCAAACCCATGAACCAAACAAAAACATGCTTACAGATTAACCAGTACTGTTATTTTATTTAATCCAAAGTGCAGCAGTCAGTGTCTTATAAATATGATTTAACTATTTAACGTTTTTATTCAGAAATTCTCATTATTATTATTATTATTATTATTATTATTATTATTATTAATCCAAAGTGTAGCGATGAATATCTTATAAATACATTTTCATTATTTTTAGACAGTTTTTATCTAGAATCTTCATTTTTGGTCTCTACTGAGATGGCTGTAGACATTTAAGAAATGTTTTGGTTTTATTACAATTTAACCAATTTAATACAATTTAACCAATTTAGACATTTCCCTCTTTCTGCTTTAAATAAGCAAAAAGCAAAAATTTGAAGCACTTACAAGTGGAAATGAATGGGGCCAATTCGTAAACATCTAAACTTTGGATTCTAAACACTCACTGTTCTAAAAGTAGCCAAAAAATAACTATATTTATTTTAAATAAGTGCTTACTAACCTTTTTTATGTGACGTTATATCCAATTTTACAGCCCTGCATATGACATAGCCATGAATTAATTTATTCCCACAACTTATTAGTTTTTGCCTTCATTGTAATTAAATTGCAGCCCTGAATTAATAATTCAATCCCTCGTTTTAATAAATCATGGCCATATTACGCTTACTCGTTCTCTCATTTTAGTAAATCATAGCCACATTGTACTAATCTGTGAACTAGTTTTAATTAAATCAAAACAAATTAGTACAATGTGGCCATGATACAATAAAACAAGGGAAAGTCATTGAACGCAGATCAAATGCACAGGTTTGAACAGAAATATTAATGTAAATATTTTTATAAAATTAGATTTTAAGCTTCATATTTTAATTTTTAAAACCTACAATAATTGGCAATAATGGTTCACTTCCATTGTACAGTGCAAGTGCTTCACTGTTACCTTCAGTTTCTTTTTTTTTTTTTTTTTTAAGAAAACAAGAGACAAATTCCATTCTTTTTTTCTTGTGGTAATCAACGCTACGCCATAATTTTAGGAACCGAAAGCCTTCAGCAACTGCTCCTCAACCACCTTGACTTTATTTTAGGTCTCCTCTATATCTCTGGCATACATATTTTGTGTGCTTGAATAAAGACGTCCTAACGCACAGCTCGGTGGAAAGGGGCGAGTTGATTCTATAAATAAAGCATGATGGATGGGCATCACGCTCCATAACCTTATGTAAAGAAGGTGACTCTGTGGAACTTTAAATTGGTTTGTGTTGTGTTTACTGGTGGGCTGTCTTCAGTGTAGGTAAATGGAGGAAATAGTGGCCTTTCCCACTCACATGATTTTCCAACTCATTACACCAACAATCTCAGCGTAACCTCATTAAACTCAATGGCCCTATTTGGAAGTCTGTTAGTAAGCAGATGAAACCTTTAAGGCATATAAAATGGGTTTAGCATGATCAACAGTAACCACGTCACAATGAGTGCTTTTACTTTCCGCGATCTGTGCTTCCTCGACCTGTAATTAAATTACTGACCGCTTCCATATGCATCCATCCCAGGCATGCTTTTAAGACCAAAGCCAAGTCTAGCATTCCAAACAACTCCAAACCTCACTTACACACACGTCTGTATCCACGATTTCTGGGAAAGTTAACGAAGTGCGCCTCCTGCGTCTAGTCTAAGTTTTGTTTTCATAGGCCGAGTGGTGCCCTCACAAATCCTGACATCACTTGCAATAACATACACAAATGCAGCTAAAAGCTTCCAGCTGTTTTCTACTCAAAGCAATTCTCTCCTTCCCATGAGCTGGAAAATAACTGCAAAGGTGCGATTCTACGACTTTTACCCACCACACCCAATGGCCTGCACTGTGTAACCCAAATGCAACAGCTCAAATCCAATCACGATTACACAAAACAAAAGGTAGAACACACATAACAATTCTGTCATTATTTGTGTTTTGCCAAACCCATAAGACTTTCAATTTTGGAACACAAATGAAAATACTTTTATTGTAAGATATCCTCTGATAATTTTTTTTATTGTCTATCCACTGAAAGTGTATGCAATCAACATTTTCAAGCTTCAAAAAGTTCATAAAGACATCATAAAAGTATTCCTTGTGAATCAATCGGCCTTCAAAACAGACACAACTGCTGGGAACACTTTAGAATAACTTTCATTAATAAATCATTCACATATATAATGCTTAACAGATCATTAGTTATTATATATTCACATAGCTAGAACTACACTACCAGTCAAAAGTTTTTGAACAGTAAGATTTTTAATGTTTTTTTTAAGAAGTCTCTTCTGCTCACCAAGCCTGGATTTATTTGATTCAAAATACAACAAAAGCAGTACAATTTTGAAATATTTGTACTATTTAAAATAACTGCTTTCTATTTGAATATATTTTAAAATGTCATTTATTCCTGTGATTTCAAAGCTGAATTTTTAGCATCATTACTCCAGTCACATGATCCTTCAGAAATTATTCTAATACTGTTTTGCTGCCCAAAAACATCTATTAGTAGTAGTAGTAGTAGTAATACTATTTTGAAAACGAGTAGAAGTTTTTCAGGTTTCTCTGATGAATAGAAAGTTCAGAAGAACAGCATCTGAAATAAATCTTTTGTAACATTATTAATAAATCTTTTGTAACATGCTTAAAGGATGCTTAACCACAATAATTTAAGTTTTATTTATCTGAAGTCTGTTGAACAATTTCCAATGTTTAAATTTCATCTTAATATGCAGGGACAACCATAAAGTAGCCATCTTGTATAATAAATTAAGCTAATTCTATATCTGGTTTTATACTGTATTTTTTAAGCCAAGTAATCAAAATTTATTTATTTTTTCTTCAGTTTAAGTGATGAAAAACAAGCCGACATTAGAATTTTTGGTTGTACCTCAAGTAGTAGGATGTTGTAATTTTAATTTAACCCTCATGTCATTCCAAACCCATAAAACTTTTATAATATTCGTACTATTTAAAATAACTGTTTTCTATTTGAATATATTTTAAAATGTCATTTATTCCTGTGATTTCAAAGCTGAATTTTTAGCATCATTACTTCAGTCACATGATCCTTCAGAAATTATTCTAATACTGTTTTGCTGCTCAAAAACATCTATTATTATTATTAGTAGTAGTAGTAGTAGTATTTTAAAAACGGCTGAGTAGAATTTTTTCAGGTTTCTTGGATGAATAGAAAGTTCAGAAGAACAGCATCTGAAATAGAAATCTTTCGTAACATTATAAATGTATCATCACATTTGATCAATTTAATCATCCTTGCTAAATAAAAGTATTAATTTCTATACATTTTTAAGATTTTAAATGTGAAATGTGAACTCTCTTTAAGCTCATTTGTGGCATAAACATAAATAAAATAATATAAAAATATAAATAAATAAATTCAACTCACATCTCCCTTTTCTTAAAAAATAAAAATACAGAAATAGTAGTGATTTTTTACAAGTAATTATTTTAAAGCCTTTTTTTTTCCATCACCATCACCAAATGACTATTTACTATTTTTAATTACTAATTACTATTTTAATGTTTATGTTTTAGCCACATTTACTTTTGTTGTAAGTGCTTCACAGTAACCCTGATTTTGAAAAGTAGGAACAAGTCAAAATTATTATTATTTTGTGTGTGTGTGTGTGTGTGTGTGTGTGTGTGTAAATCAATATTCTGTAACACCACAAATGCTGTCGACTGAGCTTAACTTGTACCGGACCCGGAATATTCTTTTAAGAAATGTTGTGTCTGGACCTTGTCAATACAGTACATCGAGGCCAGAGAATAAGTCTTGGCAGCTTTCAATAAAGTTAAGTCTCTGAAATCCCAGGAAAATGCTTTTATGATGTGGTCTCTAATCTGTGGCCCAAGGCAATGTAAAAGCAGCCTTGGGTCAATGCCTGCAAACTTTTGTTATCCGATCAAAGCAGAGGAAAAACTCCTTTTTCTTCAGGATAGAGAAGAAATTAGTATATCTACGAGACAGCGAAAGTCAAGAATGGAGCAAGGATAATTTAAGTACAACTAGGTGTTTACTTTAAAGCAACACTGACCTATTACCCTGTTAACCAAACTTATCTGGGTAATTTTACATCTAGAAAAAAAGGGGAATGTAGCTGTTGCGGAAAGAAAAAAAGCACAGATCCCAGGAAGCTGGCGCATACAGCAACCTCCCAAGTCTGTGACATTTCTCTTTGTCAAACATGTGCATTCAAGATGGTTGTATGATTCAGATTTAGTCATGGCGAGTAGAAACGCTGTGGGAAAACCAAAGACTAGGGCTGATTTTCTTGCATAATGTTCATATGTCCTCTCAATCCAAGTTGTCATAGAAACAAGAACTTACTTGTTTGATGTAATTGAAAACCAGACATTAAGTGCAGCTCACATGGACACGCGCACGTACACATACAGCATAATGAGGACACAAGCTTACCACAGCATTTCCTTCGCTTGATAAACATACAGTAAAACACAGTTACATTTTCAATATCAATATAGGACTAAAGAACACATCCATCTGGATGATTTTTTTTTTTGTTTTTTTGTACACAAAAACTTAACCACAATAATTTAAGTTTTATTTATCTGAAGTTTGATTTTTCCAATGTTTAAATTTCATCTTAATATGCAGGGACAACCATAAAGTAGCCATCTTGTCTAACAAATTAAGCTAATTCTATATCTGGTTATATACTGTATTTTTTAAGCCAGGTAATCAAAATTGAATTTTTTTCTTCTCCAAACTCAAGTGATGGAAAAACAAGCCGACATTAGAATTTTTGGTTGTACCTCAAGTAGTAGGATGTTGTAGTTTTAATTCAACCCTCATGTCGTTCCAAACCCATAAAACTTTTGTTTATCTTCTGAACACACATACAAAAAGATACAGTTGAGGTCAAAAGTTTACACACCTTGCAGAATGTTAATTATTTTACCAAAATAAGATGGATTATACAAAATACACACACAGAAAAATTAATAATAATTTAGTACTGACCTGAATAAGATATTTCACATCAAATATGTTTACATATGGTCCACAAGAGAAAATAATACTTGAATTTATAAAAATGACCTTGATTAAAAGTCATGCTCATGCTTGATTCTTAATACTGTATGATTTTTTCACACTGAGAACATTTGAGGGACTCATATGCAACTATTATAGATTCATTCACTGATGCTCCAGAAGGAAAAACAATGCATTAAGAGACAGGGGTGTAAACTTTTGAACAGAGCGAAGATGTGTACTTTTGTCTTATTTTGCCTAAACATCATTTTTTTCTCATTTAGTACTGCTCTTCAGAAGCTACAGAAGATACTTACATGTTTCCCAGAAGACAAAATAAGTTAAATTTACCCTGATCTTCAAATTCAAAAAGTTTAACCCCCTTAATGTATCAAGTGAACGTTTGAACCTTCTGTAATAGTTGCATTTAAGACCCTCAGTTGTCCACAGTGTGAAAAGATGGATCAAAATTATACCGTCATTGTTGAAAACAGTTCAAATGCTCAATGCTGAAAAACCAAAGAATTTGTAGGACCATCGAAGAACAGCAGGCAGTTTAACTGTTCATGGCAAAAAAAAGGGACTCATGAAGAACTATCACCAAGAAGCTGTGGATTATTCTGGTAACAACACAGTATCAAGAATCAAGCATATGTAAAGTTTTGAACAGGGTAATTTCTATAAATAAAAACTATTATTTTCTCTTGTGGACTATATGTAAACATCTTGTATGTGAAATATCTTATTCAGGTCAGTACTAGAAAAACAATAAAATGCATTTTTTATGATTCCTCTTATTCTGGTAAAATACATTTTGCAAATTATGCAAGGTGTATGTAAACTGTTGACCTCAACTTTATTTCTAAAGAAACCTGACCGATTTCTGTACCTCCATTAAAAAATTAATTCAACTAAAACTTATAAGCTTCAGAAAGTTCATGTGTCTTGTGCAGTTTAATCCAAGTGTTCTGAAGAAACACAGTCACTTTATAGCATAATAGATTTTAATTTATACTTCTACTTACACATCGATCAACACACATATAGAGATTTAATCAATAGGATAAACGGAATCTTAAAAAACAAACCTCACTTGCTTTTGCAGAAGCTCAAACGTGTTCACCACATTTGATGTGCTGTGTACTGATCAATGCTTTATGTCAACACATGCCTGAATTACATCTGTTCAGCATATAAAGCTATTGTGTCTCTTCAGTAGACTTTGAACTGCTTAATTCATTTGGTTTTCTTTAACAATATATATTTTTGAAGTGTTAAAATATAGTAGAATGGATTTTGAATAGAGGGACAAAAATCTGTCAAATTGAAATGATTTTCATCTTCTTTAAATAACAACTTCTTTGAAAGAAGAGCGGAAGTATGATTAAACAGTAGCGTGTCCATGACATTTTGTTTGTTTGTTGTAGGAAAAGAGAACTAGGATTAGTTTCCAAGAGGAAGTCAGATGTTCTGATGACTAATACCTATTCAGTTTGTGGAAAATGACATCATAACAGCATCATGCTGTTTATGATGAAGCCAAGACTCGCCAAGTTAATTTTAGCCACCGAAACTGGATCTTTATTCATACATTTTTTTACTTTCAATGTAATTTTATTATAGATGAGGAACTTCTTATGTTTAGAAAATTGACGAATGAAAATAAAATAGAAAATAGAATAGTAATGGCATAATTGGAACTATTATAAAACTAAATTACACATTCGAAAAATAAAAAAAAAGAAAATTACACAAGCATCAAAGTAGTAGTATATATAATACATGACAGTGGAGTGATCAGAAGTGTACCTGAGGTTATGATGAAGACAAATCACAAAAAAAAAAAAAATAATAATAAATCTCAGACTGATAGAGAATTCCCAAAGGTAATGGTGTGATCGACCGGGTGCTGTAAGCTGATGGACAGGGGTTTGTTCGGTCATTTATGAGTGACTCACTATCTAGGGAGCATTTCCTCCAGGTCAGCGACCACGTAGGCCACCACAGCCCAAACAGCGGAACACAGATTCATCTCCTCTGGGTTTTGGACGGTCATTGTGTCACCGTCGCTGTGGTGGAACCAGAAGTACCTCTGGTCTGCGGTGTGCAGGCTGGCGCCTGAGAAAAAAAATACATAATGAAGAGAACTGAGTGTGGTGTGATTCTGCATTTCATATGTGTGAAAATTGTCCTTCTGCCTTAGAATATTAAATAGTCTGGCTTACGTCTGCTCTTTAAAATAGTTCATCCAAAAACGAAAATTCCATCGTCATTTACTCACCCACATGTTCCAAACACACATTATGTTCATGCAGTTATATAAAAATGATGAATTATGAATACTTTAAATCTTCTGAAGCCATATGATAGCATTGTGTGAGAAACAAATTATGGAAGCTTGTTTCTGCAATTAAATAAATAATAATTAAAAAAAAAAGGTGACTTTTTATCCCATAATTCTTACTTTTTATTCTCAGAATTCTGAGTTTACATCTCACAATTGTTTTTTTTACAACACAGATTAAAAAAGTAAATACACTATATTGCCAAAAGTATTCGCTCACCCATCCAAATAATCGGAATCAGGTGTTCCAATCACTTCCATGGCCACATGTGTATAAAATCAAGCACCTAGGCATGCAGACTGTTTTTACAAACATTTGTGAAAGAATGGGTCGCTCTCAGGAGCTCAGTGAATTCCAGCGTGGAACTGTGATAGGATGCCACCTGTGCAAGTCCAGTCGTGAAATTTCCTCGCTCCTAAATATTCCACAGTCGACTGTCAGCTGTATTATAAGAATGTGGAAGCGTCTGGGAACGACAGCAACTCAGCCACGAAGTGGTAGGCCATGTAAACTGACGGAGTGGGGTCAGCGGATGCTGAGGCGCATAGAGTCAATCGCTACAGACCTTCAAACTTCATGTGGCCTTCAGATTAGCTCAAGAACAGTGCGCAGAGAGCTTCATGGAATGGGTTTCCATGGCCGAGCAGCTGCATCCAAGCCATACATTACCAAGTGCAATGCAAAGCATCGGATGCAGTGGTGTAAAGCACACCACCACTGGACTCTAGAGCAGTGGAGACGCGTTCTCTGGCGCTTCTCCATCTGGCAATCTGATGGACGAGTCTGGGTTTGGCGTTTGCCAGGAGAACGGTACTTGTCTGACTGCATTGTGCCAAGTGTAAAGTTTGGTGGAGGGGGGGATTATGGTGTGGGGTTGTTTTTCAGGAGCTGGGCTTGGCCCCTTAGTTCCAGTTAAAGAAACTCTGAATGCTTCAGCATACCAAAACATTTTGGACAATTCCATGTTCCCAACTTTGTGGGAACAGTTTGGAGCTGGCCCCTTCCTCTTCCAATATGACTGTGCACCAGTGCACAAAGCAAGGTCCATAAAGACATGAATGACAGAGTCTGGTGTGGATAAACTTGACTGGCCTGCACAGAGTCCTGACCTCAACCCAATAGAACACCTTTGGGATGAATTAGAGCGGAGACTGAGAGCCAGGCCTTCTCGTCCAACATCAGTGTGTGACCCCACGAATTCCCATCCTAAACCTTGTGGACAGCCTTCCCAGAAGAATTGAGGCTGTCATAGCTGCAAAGGGTGGACCGACGTCGTATTGAACCCTATGGATTAGGAATGGGATGTCACTTAAGTTCATTTAAGTCCGAGTCAAGGCAGGTGAGCGAATACTTTTGGCAATATAGTGTACATAAAAAAGGGTAATTGTGACTATATCTCACAATTCTGACTTTAATATGAGATATCAACTCTTTTTTTTAATTGCAAGAATAAAAAATCATAAATGTAAAATAAAATGCAACATGCACATATTTGGATTCGTACAGTGCATTTTCCATATGTCAGTTTAAAATCCCTTGAAGTAAATTTGTATGGGGTTGCTATTTATTATAAATGTTTTTATAATGAATGCCACAATAATTTCTGTTTGTTTTAGACTTTTATTTTTATTCCTGTTCTTTTCTAGATGCTGTTAAATTTAAAAGTTTTGTTGTGGAATGAAGGGAACTAAAAACACATATGTTTATAGTATTTATAATGTATGCAAATTTGAATGTAATAATATAATGTGACTTCTAGACTGATGTGACGTATCTGTTTTTTCTTCTCTCAAAAATCAATTTTGAACCAGTGCAACTTAGAATAAAGTGCAACTTATTTTTGGCCTGTCAAATAACTGAACAAATAATTCTTTTGAATCATATCTGAATGATTCGTTCCCTTATTAGGTGCATCTGGTTCTCAGTTCACTAATTTAATGGTCACTGCATCTGATTTGGAGGGAAATATTATAAGTTTCATTCCGTTTCTCACGCAAAGCTATCGTATGGCTTCAGAACACTGGGAATATAACACGAGTGACATCAACCAATTTTATGATTCATTTATAGTGCTTTTGTGTCATATTTGAAACTTGAAAGCTCCAGGCCACTTTCATAGTAACAGCATGAAAAAAAAAGTCTTCAGAATTTTGCTTCTTGCATTTCACTAAAAAAAGGAAGTCGTATGAGTTTCGAATGACATGGTGTGTAAATTACCATTCATCTTGGGGCCATTACAAAACGACTACAAGCTATTCTTTTTGTTTAGTTTAAAAACTCTGTATGGGTTTTCATATTCCTAGGCCTTGATCCAAGTAATGCTGATGACAAGCTGTCCATGGCAGTGACTCATTAACACAGCATCACTCATGCAAAATCATTTTAAGATCAGTATGACATAAACATTCACAAAAACGTTTTCTATATCCCACTGCAGGCCTCATTCTCTTTGTTTGAAGGAGCAATAGAATCCAGAATGCATGTGGTTGCAGTTAAAGCCTGTTTGCCTGCCATCTATTTCTGTACTGATCCCATATGTGAACAGGCACCAGCCACAAGATTCTTTATTCCCCTGGAAATTCAGGGACAGAGTTTTGTTCGACCTTAGAAGGGTGCTTGGTGAAGCATTGCTTATTCCCTGGCCTAGAATCAATAGTGTGAGATGTACGGTGCAGTGAACTGAAAAAACTGCGCATGGGTTGAGGCTATGCTCCAACAAATCTCGAATGTAAACACAACTATTAGTAAGGTTTTTAAAACATCTATTTGGTTATATATTCAAACATTTTTTAGATAAACGAAACTTTCATTTTCAGTTTATGACGCTACTCTCTGAATGAGTTATTCACAATCTGCCACAATTACTGTACTTGCTTGTTGAGTGAAAGTCTAGCTATCTATGTATCTATCGCTGAGGTCAAAATTATAAATACACCTTGCAGAATCTGCAAAATGTTAATTATTTTACCAAAATAAAAGGAAACATACAAAATGCATGTTATTTTTTATTTAGTACTGACCTGAATAAGATATTTCACATAAAAGACATCTGCATATAGTCCACAAGAGAAAATAATAGATGAATTTATAAAAATGACCCTGTTCAAAAGTTTACATATGCTTGATTCTTAATACTGTGTTGTTACCTGAATGATCCACAGCTGTGTTTTTCGTGTTGTTTAGTAATAGTTGTTTATGAGTCCCTTGTTTGTCCTGAACAGTTAAACTGCCTGCTGTTCTTCAGCAAAATCCTTTAGGTCCCACAAATAATTTGTTTTTTCAGCATTTTTGTGTGTTTGAACCCTTTCCAACAATGACTGTATGATTTGAGATCCATCTTTTCACACTGAGGACAACTGAGGGACTCATATACAACTATTACAGAAGGATCAAACGCTCACTGACGCTTCAGAAGGAAACAAGATGCATTAAGAGCCAGGGGATGAAAACTTTTTGAATACCAGAGTAAATTTTACTTATTTTGTCTTCTGGGAAACATGTAAGTATCTTCTGTAGCCTCTGAAGGGCAGTAGTAAATGAAGAAAATATGATATTTAGGCAAAATAAGAAAAATGTACACATCTTCATTCTGTTCAAAAGTTTTCACCTCCCAGCTCTTAATGCATAATTTTTCCTTCTGGATCATCAGTGAGCGTTTGAACCTTCTGTAATAGGTGCATATGAGTCCCTCAGTTGTCCTCAGTGTAAAAAAAAGATGGATCTCAAAATCATACAGTCATTGTTGGAAAGGGTCCAATACACAAAAATGCTAAAAAAACAAAGAATTTGTGGGACTTGAAGAATTTTTCTGAAGCAGGCAGTTTAACTGTTTAGGACAAACAACTATCACTAAACAAACAAACAAACAAACAAACAAAAAAATACAGCTGTGAATCATTCAGGTAACAACACCGTATTAAGAATCAAGTGTATGTAAACTTTTGAACGGGGTCATTTTTATAAATTCAACTATTATTTTCTCTTGTAGACTATTTGTAAACAGCTTTTATGTGAAATATCTTATTAAGGTCAGTACTAAATAAAAAATAACATGCATTTTGTTTGATTCCTCTTATTTTGGTAAAATAATTAACATTTTGCAGATTATGCTAGGTGTATGTAAACTTTTGACCTCAATGTATCTACAATGTACAAGTTTGAGGTCAGTAAGATTTTATTTTTAAATTAAATTAATACTATTTTCCAGCAAGGATGCTTAGAAAAAAAAAAAAAAACTATACTTTTTAACCACAAATGCTCATCTTGCACTTGCTCGACTTCACGCATTACATAATCACACGTGTGACGTAGGCGGAAGTGCCGACAAAGCGAACATGTGAAGAAAAAATGCGATTCAACGATGTCAGACAATTTTGAAGTTGGAGAAGAAAATGAGATGGAGTTTTTCAGAAGAACTATCTATGTGTAACCTTTCCTACGTGATTACATTATGCGTGAAGTCACAGACGTGCATTTTTTTCTGATCATTTTGCTAGGTAAGACCCTTATTCATCGGCTGGGATCATTTAGAGCCCTTTGAAGCTGCACTGAAACTGTAATTTGGACCTTCAACCTATTGATTCCCATTCAAGTCCACTATATGGAGAAAAATCCTGGAATGTTTTCTTCAAAAACCTTAATTTCTCTTTGACTGAAGAAAGGAAGACATAAACATCTTTGATGACATTAGGGTGAGTAAATTATCAGGAAATTTTCATTTTGAAAGTGAACTAACCCTTTAAGTAGCACAACTGTTTCCAACATACAGTAGATAGTAATAATAAGCAGCAAATCAGCATATTAGAATGATTTCTAAAGGATCATATGACAATGAAGACTGGAATAATGATGCTAAAAATTCAGCTTTGCCATCACAGGAATGTTAAAGATATTAAAACAGAACACAGTTATTTTAAATTGTAGTAATGTGTTTAAAACTTACATTGTCTAAAAAGAGACAATAATTTGTCAAACTCTTATTCTGCTTTTGATTTTTTTGATGTTTACTGAGTGCACCTTTAACACTGAGGATAAATACCCATAATACTTCATCGCATCTGCAGCCCATACTACCATATCCAACAGCAAATACAAACCGTATCAAGCTCCGCTTTTGAGTTGGTAAGCTGCCATGACTGTAACAGAAACCATCTTAATTTACATCTTTAAACTTGAGAGAAGCTGTTGAAAAGCAATGCCAAAATTTCATGTTTGAGTTTGCAGTTTTATCAAGTGGAAAAACTACAGAGCAACTTGTGATTACACATCAAATGCGGCACAAAATCTTCTGTTGTTGGAAAACAGAAACCACCTCAAGTTGCTCTGTGTTGCTGCGGCTGTTTAGACAGCTGTGCGGGTGATTCATTTGTTTAACGTGTTGGCTTTAAACTTCAGCAGCTTTTCGCCATACATTTCTACTTGCCTCCCGCTGCGTTCATTTCTCCTGCAGTGATGTCATAGCCAATTCATCTGATAACACCGTGTGCAGTGCAGCAGGGGAACAACCGATCCTCTTGTGTGCCGCAGTTCATTGGCGGTTAAAGCAATCAGACTGGTGACTACAGACATTAATGAGATTTATCCATTCTAATGCTCAAGTAATTTAATATGATGATGGGAGAAGGCAGTATAGCTGCCATGCGTGACTTTTCACAAGAGCTAATGACTGCTTATACAGTTGGGTCCCAGAGTCTGAAGTCACATTGTGAAGCAAGAACAAAAAAATGTTATGACATAAAATGAGCATCAAATATTTATATTTCTAGCTCACTAAATCAAATGTAAGCAAATTTGAGACAAAGACCAAGCAAAGTACAAAAGGTCAGATATTCTTGCTTCCACTAAAGAACAAGATGCTCTTTCATG
Organism: Labeo catla; assembly: GCA_012976165.1. Classification (NCBI taxonomy): domain Eukaryota; kingdom Metazoa; phylum Chordata; class Actinopteri; order Cypriniformes; family Cyprinidae; genus Labeo; species Labeo catla. The sequence continues at coordinate 188,531 of VONZ01000168.1, forward strand.
TTCGTTTTGTTATTTCAACTTTTTTATGCTAAATAGAAATGAATGAAAAAAAACGGAAAGGGGAAGTATCTTCACTAGAGGTATCAGACTACTGAATCCCACAGTAACTGTTAAACCAGAAAACTGCAGAGAAGACACTTTAATGCTACAAACAGATGTTTTTTCTTCGGATATATTGAAGATACCGGTCATGGTTTGTTATTATAAAAGCAATAGAAAAAAATCAATAGTCATAAAAAGCAAACTCTGCCAGTTTTCTGGGTGTGAAAATATTAAATGACACACTACATTGCACCTGTCCGAATCTGCTCCTGAGGGTTAACCATGTGAGCTCTCTTCACTTCTGCCAAGCATCCCAAGCTTTTCAGAGCCAATTTCACAGATCATTGGCTGAACTCAAACAATTAATGAAGTTCTTTTAGTCATTAGACTGCTGAAGTCCTTTGCAGTTTGTAAGGGGGGGAAGCACAAAAAAGTATAAACCCATTACATGTGTATGACCATGTTCGCATAGTGAGGGGCTTCTTCACTTGAAAAAATGACTTTGATAAAAACATAAAAAGGTACAAAATAGATACAAAAGGCACAAAAAACCCACTGTCTCTACTCAGATGCAGGAAAAAAACTACTGTGAAAAAGTCTGGGGTCAGTAAGATATTTTAAGAAGTTTCTGAAAGAAGTCTTATGCTCCCCAGATCTCTTATTCTTTATTCAAGAAAAACAGTGATACACTCTTAAAGGAGAAGTCCACTTCCAGAACAACAATTTACAGATAATGTATTTACCCCCTTGTCATCCAAGATGTTCATGTTATTCTTTCTTGTCGTAAAGGAATTATGTTTTTTGAGTAAAACATTTCAGGATTTTTCTCCATATAATGGACTGATATGGTGCCCCGAGTTTGAACTTCCAAAATTATATATGTTTTAAATGTAAAAACGCTCATCTTGCTCTCCCTGAACTCTGTGTATTCTGGCTCAAGACAGTTAGGGTATGTCGAAAAACATGTTGTTTGAACATTAATGTGTGTTGGCAGTGTATGTACAAATCTACCCTATAATGATAAAAATCCATGCAGTGGTTTTTAATTAATCGGTAAAAATAATATTCCCTTTTTCAAATCAGGCCATTCTCAGATGCCTGTCGTTGTGGCGTCACACCGACAGAGGCCGTTCCCACGATAGTTAATTCACATGAGCGTTTTACCTCAGATCAGCTGTCACAGTCCGCCCTGTTTGTTTCGATGCCAGAGCAGGGATGTAAGTTAGACAAGAATATCTCCGACTGAGTGATTGAGGTGTTGTGTTGCTGGGTGTAATAATGAACATAGTGGTCGTCATTTACTCCCGACATCTGAGCAGCTGAAGATGCAGTAGTTTGTGAAGGAAATGCACCTCCCGATCTACATATATCCGTCTACGTTCGTGCGAAGTGAGTATAAGGGGTTTTTATGAACCTTCGTGATTGCCTTTCCTAATAATGTGCTAGTTAGCAAGTTTAGCGGCTAAACGCGGCTAAAGTAAACAGGCTCGTCTCTCCACAGAGAGAAGAGAGGGGTGGGACGAGCAGAGGTCATTTGCATTTAAAGCAGCCTCGACCAGAATGAGATGATTTTTGCAGAGCTGATTTTCGCAAGGTAAAAAGGGAGTTGTTTTACACAACCATTGAGAATTTTTAACCGAAGTATATTATAGACTTTTCATTAAGACTCTAAAGAATCATATCAACTTGTGGAAAATGAGCATCCGATGACCCCTTTAAGGGTGTTTGATCTTCTTTGCATGTTCACTTTGCAAAGACTGGGTCGGTACTTCTGCAGTGACTGATTTTTAAATGATTTTTAAAGTTGAGGGAGAAAATACGATCAGAGTTTTTCGACATACCCTAACTGTCTTGAGCCAGAATACACAGTTAAGGGAGAGAAAGACAAGATGAGCGCTTGAGATTAAAAAGTATTTTAATTGTATTTTTTTAATGAAAATAACTGATCATTTTGCTAGATAAGACCCTTCTTCCTTGGCTGAGATTGTTTACAACTGCATTTTGGATCGTTTGAAGCTGCATTTAAAATGCATTTTGGAAGTTCAAACTCAGGGCACCATAGCAATCCTGAAATGTTTTCCTCAAAAAAACACAATTTCTTTACGACTGAAGAAAGAAAGATATGAACATCCTGGATGACAAAAGGGTGAGTATATTATCTGTAAACTGTTGTTCCGGAAGTGGACTTCTCCTTTAAAATAAAGGTTCTTTATTGCCATCAATGGTCCTGTGAAAAACCTTGAATATCCAAGGAACCTTTCAAATGCAGAAAATGATCTTTATAGTTGAAAAAGGTTCTTTAGATTTGTAAAATGTTCTTCAAAATGGTTCTTTTAGGAACTGTTCACTGAAAGGTTCTTTGGGAAACATAAAATGGTTCTTCTATGGCATGATTGCAAAAACACCCTTTTGGAACCTTTATTTTTAGGAGTGTATTGTAAAATAAGATTGCAATTTTAAAACATTTTAAATTATTGCAGTTTTCTTTTTTGATTTATTTTAAAATGTAATATATTTCTGTGATGGCTGAACTTTCAGCAGTCATTATTCCATATCCAGAAATCATTCTAATATGCTGATTTGGTGCTCAAGAAACATTTTTTGTTTTTATAACAGTTGATTGTGCTGTTTTTCAGGTTTCTCTGATGAATACAAAGTTCTGTATTTCATTAAAATGATAGTTCAGCCAAAAATGAAAAGTCATCATTAATTTACCTTAATGTGGTTCGAAACCTGTATGACTTCCTTTTAAAGAACATTTAATCTTTGTCTATTCAATGGAAGTTTTAAAATACCTTCTTTTGTGTTTACAGAATTTCAGGTTTGGAACAACATAAGGGCAAACAGTAATTTTCATCATACTTTTACTTTTAATTTGTTAACTGCAATCAATCACAAGGCAAGATCCAGAAATGAATTCTGCTAAATGAAACTGACCTGGAACCCCAGCCTTCATCCACATGTTAATGTCTGTTCCCTCTCCATGTTTTTCAAGTGACGTGACATTGATGGGAGCCAACAGTTTCATCACCTCCTTCATGATTGCCCGAGCTTTGTCACTGCCAGTGAACTGCAGTCCCAGAGGACTGAAGGTGCCCAGGTCAGATTCCATTACCAGGTCAAAGTTCGAGATGTTTCCCTTAGGAAAAGTGGAGAAGAAGTCACCACAAAAATCTGAGTAGAAATATACTAACTTAAGAAAGGCTATTATATTATGGTCTTATAATTAACCCAATATAAAGCAATTAATGATTTTATTGTTAATCTGGGTTCTTGTATCCTGTCACTTTTTTATGACGATGGTTGGTTTTATTCTGAACTGTGAATTGTCGTTGCAAGTCATACAAAGTTCTACCAACTATCTACATAATTGGATGTAATGCAGTAAAAAGTTGGGTCAGGGGCCAAAACACAGCATTTGAATCCTGCTTGGCCTGAAACCACCGCTCTCTGATCAGAATCCAACCTCATAAAGTAAAATCGAAATCCCATGGCAGTGCGCAGATACAATGGAGATTCAAGTCCAACTGTTGGCTAAATTATTCCATACCATAAAGTATCACTTTACAGCGCACAGACCTGACAAATACGGTTTATTGCACTGTTCGTTCCAAAATCAGAAGAGTCCAAGTAAAACATTATTGACAGAAATAAAAGCTAGATGGATGGGTGCCACAGCACATGGGTTTGTATGGGAAATTTCAGCCAATTTGCTCCTCCTGCTAAAATTAGGATCAACTCTGAGAGTACTTTTACCATTAAAACAGAAACCACACAAACCTGGTAAAACCTTTTTGTCAGATCCCGTAACCCAAGACAGTAAAATAAGCCATTTAAATAATTCTAAACAGAACTAATTGTGAGGTCACTGTGCTTTACGGATAAAAGAGAAAAATCCATCCAATTCTTTGATGGAAAATTTCAAAAATGCTCTCAAGGACAAAAGAGTACTTACATGACAAACAGAGCAAAATGTGCTCGCTTGCAAAGTCATTTGTACATTAACTTTCTGAAAAGTTCTGTGCGTAACTGATATAACAACATTTTCAAACAGTTTCAAAATTAGTGCTGTAATTAATCGCATCCATAAAAAAAAGTTTTTGTTTACATAATATGTGTGACTGTATATTTATATGTATATACAAATACACACACATACATGTATATATTTAAGAAATATGTACATGTATACATATATTCATATTTAGATATGATTCATATACATAAATATGCATTACATATATTTCTTAAATATATACGTGTGTTTGTGTGTGTGTGTGTGTGTGTATACATATACATATACATATATACACACACATATATTATATAAACACAAACTTTTTTGACAGCACTAATTAAAAAACATAAAATGCTACAAAATGTTAGTACAGACAACTCAGATGAGCCATGGCAAATTCATGACACAGAACAAAGGTGTCAAACTAGTATTGGGGTAAACATATATGGAATTCACTAATCGGATTCACTTTAGATTTCATATGCAGCACAGGGCAAGTGTCCTTGATAAATTCTAGGAAAAACATCTTTCAAAAACATAGGAAGTATTCTTTGTATTCATGATGGTTTCATATGGTTTTGAAAAGTTTGCACGAAAGGTTCCAGTATAATAATTTTACAGCCTGAACTAACCTCAGCTTCTCATAGAAAAGGTCAAATGATTTTTTGATTCTTTGCATGACTTATTGAACTTGACACATCTTAATACGGATCCACAGGGGTCCTCTCTATGATATTTTTTCCCCTGCATGTACAGTATCGGCATGTTGGTTGCAAGGTTTAATAATATTAATAATTTCAAAATGAAAATTCAAGAATTTCATTGCTTTAATGAGGCTTATGTTTATTCATGATTTCAGGACAGTTGTGTCATCCTGACACCCTAACTAACTAATCAACAATAATCCACCTGAAACCAAACGTCAACAAACTTAGGCATAAAAATAGAAAATGAATTGTAAAGCCTCTTACTTAAATCCAGTTAAAATTAATGCATCACAGACAATTTAACAATTACTTATTAAAAGTTATTCAGTGAAAACATGAAATAAATTCACTAATTAATTACACTTAAATTAGCAGTTTTACAGCTGTAAGTTGTGAGCTAATTGCAACACAACACTTTAAAGAGTGAATCTGTCCTGCTGTAGCTGAAAATAGAACATTACAAATAATAATTCCAATATAATGAACTTAATCAACATAATTACATCTTCAAATCGTCCCATGGGTTGGATGTTCGACACCCTTGTTCTATACCATCCAACAGAACATAACAGTGTTAGTATGATAGGGAAGTGTATACTTTGTGCTGTTGGAAGTACTGAGCTGCTCCAACCCCGCCTGGCTCCTCTGCGGACCACAGCACCGTCCTCAGAGTTCTTTTGGGATGCAGCCCTGGGGACCCAAGCAAACGACAGTATGAGCCAACCACATAATATTTCAGAATACATTTTCATAATGCAGACACTGTAATATTGCCTCACTGGCTAAGATCAAGGTTAGTCGCTTTCATCAATCTGATCTGTAGCAGAAAAGGACAAGAGAAGATTACATTTATTTTTAAAATAAAAGTGCATATGTAAGGTCAGGTTGACACATCAGAGAAGGCATGCTGATGTATCTGGGAAGGCAATGCTAGATGATCCTGGCTGTCCAGACAGTTGCATACTGGGCACCTGATAACTTGTCTGTACTTCCAGCAGAGCGGAATCTGTGAGAGATATTTTGGGCTTAATTGTGTTGAGCTTTCTCAATGATCCAGATGGGAGAGCTGTCCATATGTGCATCCATCTCCTAAACTGCAAGGTATACATTGGAAAAACTGGTCACTGTGTCCAAGTCAAATGGCACAGCAGAGGATGCGGCCGAGAGAACGTAATATACCAGAACATGGTGCTAATACGAGTAGATTTATGGATTCTGAGCAAATAGCTCACACTGTTGCAATAATAAGATCTTGCATAGCAGAAACAGAGCCAAGGACTCGATGAACTGAACGCTGTTGATCATTTAAAACGTTGTAGAGAATGCTTACTCTACCAGCAGTGAAATTAATCATGTTGTCTGTGGTTATTGTGCACCATTATAGCTTTATTTTGCCAGTGTTTGTGGACGCTCATTGCCAAGAGAAAGATGTTAAATACAAATGAGCACAACCCTCAGTATTGCCTGTGCAATAAAGCAACAATAGAGAGGAGAGGGGCCAAGAGACTCGCACCGCATTGCATATTGACACTCAGCAGGAATTTTAATAATCTCCATTATAACAGAATATTCTCTATACACTGCACTGCTTCTACAGTTACTGCACATGGCTAAAAAACCATATGCATACAGTTTTAACTATAAACATTTTCCAAACCTCTTACAATTATTTAAAAATAGCAATTAAAAATACTAAAGTAACATAATGAGTTATAATTATCATGTATTTTTAAATATACATGAAACACATGCAATTTCACTGAATAATTAACGGCAAATAAAAAAAAAAAATATATATAGTGGCAATTATTCAAATTGTGTACATATTTTTAGACCTCTTTTTTTAGAGTGTCTGATGAAAGACATGGACAAATACATAAATAAAGAAGAAAGAAGAAGATGCAGTGAGATCGCTATTTCACTGGGACTGAACCACATAACCTTAAAAAATGAAGATACCAAAAGAAAAGTCTGTTACAAAATTGAAACTAAAATGAGACACAGACATCCAAACTCTGGGATAATGGTAAGAGAGTCGGACTTGTAACCCAAAGGTCGTGGGTTCGAGTCTGAGGTCCGGGTCACCATACTTGGCCACAAGTCACCTCCTTTCCTTTTCCTTTCCTTTCCATATATACATACACATAATGCATGTGTGCGGTGATGTTCTGTAATGAGGACGCAACGTTTTTGTTGTTGTTGTTTTTAAAACAAAGTCATGTCTTAATCACATTTTCTTGGTTTAATAAACATTACTTACACTATCAGAAAAAGAAAAAAAATTATATTTTATATTTTTACATTAGCAGTGTAATCAATATTCTATTCATGCCAAGTATGAATCTCATTAAGATTTACAAAAAAATAACTTAAGACAGTAACCATTTAAACAATATATATATATATATATTTGTGAACCTATGTTCAGCTATTCTTTTAAATAGTTAACTTTTAACATATTTTTGAATTTTTCAGATCATCAGTCACCAAATCTTGGTAAATACTGGTCACAGACACAAAGATGTACTTTAAATTTCACCAAGCTGATTACTCACTAAAAACTCCCACAGATCATATTTTCATGTAATTTTAAGTCTTATTTTAATGCAACAAAGTGGTTATATCTAAGAGTGTGAGTTGTTTACTTTTTTAAAATTTGTTTTCCAATTAATGACAAATTGTTCATTTAGACTGATTCGCTAATGCGGAATGCGCACTAACACAAGAGGCAGGATTTATCGCATAAACCAATCATAGACGATCACAACTAATCATATCAAATCACCCCCCACCAAACTCACTGCACGCTTGAGGGGGTCTGTTAAAACTAGGGATGTCACAGTGCTCAATATAATATCAAACCGTTCGATATGACATCCACGGTTCAATATGCGCTTGTGAATTGCGGTTTTTCGGTTTTGCATTTAAATAATTTTCTTGTTTTATTTCTCTTGAAATTTGCTGTGTGTGCCCATTATTTCACGTGCTGAGATGAGGAAACGCTTCCCTGCTTGTATTTAAAAAAAAGCAACACTTGCAGAGCATCTTCCCTTCTAATGAAATGCAATGATAAGCCTTTCTAAACTTGTTGTCCAACAAAAGAGAACATTACAACTTATCTTTACTTAACAGCATCAGTCGAGTGTTTGAAATAACTTCCTTTAGTGATCTGATGTGGCTTCTTATCATAGAATGAGGCAGACAATATATTCTATACTGTATGTCGATTAGCAATGGCTTACAAATATACTTAATCATTATGAAAATACCCGAGATGGCTTGAAGAACACAGATAAACCATATATTATTGCAGACGAGTGTTTATTGTCCTTACATTTGATCATTCAAAATGTTTAAAGTTATATCGTTTGTATTCAGTTACAGCAATAGCAATGCCTTTATCCATTTGAGAGATTTCCTGGCTGGAAAGTGATCAGTGACACTTCTTTGACGCATATGTGGATTTTCTGTGCGAGGGCGCCCTCTGGCGTCCAGTAGGAATGAAACCGATCCTATTTTGCGTAAAAATTGGAAAAATAATGCCTCTCTCAAAAGAAATATTAAGCAGACATATAATAATCCACGCTTTTTCCAGTGTACAGAGATTTACAGGAGCATTTTGTTGTTAATTAAATGCAAAAAAAACACTGATGTAGCAAACTGACAGAACCGAACTGAAAACCGAGGTACGTATTGAATCATGGACTAACTGTTTTGTTGCATCCCTAGTTAACACTCAGTGGGCTCGGGGGAGGCGAGAGAGACACGGACTCCTATAAATTTACCTGCTGGTGTCACTGTTGGACAATGTGTTTTTTTAGAAAAGAATGATTATACACTTTTTAATGTTTTGTAATATTGACGTTGTTTTATTTTGTACTACAAATTTTTCTCATCCAATATTTTGAGGAGATACTACCTCTCTTGCCTCCCATTTGAAAAGTGCCTTTTCCTCATTTTTGAACTGTCACCATTGGCATATAATGCAACAAGAACTGCTAAAGTCAACAGATTTTACTAATAGACCTACCAATCTCTGTGCAAAAATAACATAATGATGCTGTCATCTTTCTAAAGTCATTTTCTCCCCCTGTAATTTGGCTCGAATCTCAAGTGAAAATTGTCATTTTGACCGCCCTCTACAAATCAGTGGATAATTCAGTAAATATCCATCCATGACATTTAATAATTTGGCTTTAATCACTATCTATGTTGGCCTTTCTTTAGAAAATATTAACAAAATCAAACATTTTAGCCTGGGAAGTTTCTAAGATTGGGTTGATTTCACACAGAATGGCCCTATAACTTATATAGCTGTATCCACCTTTTTCTTTAACGTGGAAGTTAGCCTATGGGTGAGACTTCCGGTTCATTATCCGTTACAGGGAAATAATGAGAAGAATAACAACGTGCAGTAAATGGTAAAACTGTTTACACTACAAGCCAGTGTGCTCATAATTAAAGGAGAAGTCCACTTCCAGAACAACAATTCACAAATAATTTACTCACCCCCTTGTCATCCAAGATGTTCAAGTCTTTCTGTCTTCAGTCGTAAAGAAATTATGGTTTTTGAGGAAAGCATTTCAGGATTTTTCTCCATATAATAGACATGATTGGTGCCCCGATTTTGAACTTCCAAAGTGCAGTTTAAATGCGGTTTCAAAGGGCTCTAAACGATCCCAGCCGAGGAAGAAGGGTCTTATCTAGCAAAACAATCTGTCATTTTTCTCGAAAAAAACAAAAAAACAATTGTGTACTATTTAAGCACAAAAGCTTGTGTAACACAGGCTCTGGGATGCGCGTCCACGATGCTACGAATTAGTAATGGGTCGTCGTTGAACGATTCTTTCATTTTGAACGAATCTTTAATGTGACTCGGGAAGAACGAGTCGTCTCGGGAGTGGTTCGCTCAGTCGCGCATGCGCAACATCCTATTAGGTTCTGTACTGGAATTAGTTCACCTGTTTTGAGTCTTCGGGTTTTGAGACGTTCGTTCATCTTATGGGCCTGTCAGGTGATGAACGAACAACTCAAACCCAAAAACTTGTCAGATAAGAGGTGAGGTGAGCTAATCATAGACTAAAGACCCAGGTAAACGATGAATTAATCTTTTCTGTTTCTTATAACATTATAGTTTTGTCTTGTTTGTAGTGTGATCAACGTTTGTGTAAGCAGTAGATGTGTTAGGGTAGTAACACGTAACATTTTAATTATATTTTGCTAAAATGAACAAAATGACTCGAAAAAAGATTCGTTTATTTTGCTGAACGAGACTCAAAGGTCCGAGTCGATAAAATGATCCGAACTTCCCATCACTACCATGAATCACGTGTAAGTTCATCGTCTGTGTACTGAGTATGGCAAAAAACTCCATCTTATTTTCTCCTACAACTTGAGAGGAGGACATCGTTGTACCTTTTTGTTTGTACAAACTTACTTGCACTTTCTTAGTCTTTGCGCGTTCGCTTTGTAAACACTGGGTCTGTAGTTCCGCCTACATTCCGCGTGACCTTTCGACCTGATTCAATAGTACGTAGCATCGTGAACACGCATCCCAGAGCCTGTGCTACACAAGCTTTTGCGCTTAAAAAGTATAAAAAAATGTATTTTCCGAAAAAAATCATTGATCGTTTCGCTAGATAAGACCCTTCTTCCTCGACTGGGATCGTTTAGAGCCCTTTGAAGCTGCATTCAAACTACATTTTGGAAGTTCAAAATCAGGGCACCAATGAAGTCCATTATATGGAGAAAAATCCTGAAATGCTTTCCTCAAAAACCATAATTTCTTCACGACTGAAGACAGAAAGACATGAACATCTTGGATGACAAGGGGGTGAGTAAATTATTTGTGAACTGTTGTTCTGGAAGTGGACTTCTCCTTTAAGATAAAACAATAAAATAATATGGTAAGACACTCTAATTTGCAATATCAAGCAGCAAAATGAGCTGTTCTGTACAGCTAAAAATAGCTGGATACAGATGAGACTGGAAGCCACACCAATTAAATATACAAATGGCCACGCCCACTAAAGAAGAAAAAGGTGGATATAACAAAATATTTAGTCTTGTGACAGAGAGAAGAGTTCTCAAAATGTTACCACCCTTACAGGTCTCACCTAAGTCTCTGATCAAAGAAAGTGCTTCCCAGGAAATCACGGCCCCACCTCCATCATCCATAGCGCCCTGGCCTACATCCCAGCTGTCCAGGTGACCACTGAGCAGAACCACCTGAAAGAGAGCGAGAGCAAAAGACATACAAATGAATAATACAATAACCATTCAATAACATTTTCTCAGCATTGTTTCTTTCTTTCTTTTTTTATAGTTACACAATTGTTTATTCATGTACAAAAAGGGTTTACATAACAGACTGTAAAAGGAAAAAAGCATCCTGGCAACCTTTTCCAGATGTTGACTGTCAGTCTAAATGGGTCTTGTCAAACCCAGGCCACAGCGAAAGCCTTTAAACTGATGCTTTAGATTAGATGTTTATTTAAACTATAAACATCCTCCTCTCACCTCCCATAGTTCTAACACTGGCTAAATATATCTCTCTACTCCACTGAGAGCATCTTCAACCACTTTCAGCAGAACTGCATAAACTTTAAGAATGTGGCTTACAAATAGTGCTCCCCAACTTTGTTTTATACCATCAATCTGACGTTCATACAAGAGCCTCCACGGGCTGGTCAAAGTTTACAGCAATAAGCATCCTGAATGCTTTTAAAAATCATGAACATTTGGGGAATAAATCTCAAACGAAGTCTGTTTTTGAGACTCGTCTCAGTTAAATCTGGATTTTCCAGTTGATTTGTCAACTATCTGCCTACAGCATCCCGTTGGCAAATATACAAAAGCTGCCTGGACCTCAGCCAATCAGCTAAAAGCCCACTCCCTCCAAATTTATTTTTGAATACTGTGACAGATTTTGTCTATAGCGTGTCATGTTGTTGTCAGTCTCATGGAAGGTTAACACTCCCAACAGCATCATGAGAAAAGGCTAACGGTAATCTATGCCAACCATCTGTGAGTTACAGCGGGTGAACTCTAAAGCAACAGCCAACGTGCCAACAGCAAAAGTACAAAAACATTCTGTAGTGACCGTTCTTCTGTGTTTAACAAAGTCTACTGTGAGACTTTGTGCTTTTATGATCAGACACCAGAAACACAGATGGAAATGTCTAGGTGGAAACGGTTCAGACTGTTCTTTAGTGCTGCTGAATTATTAAACAGGAGACAAATCGGGTCGTTATTTTGTCATCCTTGTGCCATTTCAAACCCGTATGATGTTGCTTTTTTCATTTTGAAGAATATTTTACAGTGTATGCCAAAAAGCTGATAATGGCAGCTATCAAGCTTCGAAAAGGACAAAGAAGCAGACAATATGACGTTTGCACTATTTCTCAAATCTACTAAAGTGAGCAAAAGAGAGACGTTCAAGTTATTATTCACCAATAGTCTTCCCTAAATAATCTAAAGTTCCTGCAAGAAAACACTCACTGGTAACAAGAAATGTGGAAGCAAAAGAGGCATAATTTCCAGTATTATGCCACCACTTCACACAATCGAGAACATCTAAAAGCTTTACGTCAATGCACAAATTCAACATAAAACTTTGTGTACTTTCTGGTAATTTCTGCAATCCTCTTCAAAGCCAGCTCACAAACAGAAGCTATTTTCCACTTCTTTCAAGTACAAAATGCAAACAAAAAAAGTAAACCAGATTCCTTCAGAGACTGATGTTAGACTGGCGCTGCATACATTACTGGTTTGGCAGGAGGACCGGCCTAATTTGATGTGGTCCTGAAATATGGAACTGATGGATTAATCTAAACATGTTTTTGTGCATGAAAGAAAACGAAAATATTTTTTCTAATTTCAGTTTTGGCTTTAAATATATTTCAGACTAACTAGTCTAGCATTGACAGCATATGCTGTCCAGCCAAACACATACCATTTGGATGTGGAAAAAAGGAAAAACAAAACCCCCAAACAAGACCAGGCACAGACCAAGAAAAAAAAGCATAGAGAGATTCAGTAGTGAGTACTGCAACAAAGAGAGATCTGTCTCCAGATTAAACTTAACTTCCTAATAACTATGTGATGGGGTGGAATGTAGGGGCTGACTGACCTCATAATTAAACACTATCATGTCACCGTTAATGAGCTCTGACAGGATGAGGCTATTAATTACGAGGCACTGAAATATGAATGAGGGAGTGAAATTAAGAGAGTGCACAGGGAGAGGATGAGTTGAGCCTAATGAGCCTGTTATCCAGGGGGAGTCATACTGAAACTCATATTCAATATTCTGTAGTAAATCTGGACCAGACAGGGGCCAAAGTCTATAACTAGCTGAACAATTGAGATGTGTAACTGAAAGTGAAAACACATGCTAATCAAATGAATGCAACCCAGCTTGATATTTGGAATGAAATCATACAGCGGACCGAAAAAAAAAAAAAAAGCAGTAAGCTTAGTTCTCACTTAAATGTCACTGTGTGAAAGTCGATGCCTTAGATACAAACTTCTGTATCAAACCAAAAAGCACACCAGTGGCCGAACTCTCAAAACATTTTAAAGAATACAATTCTCCTTGCTGCTTTCTTCTTACTTTCTAATGGAAAAATAAAACTAAGAATAATTTGTGCTATGGACGGTTCACCCAAAAATAAAAATTGTTTCTTTCTTGTGTGGAATACAAAAGGGAATGTTTTGAAGAATGTTGGTAACCAAACCGTTGACAGTAGCCATTGACTTCCATAGTAAGGAAAAGTAAATTTGGTTACCAACTTTCTTCAGAATATCTTCATTTGTGTTTAACAGAAAATCATACAGGTTTGGAACAAAACGAGGGTAAGTAAAGGATGACAAATGTTTCATTTTTGAATGAACTACCCCTTCAAGAATGTGTTAATCTTTTTTTCTTAAGGTTGTTCTTAATGTAGTAAGCATTTTAATTCTATTTGTTAAATATAGCTGCAAGCAGCGATTTCCAGTGTTCAAGCACATAAAGTGCCCCTATTATGCCTTTTCAAATATGACCTTTCATGCAGTGTGTCATGTAGCCATATGTGAACATAGACTATCTGCAATGTTGTGAAGCCGACAGCGCATGATAAATAAAGTTATGGTCTATCAAAAAAAAAAGAGTCGGCTCACAAACGCCTGAACGAGTCGTCAGGAATTCAAATCTTTTTCTGTTACAGCCATACGTCACGAAGTAACACATTTGCATAATGTCCGCCCACGTTCTACGTTGCGAACAACTTGCCCGCCCACAAACACAGTAAAATGTCCATGTGGTTTACGTCATGTCGAGAAGACGCTGTATTCTAAGCTGTGAGTAAATTTGTTTTGTATTCACTTCCAAAAGATGAATCTACGAAGATTGTATTTTCTAGCTATCGCTCAAAATATGTAGTTTTGAATGTTATGTTGTGTAACAACCCTTCACATGTCTTGCTAACCGGCTAACTCACGCTTCTGTAGTTCTGTTGTTCAGCTGTGGGCCCACTGTTGTCTAAAATGTGTGATTGATGCAGCTTGACTTTCTGTCTGTCTCATTAGTTGGAGTAATGATAAAGGATGGCACACAAAGCAGCTTTCAGACCAAATGCGGAAAGCGCTGTGCTATGAAACCCATTCATTTCAATTGCTTGCGCCACATGAGGACGCCTTGTTTCTGCGTTGACCAAGGCGCGCACACCGCGCTCAAAGTTCATAATGAGTTGAACTTTTGCCGCTGTGCTCTGAAGGGCTGCACTGAACCCAGCGGCCAGTGCAGCGCTTTCAGTGTTCAGTGTGAAAGCCGCTTAATGCATTATACAGTGTTGAAGTTTACAACATGGAGGTGTGCCCAGTTCGCTTACATAAGTAAATTACAAGCACTTTACACGGTAGTCCGTGCTAACTTGTTGATCAGCCACTTCAGCTGTTTCATCTTCAGACTCCGACTCGAATTGGTAAGGTAAAATCGATGGCATCTTTTCTATGTATTGACAAGTCTCCAGGGCTGTCATTCAGTTATGGCAATGGGCGTTTCGTTTTCCGACACACGCTGTACGCAGTAAACCAATCATAAAGGACTGCACCATCTGACCAATCACAGCAGTGAGGGCTCACAGAAAGGAGGGGTTTAGAGAGACTGATTCTTTGAACTGCTTCGCATGGGTCGTTTAGGAATCATTTGAAATGAAGTAAAATTAAATCTATTTTTGGAGAAAAAATTGACCTTGCATACATGTAAACCTGTTTTAGGAGTCTCATAAAACAATATTAGCAACCTTTGAAATGGCATAATAGGAGCACTTTAAGGCATTTAAGCAGGGCTGTACTCATCTAAATCAATGATTAAAAAAGGCAAAATCCAGGTAATTTACCATAGAAATACAGTGTTTTTGAGTCCTTTTTAACTGTTATAGTACCAGTTGTGGTCCGATCTCCTTAAAACTTTGCATGCTTGTTTAGAATCACGTCGTACGTGCTCACCAGGTTTTGTGAAGTTTTGAGTCTTCCTTTAGTGTTCATAGGATTTTGGGTAAAGGCCCCTTTTCTAAATGACCTGTTATAGCCTCCCAATGGGTAAATTTCAACATTTTCTGATAATTATTGACCTAGAGAGTCTAGAGAGTCTGCAGTGTTTTTTTCCCAGATTGAGCAAAAAACCTAGGAATATTTTCACAAAAACAAGTTTTTGACATCTTTTCAATCATTTGACAAACTATTTGACTGACAGCAGTGATTCTAAAGGCAAAGTTGTCTGGAATGAGTAATTCTATCATGAGATAAAAAATATCACGTGTATGTGTGTGGCAGCATCATGCTGTGGGGATGTTTTTTAGTGGCAGGAACTGGGAGACTAGTCAGGATCGAGGGAAAGATGAATGCAGCAATGTACAGAGACATCCTTGATGAAAACCTGTTCCAGAGTGCTCTGGACCTCAGCTATGGTTCATCTTTCAACAGGATAACGACCCTCCAAGATAACAAAGGAGTGGCTACGGGACAACTCTGTGAATGTCCATGAGTGGCCCAGACTTGAACCTATTTGAACATCTCTGGAGAGATCTGGAAATGGCTGTGCACCGACACTCCCCATCCAACCTGATGGAGCTTGTGAGGTCCTGCAAAGAAGAATGGGACAAACTGCCCAAAAATAGGTGTGCCAAGCTTGTTTAGCAGGGCTGTACCCATCTAAATCAATGCTTAAAAAAGCATTTTTGCCAAATTAAGGTAATTTACCTTAGAAATACAGTGTTTTTGAGTCCTTTTTAACTGTTATAGCGCCAGTTGTGGTCCGATCTCCTTAAAACTTTGCAAGCTTGTTTAGAATCACATCCTGTCGCATGTGCTCACCAGGTTTTGTGAAGTTTTGAGTTTTCCTTTAGTCTTTATAGGATTTTGGGTAAATGTTCCTTTTCTAAATGACCTGTTATAGCCTCCCAATGGGTAAATGTCAACATTTTTGATAATTATTGACCTAGAGAGTCTAGAGAGTCAGTGTTTTTTCCAGATTGAGCAAAAAACATAGGACTGTTTTAGCAAAAATAGGTTTTTGACATATTTTCAGTCATTTATCAAATGATTTGCTTGACAGCAGTGGTTCTAGAGGCAAAGTTATCTGGAATGAGGAATTCTATTGTAAGAGAAAAATATTGCGTGTATGTGTGAAAAACCACGCAACGTACAATCATTTACACCCTTGAAAAATGCAACTTTCTTTCAAATTTCTCTCAGACCTTTGGAGCCACGAGTTGAGCGGGCCCACAGAGTTTAGTTCCAATCAGCCTCCGTTAACCTAGTCTAACAAGTGCTCATTCATGCAATTTGTTGGCCAATGGTGACCATGTTTTTTTGAGATAGACAAATACCCTTACAGATCTTGAGACTTCGGACCAAGAGCGTGCACACCAAGCTTCATGTTAAAAGGACAAATGGTTGTGCAGTTACAGGTATAGTGAGTTTATGTTTTTTCCCCTCTGAAAGCAAAACCCGGATGCCAAGCTCTGCAATTTTTTTTTTCCTGTGACCTCAGACTGAGCTCTTACATAAGTGTTTTGAATTTAGTGAAGTTTAGTCTAATTCCGTTTGTCTCATTTGTTTGCTGTAGCGTCCCCGTCAGGCCAATTAGGGTGAGCTTTGGTCACGTTGTAGGCTGTGTGAGTACTACCATCCCTCTAAGTTTCAAGTCTCTATGACCTATGGTTTGGTTGCACAATCAGTTTTATGTGGAGGTCACTGATCCGTTACTATTTTAACAATAACAATAGAGTTTCAGCACTAAACACTTGAACCCCTAAAAAACTGGGCTAAAAGATAAAGTTAGGATAACTTCCAACTTGTCTTTAAGCCCTAAAGGTAAGATGTTTAATCATTTTATTGGGTTGCTCTTTTAAATCCAGTTTTGAAGGGATAGTTCACCAAAAAAAGAAAATTCTTTCATTAATTACTCACCCTCATGTCATTCCATATCAAACAAAGGTCTTACGGATTTGGAACACCATGAAGGTGAGTAATTAATGACAAAAAAAAATTACCCTTTAAGTGTTACAACACAACACTTGGTACGTATAATAAATTCTACTCTTAGCAAGGATATGCATGAGTACTTTTAAGTAACATCAATTACCTATAATGTAGAAATTCAGTTGATTGGAGAGACGATTTGGAAAGGCACACACCTGTCTATATAAGTCAGAGCACAACCAAGCCAAGGAGTCCAAGGAATTGTCTGCAGACCTCCGAGACAGGATTTTATCAAGGCACAGATCTGGGGAAGTGTACAGAAAAAATTCTGCAGCACTGAAGGTCTCAATGAGCACAGTGGCCTCCATCATCCATAAATGGAAGTTTGGAACCACCAGGACTAAGCGATCGGTGGAGAAGGGCCTTAGTCAGGGAGGTGACCAAGAACCTGATGGTCGCCCTGAAAGAGCTCCAGCGTTTCTCTGTAGAAAGAAAGGTACCTTCCAGAAGAACAACCATCTCTGCAGCACTCCACCAATCAGGCCTATATGGTAGAGTGGCCAGACGGAAGCCACTTCTCAGTAAAAGGCATACGACAGCCCGCGTGCGGTTTGCCAAAAGGCACCTAAAGGACTCTCAGACTCTGAATGGCAAGCGTAAAGTCTGGAGGACAACTACAGGACAACAGGACAACTACCTTAAGCACACAGCCAAGATAACAAAGAAGTGGCTATGGGACAACTCTGTGAATGTCCTTGAGTGGCCCAGTCAGAGCCTAGACTTGAACCCGATTAAACACCTACGGAGAGATCTGGAAATGGCTGTGCACCGACACTCTCCATCCAACTTGATGGAGCTTGCAGGGTCCTGCAAAGAAGAATGGGACAAACTGCCCAAAAATAGGTGCGCCAAGCTTGTAGCATCATACTCAAAAAGGCTTGAGGCTGTAAATGGTGCCAAAGTTGCATCAATCAAATATTGAGCAAAGGCTGTGAATACTTATGTATATGTGTGTGTGTGTATTTTTTGTTTCAAACAAACTTCTTTCATGTTGTCATTATGGGGTATTGTTTGTATAATTCTGAGGAAAATAATGAATTTAATCCCTTCCTAAATGTGGAAAAGGTGAAGCGCTGTGAATACTTGCCGGATGCACTGTAAACAAAGTTAGTATCATGATAAAGCGTGATGTGACTTTGCTGAATTAAGTAACAACTTGACAAAAATGACTCATATAGGAACCTCAAACGTGCTTGCAGAAGGTAAATTCCTGTCAAGTCAATCACAGCGGAAACTACATGTGCTGCAGGCAGTGCAAAAAAAAAAAATTGCCTTTAAGATGTTATCATTGAATTGATCAGCAACTTTATTCAGTAAGAACCACCATACAATCAGACAACTATGCAAACCTTTCTTCTTAAGAAAAAAAAATGCCACTATTTATAATTAACTGTTATTTTAATTGACTGAATCACAGAAAAACAGTCAATTTAATATGGGTACACTGTGAGGGGTGGTGTAATGAAAGTAATGTACTCTAAGTACACTTTATAACAACATTCATTAATAGCCCAAACATTGCAGATGCATTACAGATTAATAACTTATGTACAAATACATGAAACCACAAAAAAAAAGTAGATATTTTGAACAATGTTGGGTTACCACTGACTTCCACTTTGTGGACAAAAATACTGAGACATTTCTCAAAATAACAAACATCATCTTTCATGTTCAACAGAAGAAATAAAGTCATACAAGGTTAGAACAACGAGCGAGTTTTTGAATTTTTATTTTTTGGGTGCACTATCCTTTAATGGCTTAATGGTATTATAAAATTTATAAAGTGTTTTATATAAAAGAGAGAGTGAGAGAGACATGCAGTTCCATCTGCTTTTCTGAATCATGTAACTAGAGGTAAATAGGGGTCTTGCAGAATAGGGTCTTCTTTCCAAATACCTAGGAATGTGGCTGTAAAACACATCAAAATCTTCAACATATGGTTAAAACCGAATGACTGCAGCAACCAGTAAAAACCCAATAGAGATGTTTTGAATGGTCCACCACAACTAAAATGCTTTCCATAAACAACAGTATTCAAATTCTGAGCAGCCTGGTAACATGCAGATACCTGCAGTCTGTTTCCCTACAATTGCACATCTCATTTGGACACACTCCCCATATTATTCTGGTTGAAAAACAAATTTCAAGTTCAAAAACATTTGTGTAACTACAGGAGATATTCTTACTTATTGACAGTGAATGTTTACTGAAAGGGAATTGTGTAACGGGGAACTCGTCATAAATACGCCTGTGGACAGACCGACAGAAAGAGAGAGGTTATACAAACTGTCCCTCATTCATTCTCTCCACCCCCACCACTTCCTGGAACTCCATCATTGTGTGCTAAAACGAGTGTAGCATTTAACGCAAAACCAGAGAGTGGTTTAAAGAACCTGTGGTGAGAGAATGAGCAAGCTTTAGAGAGCGGATGAGGGGAAGAACTCGCTGTGAAATGAACAGACTGTACGCTACGCCACAAGTCAGTAAATCATTCACAACCACCTTCAGAAGACTTTGCTGTAACTCAAATCATCATGAAATAGAAGAGGACAAAACAAAAGAACTAGACAGACAGTGATGAAATGTCTGACTAGATACTAGAAATGTTCAAAATGCTGTTGCCTCAGGAAATGTCATGAATGAAAAACTGATCGCCAAACTGATTTAATTCTCTCAAAATACAGTGCATAAATTCACCTCAGAAATTTAAAAGGACTATTCTGAGTTTTAAAGGGGTCCTAATATGCTCTTTTTCAAAGTCTTGATTTAGTTTTGTGGGTGTACTAGAACATGCTGTCATACTGTTTTTACTGGCACAAATAGCTTGATTAGTTCTGGGTTTAAAGGGGTCATCAGATGCAAAGTTCACTTTTTCATGTTGTTTGAACATTAATGTGTGTTGGCAGTGTATGTACAAATCTACCCTATAATGATAAAAATCCATGCAGTGGGTTTTTAATTAATCTGTAAAAATAATAACCCCTTTTTCAAATCGAGCCATTCTCAGATGCCTGTCGGTGGAGGCCGCTCCCACAATAGTTGACTGACATGAGCGTCTTACCTCAGACCAGCTGTCACAGTCCACTAACCTCCACTGTTTCGATGCCGGAGCAGGGATGTAAGTTAGACTGAGCGATTGAGGTGTTGTGTTGCTGGATGTAATAATGAACATAGTGATTGTCATTTACTCCCGACATCTGAGCCACTGAAGATGTAGTAGTTTACGTTTGTTTGTGAAAGGAATGCGGCTCCCGATCTTCATATATCTGTCTATGTTCGCGCGAATCATTCATGATCCAGCTTCACTTACAGCAGAAGTGTGTATAAGGGTTTTTTTTTATAAATCTTTGCGATCGCCTTTCCTTATAACATGGTAATTAGGAAGTTTAGCGGCTAAACGCGGCTAAGGTAAACAGGCTCGTCACTCTACAGAAAGAAGAGAGGAGCGGGGCGAGCAGAGCTCATTTGCATTTAAAGGAACAACCCCTTAGAATGAGATGAATTTTGCAGAGCTCATTTTGACAAGGTAAAAAGGGTGTTGTTTTACAAAACCATTGAGAATTTTTAACCAAAGTGTATTATAGACTTTTCATTAAGACCCTAAAGAATCATATCAACTTGTGGAAAATGGGCATCCGATGACCCCTTTAATAAAGGCCAGCCTTCCAAAAAAGGAAATGTGTTATGATTGGTTAGCTATCCCAGTGCGTTGCGATTAGCAAACAGCTTAGACGGTGTTTCAGTACTGCCACACCCCTTGTCAAAGCAGTTAACTTAGCGCAAGGTAGATTAATAGTGAATCTTACGTTTTAAATATGGATATTTTTCTTACAAAAACGCACTGATTCGCTACAGGAGACCCCCGGGAGCCGTGTGAGGCACTTTTTGTTATGGATGGATGGACTTTATTAGACTTTATTAGACTCCGATTGCATTCGTCTGAAAGAAGAAAGTCATTAACACCTAGGATGCACGGAGGGTGAGTAAATAATACGCTACAGTAGTGTTGAGTCCCATCCTCAGCCTGCGAGATCGCAGATACATGATATTATCGTGCTAATTTATTTAATTATTTTACATACTTAGTTTCATTGTCTGAAACCAGCACCAGCATAAGGCTAAAAGCAGCCTAACATTATCAAAAAACATCATCACTGATCAGCCTAGCCTATTCTAGTGCAAGTTTATGCATTTTAAAAAACACTTGCGTTATAAGTGAAGCTATCTACACTATATGATGAATAAATCTCTTACTACACACTGCACACATCTGTGTGTTTAAAATTCAAAAAGTGAAACCGCATAATAGCACCCCTTTAAAAAAAAAAAAAAAACTTAGCACTAGTGTTGCACGATATACAGGTACTTAAAGTATTGCAATACCATGCTTTTAAAAATGGTAGGATTCCACATTTTACTAGTACCGGTACTTTAAGAATGCATTTTAATAAGAGCCGTATTTCTGCGTGTCTGTGTTAGTGAATGGCGCAGACACACAGTTTTGTTTATTACACACATACGCATGACGCTTGCGGTGTTTTCAGCCTCTGCTGCCTCAATATACAAGTACATGAACATAATCTTTAGAACTGTTCTGAGAGCCACTTCATGAGCATTTTACCGTTTCTTTGGTAAAACTGTCGTCATATAATGAAGACCCTAAAGGTCTTCACAGCAACCCGTCAAAATAAAAGTTGAGTTTGACTTGACAGCTAGAAATATATTAATATATTACTTAATGTAAAGATAGCACTACTACTAATAATAAAAATATGTTTAAGGAATATTTACCAGAAAAAAATATTTACCAGAATTTATTTACCAAAAAATTGTAAATACACAACACAGTATTTCTAAAAAAAAAAAAAGAAATAAATAGCCTATAATAAATTAATTCTTTGTCAAATCTAATTATCCTTTATAAATTCATTAGACATGCTTTTGAAATATTTATTGAAATGTAATAAAACAGAGATTCACAAACAAAACTGAATTTGAGAAAAATAATAAAATGTTTTTCATAGGGCCTTAAAAACATGTAATTTCTGTTAAACTTTTAATAAATTGCTGGTAAATTCTGCAAGTTCCATGATTTCAATTAAGTAGACATGCTTTTTGATATATATATATATATATATATATATATTAGGGGTGTGATGAGACACGAGACACGAGACGAGATGAGACACGAGACTGGGTTCATGAGAACGAGACGAGACGAGATTTTTAAACTTTTCTTAAGAAATCCTCAATAATGAAATATATAGGGAAAATAGTCTTTTATTCAACTGAAAGGTGCATTTTGAACTTTATGAAATTCATTTGAATGAATTATTTGCAGTAATAAACAACATTTAAACAAGAGCTTCACGATTGTGGGTAAATTGAGAATCCCAGTTGTTTTTAATAAATTGGAGACCATGATTCTCTCACGATTCTGGAGAAAAATGGTTAGAAAACTAAACAAAATAACGTCATTTACTAGTGGTTCTGACAAACTGTTCATTGCTTAAGTCTTTTAAAAACATATATTCATTTAAACAAAAAAAAAAAAAAAAACATTCAATGAGGGAGTCAGTGTTTCACTTCATTAAGACTTGTTATTGAAATCTCTTGAATGAATGATTCAATGACATACTTTTTTTAAACGGGCAGTTGTCGCCACCTCCGGGCGGAAGAGGATGAGCGTTACAATACGTTCAGAAGTGTTATACTTTCATTTTGATCGCTGCTGTAGACAATAAGTGTTTATACCCAAACTATAAACTTTTATCCCAGTACTATTATTTAAACGTCTGTAACACAGAAATAATGATTATAATATGGTTGAAAAGACTGTTTTGTGTTGCTCTTTCTGCGTTCACATTTACCCCGACCCTCTGATTCATTTACATTGGCAGGGACAAAACCTCCTTCTCACACTCCATTGACACTCGCGATGTGAAACAGTCCTAATATACATAGCTAAAACGTTGTCATTCAGGAATACGATTGCGTGGATGTTTGAATCAAGAGCTCGACATTTTAAAGATTAATCGTACAGCTCTAATGTACACACTGCAAAATGTTTTGCGAGGATATGGTCACGAGATCTCGCGAGACACATCGGATCTGTTGTTATTATTAATAAAGATAAAATAACAAAAAATGACTATGTCATGATATAAATTGTTGCTGTGAAATAAAATGACTATATAATGAAATAAGATTTGGCTTTATCCTTTTAGCTAACTTACCAATATATCAAAGATTTCTACATACCTGTAGGCTCAGCAGTTTTTTTTACCATAATCCTGTGTAGTGGCACTGGCATGTGATTATTATTATTTTATTTTATTTACTTTTTTAAGAGGGGATGAAATGCTTTGTTTTAATAGATAACATAACTATGATCTGCATGTGGACTGTCTATTGTTCAATTACTTTGGTTCAGTAGTAGTATTGTGATATTTTAGACGGGTATCGTATCGAAGTCAAAATTTTGGTATCGTGACAACACTACTAAACACTATCCTCACATCATCTGTGACATAATGTTCATACTAACTTTGACTCGGGCCTCAGTTTGTAAAAAGTCCCAGTGATGTACTTACAATGGACATTTATGGAGCAATGGTTTCTGGGGGGGTTAAAAAGCAGAAATGTTTTCCAACAGATTTCATGTGGGGTTTTTCCCTTGTGTAAACAGCTCATTTCTGGTATCAGTTTAAAGTAAGAGTTTACATGTTAATGAATTAAAAATAAATAAAATAAACAACTGTAATGACAAAACGTAGGCTATTCTGAATCGTGTCTATTATGAGAAACAGAGTTTAGTTCAAATTAATTAAATAATCACAATTTATTAAATTTGTTAAATAATCACATACATTATCAACATTTCTTGAGACATCAAAATAAAAGTTCTGAATTATTTAATTTAGGCAGATTAAAGAATTAAATATCATTAAATGAATTGTTTTATAGATGTTATATAGATTGTTTTTTTTTAATAAACGCTATGTTTTTCATACAAAAATACCCTTATTATTAAAAAAACAAATATCTAAAAACATCTTTAAAAAATGTCTAAAATGTCAAATATTAAACATATGTGACCCTGGACCACAAAACCGGTCATAAAGGTCAATTTTTTGAAATTGAGATTTATACATTGCCTTTAAAGTTGTCCAAATGCAGTTCTTAGCAATGAATATTACAAATCAAAAATTAAGCTTTGATATATTTACGATAGAAAGTTTACAAAATATTTTTATGGAGCAAGATCTTTATTTAATATCCTGATGATTTTTGGCATAAAAGAAAATCTGATCATTTTGAATGCTCTCAGTAAGCATTTGATGAGTTTAACTTGATTAGTTACTATTTTTTTTTTTAAACTAAAGCCTATTCATTTAATTCAAGTGACTGATATCATAGTATAAGAACTCTCAAAGTTTGAATGAATTAAAGCTGCAGGACAGATTTATTGGTCAGTTTATTAACTTCTAAATAAAGAAATGAAATTAACATTTGTGTGGTACTAACCGTTCTGGAATAAATGTCAACCAATTCCAATACCAGAAAACAAAACACAACATCCCACAAATGCTGCAGCATGAATTCAAGCACACACACACACAATTCATTCAACAAAATGTTGAAAAATTATCTACTGATCTGACCAGATGAGCCATTGGCAGTTTAAATCCAGCAGTTATAGCATTTTATTTTTCCGCTCATACCCAAAATTACGTCTGCCAGAAATAAAGTGACTTTTTCAGGTCATCCAGCCACTCTGTGAATTGAAGAAATGAGAACAGACTGATCAAATACACAGATGTGCATACACACCACACACTGAAGCTGTCAAATTCACTCTCAAACTCCCCAAAAAACCACCGCCATCAAACACGTGCAGACCTTGATCACTTGCATTCAATTACAGAACGGGAAAGTTTTCATGTCTGAGCTGTGCCAAATAACTGCAAACACTACAAAAGAGAACACAGATTGCTTCCTCAAAGTTCAGACTGGACGTTCTCACTAATCTTCATTTTGCTGTGGAAATTCACTGAAGATGGTGGTTATTATGTATTTTGTTTCACGTTCCTACTAAATTGGACACTTGGAAGGTTTTTGTTCTTGTAGGCCAAACCCCTAATACCCCGAAAAACTGTTATTTTGTGTGGCAGGATATGAGGTCATCTGCAAACTCGTTTAATTTCCTTTCGCCGTCTCAGAAAACTGAGCCACTGATGATTCTAGCAGTCACGGTCATGCGCATTATATTAAAGTGCTGTTGGTATTATAAGTGACTTTAACCAGTTTTAGCAAATCATAAAATAGACATTTTTGGAAAAACTGTATTAGTGCCAGACTACCAGCCTTGGATATTTTCACACCTCAAGGCTGGATGAATTTTGCAGAAACAAAATAAAATGATACAGTTTTCTTACAGAAATTCCAAGAATGTCTTTTTTTTTTTTTTCGAGATAGAGAGAGAGAGAACATCAGTGGCAGCTCACATGGTGCCATAGGCAAGATTCAGACATCTTTATTATTTAGTTACTGAGCTGAATAATAAATCAACTTATTCAAATAGAAAATCTGATTCAGCACTTCACATTAATGACACCCTTTTAAGGAAAAAAATGATTATAAAGCATGCCAATATTTATTTTTTATATTCTGACAAAATCAGATGACAGTTATGATAAGTTTATGCAAGAGGTATTGTGCCTGAGGTAGAAGGTCATCTTTTCCCATAACAGGACAAGATGGACCACTTTCATAATTTTCAATGTTACATAACTAAATTAGCAAACATTTGCATTTAGTTCCCCTAATATAATGGCGGATGCATCATCAGCAAATAAATATTAACCTCATCTCTAAATAGGCTAAAATGTAACAGTTAATTCTCTTATGTATTCTTAGTATTCTTATGTTGGATATCTTCCCTATCTTCTGATAACTTTGTTTTTAGTAAAAAAAAAAAAAAAATCAATGAATAAATACATTTAAGAAACTTAATACACCACCTTTAAGACCTTTTTTTTTTTGTTTTTAAAATGCTCACCAAGGCTGCATCTGATCAAAAATACAGTAATAACAGTAAATTCAATGAATTTTGACGTTAGTTTCATGTGATTCTTTCACATGGTCTATTTCTTTCAAATATGCTGATTTTATGCATCTTATACACTTTTTTTGATCATTTTATTTTGATAAATAGAATGTTTATTTAAAACAAATTTGAACATTATAAATATCTTCACTGTAATAACAATATAATATTATATATATATATATATACACACGCACACACACACACACACACATTTACATAGAGAGTTCAGAGAGTTCAGAGAATTGCACTGCAGAGATTTTTCCACAGATTGAACAAAAAACCTAGGGCTAGTTCACAAAAGCAGTTTTTTTTTTACATTTTCTCAATTCTTTAACAAACGGTTTGATTGACAGCAGTATTTATAGAGGCAAAGTTGTTCAGAATGAGGAGGTCTATTGTATGAAATGAATATTGTGTGTATGTGTGAAAAATATAAAATCGTTTACACACTTAAAAAATGCGATAGTACCCCTGATTGATTTCTTTGAAATTTCTCACAGACCTTTGAGGCCATGAGTCAAACAGGCCAAGCGAGTTTCATTCCGATTGACCTCCATTAACCTTGTCTAACAGGTATTCGCTGGCCTATGGCGGTCAAGTTCTTTGGGATACGCAAATGTCCTTATAGCCACTTGTGACACTTTGGACCACGACTGAGCATACCGATTTTCACTTCGATAGGACAAACGGTTGTGTAGTTATGGCCGTTTTTATGGGGTTTTTTTCCCTCTTATAGCGCCACCAAGTGGCCAAGCTCTGCGACTTCTTTGTGTGACCTCAGATTCAGCTCTTACATACGCGTTATGAGTTTGGCGAAGACATCTCATTCCGTTCAAAAGTTATAGCTGTTTAAGTAAAGGCAACCCTGCCCCTTTTGAGCGTTTTGCCATCCCTTCGTGACGGAAAGTCGAAAGTTCAACTTTTTTTGATAACTATTGATATTCACTCTCCAGAGACCTGCACTGGTCTGGTTCTGATTGGGTGAAAAACCTAGGACTAGTTCGCAAAAGTAGGTTTTCAAAAAATAGGGTTTACAAACATGAATAATACTTCAAGGTTTTATTTTTTGAATTTACGCTTTCAAATCCACTTAATTTAGAAATCTGAGGAGTTCTGTCACAGTTTGAATGGTCATAATGCTTCTGAGAACCTGAGAGA
Organism: Labeo catla; assembly: GCA_012976165.1. Lineage (NCBI taxonomy): Eukaryota > Metazoa > Chordata > Actinopteri > Cypriniformes > Cyprinidae > Labeo > Labeo catla. The sequence continues at coordinate 216,099 of VONZ01000168.1, forward strand.
AAATTTCAAGTACATTTCTTCCCCTTCAAATCAATACTTAAATCCAACTTTTATCTACTTTTTATTGTAGCCATTCATAAATTTAATCTACTTTTCAAGGTACCCATTGACAAATATTTGCCATCTGAAAACTGTCGCTAATCCTCTTATTTCACAGATAACACGGGACACATCTAAAGAACATCTGACTCACTGGCTGTCACCGGCACCCTCATTAGCAGTGATGAGTAATACGCTCCAAAGGTCTATACTGAGGGTTCCCGTTACCATCCATCAGTGAGAACGATCAGTATTTTCAGGCATGTCTCTGGCTGTGACCGGAGTGTCATTGCTCGGTGAATTCAGACTGTGAAGAAACACCAGGGCTCAAGGTTCTGTTTGTTCGCAGAATAAAGGCCCCCAGCTTGCACAAGCCTTAGTTCTAACTAGGGCAAAGGCTAGAGCAAAGTTTCTCTCCCAAAAACATAGGCACTGGTATTGGCACTGGAGTTTTGCATCAAACCCACATCATTTTCAAGTACAGTAAATACATTTATAGTGTTACAGAATATTTCAAAAAACCAGCATATTTACTTATACATTTTTGCATTTGGCAGATGCTCTTATCCAAAGCGACTTATTTGCATTTATGATTTCTCAAAGATCATGTGACACTGAACACTAATGCCACTAATGATCTCATAATATTTCACAATATTATTTTTTACTCTCTTTTTATCAAATAAACCAGCTTTGATGAGCATATAAGACTTAGTATTTCAAAAACATTAAAAAGCATGTAGGTAGTGTAGATCAAGCTACTATAGAAGGTTTGGGTTCTTACCTTGTACAATAAATAGTGTTGCTACATAGAATTTAACATGGACAGTTTTAAACTTACCCCAACTAACCCATTCTCACAACAACAAAACCTCAAACTGCAAAGAGTGTACAGTCAAACAGAGAAAGTGACAAGGCTCGTGCGAAAACAAGATACAAACCACAATTGCAAATATATATCATGAGGATTACTCTAATAGATTTAGATCAATCTGCCAAAACACAACAGGCATAAATAAATAAATAAATACATTGTCAAATTATGTTTTAACCACAGACCGCAAAAGAGAGGCAATGAAATATGAAATATATCATGAACTGCACAGACACAACAATACGCAAAACTGACAACACGTAATGAGTAAATTGCCTAAACTAAATAAAATTGTAAAAAGTAAAATATTGTGTCAGTATTAGCCATTTTTCTAAATAGAAAATTTGCACAAAATACTGTGGATGCACAGCTTTTGACATCAACAACTAAGATATCGAAAGCATTTTGTCAAAAGTTAATACAGGGTTCCCACTCTTTCATGAACACCAGATTCAAACACTTCCAAGGACTTTTTAAAGCACCATTTATTTTTATATCAAGCACCTGTCGAATTCACACGCCAGCATATTTAGCGTCATGAAAGACCTCTTACAGTACTTTTTACTTACACTTAACATTTACATTAAACATTTAGTAACAAGGTTTTGAATGTGTAGGTTTCATAAATTTAGACCATTTTGAGCAGTCGTGTTCAAAGGAATTTTGATTTTCTCATATATTAATAAAAAATATATGTTATTGCATCAAACTCTTTTTTGCTGTAATTCTTGTAAAAGATTTAAATTTGAAAGAATTTCTCAATTTTTAAATTAATAAAACAGGGCTCACTTGTGCTCCTAATTCTAAAAAAAAAAACGTAGGAGCACAGTCAAAAATTTCAGGAGCACCTTCGAATCAATAATCAAATTCTGATCAAATATTAGCCTTCCCATTACGAGACAATATTTGACTCCTTAAAGTGATTTACAGTCATTTTTTTGTCAAATTCAAAAAATTATATTTCTAAGCTTTTTTTTTTTTTTATTTCTAATTAAAACAACAGAATAACAACAAGTAGAATAAGAATAAGTTACCAATCAAATGAAATCAGTATAAAAAAATTGTACCACAGAGGTGGCACAGAAGAACACAAAAGTGGCTTGTAGGTGCATTTTCAGATGGTTTAATGAGGCTCAGAGGTCGCAATGAAATTCATAACTTCATGTTGAGGTTAATGTTTTATATATAAAATTTAAATGTAGAAATATTAAATGATTTAAATAACAAAAAAGATACTTTAAAATGAAAGTAAATCTCCTAGTAGGTGGTGGCAACTCACTGATTTTATCACTGAATCATTCATTGAATTGATTCGTTCAAACAGCGGATTCATTCAGGAACAAAGCAAGTGACTGTCTTTATGAATAGGTAATTGAATCAGATTCTTTTAAAATTGACCATTCATGCATAAATGAAACAACGTTGTGTTTGAATGGAGATGTGCAGCAGCTCAGCTGTTACTTTGTTTGAAACAATTTTAGTGACGAAATAGAGCAAAATCAGGCCACTGTATTGAGACAATCCAAGTCACTTAATATTAACTTCTTGATTAGTGAACTGTTGTATTAAATCAATACCATTTGCAAACTCCCTTAATCAATAAATCGGTCTCTCTCCTTCGTTCATCGCGATCTTCCATTATAATCAATGCAGCTCATGCACAGACGACTCGTTATAGGTGCAGGGAGGGGCATTTTTCCTGCATGATTAATATTAGCAGCGTGACACAGCAGTTTATCTGTAATATTTATCCAGAAATGGATACATATTAATTCTGCTTTTAAAAATAAAGAAAGAAACAGTGTAGGAGAGTGGTAATTATGTGCAAACAATGGGAAACAATATATTTGTAAAAAAACGCGCACATCAACCCGATCACTTTATTTAGCGTTCATGTAAACACTACATTCTGATTCATCAATCGGAATGAATTCAGTCAGACTGAACCAAAAATTGTGCATGTAAACGTAGTTGTGTTCAAGGAATCAACATATGTCTGTGATATATTACTCACTGCTGCAAAAACGGTTGTAAGTACGTTAGAAACCTTTGAAGCTCCCCTCAGTGCAAGCACAAATATGCTGACAGGTTCATTTGCACTGATGCTCTTAAATATTTTTTCATAGTCACACACAGTAGTTTTCAGTCACAAATGCACTGCTTCTCCATAAGCTCATGCAGGGCCGCACAATGTGAAAAAGATTTTTTTCTCACGCTACCCCATCTCCACCCCAATCATTAACGCTGTTTCATTTAGTCTTTGACTGTGCATATAAGAAAATTTTTGAAATAGCACCATTTTACTAAACAAAATGTATTTAAAATTTTAAGCACTTTCAAGGACCTATATTTGTTTTCAAGTACTTTCCAGGCCTTGAATCCACATGTCTGATATTCAAGTACTTTCAAGAAGCGTGGGAACCTTGTTAATATCTGTATTTATTTTGCTCTCCTAACTATCCATAATTGTAAGGTTATTTACTTTTTATTGTTTAAATTGCATTGTTAAAGCTGCAATCTGTAACTTCTTTTGTGCTCAGAATTTATATTATAAGCGAGTACATCATGAATCCATTTTCCAAACTGTGTTTTTGGCTTATCCTGAATCACTACGGTATAAAAAAAAGCAATAAGCCCCAAAAAGGGGCATTGTACCGTGCCTAACAATGCTCCTTAGCTGTTCACTGTAAACCACAGCTTTACAGGGTTTATTGCTTTGATAACACGGTTATTCCATATATGTAGAAAGGTTTCACAAAATCAGCTGTGGCCTAATGGTTGGGGAGTGGGGCTTGTAACCAGAAGGTTGCGGGTTCGAGTCCCAGGTCCAGCAGGGAGTGAATAACCAGCGCTCTCACCACCCTCAATACCACAACTGAGGTGAGTTCCTTGAGGAAGGCACCGAACCCTCAACAGCTCCCTGGGCGCCACAGCGATAGCAATATGGCTGCCCACTGCTGTGTGTGTGTGTTCACTACTGTGTGTGTGCACTTGGATTGGTTAAATGCAGAGCACAAATTCAGAGTATGGGTCACTATACTTGGCTGCCCGTCCATCCAAAATAGAACAGAGCAAATAAAGTGTAATAATATTAAACAAAAACATTATTCTTCCACCAAATAATGTAGTTCCTCAGAAACAATCAACACACAGACGTAAACAAAGGTGTGTGCTTATAGAGTAATTTACAACAGCTTCAAACACCACTCAACCAATCAGAATCAAGGACTATCCATTCTCTGATAATTGTTTTTATATTGTGACTATTTTAGACTATTTATTTTGGTTCTGGTAGAAACTGCTGTGGGGTAGCCCAATACCTGTCTGACTCGTCATAGACACAAACAGAGAGAAGTAGCTCCGGCTACAACGTTCTTTCGCAAGATGCAGTTCCGTTTGTTAACCACTAGAACGCCAAAAGCAAAAGTTACAGACTGTAGCTTTAAATGTCTCAACCCATGTTTACATCACAATACGCAAGTTGGATAAGTTGAAAACCACTAGTACAGACTAACTTGACATGAAATTTAGATTGTAGGAGCAATTTAGGTCAAAAGTCTTTGGAAAGTAATAACTATCTTCCAGAAAGTGTGGAAACGAATGTAACAATTTTCAAAATGTAGTCAGTGATAGAAAAGAAAACTGCCAGGTTTTCTGCCTGAGGATGGAAAACTAAATAACAGAAACACTGATTTTTGAATAATTCTTACCACAATACCCATTCTAAAAAGGAAACCCTTTGTCAAACTTCATACAAAATTGAGTTCAACCGTGCAAGGGTGCAGTAAACCAATCAGTAATGACAGTGTTCCCTCCCATTAAATATGAGCCCAGTTTAAAAGCCAACATCACCCTCTTTGAACCCCAAGAGTCATGAACGTTGTGGCCTCCTGTCATCCACATACTGATGGAGTGTGGAGAGCAGTATAAACTCCGGTTTCCCCTGTGGAATCCCCCGCATACATCACAGGCCAGAAACAACAAACAGCCGACCCTGAGGTGGTTAAATCCACTCTGGTGTTATCAGAGGATATAAACAACTCAACCTCATTCTGAGACTAAAAGATCAGTTGATGGGCCCAAAACGGAAAGAGGGGAGTGGGATGATGGACACAGTGAATTAGGAGACAAAAACAACAAGCCAAACCCAAATAAAGAGAAGGGAACTGCAATTGTTTCTACTCATTGCTTTATATGAGAATTTTCTGGAAATGAGAAACTAACCGTTATTGGAAAGAAACATACAGATTTGAGGTTTGTGGAAATACAGTTTGGACGCACAGCGACCTTTGCCTGAATAGACAGGGTCCATTACAGAGACGGGAAATGTTTTGGGAAATGACGAGAGAACATTTTGTGTACCAGTAAACGCTTGACTGATTCTACAACGCATTCCATAATGGCTATTTTCAGTATAAAAGGCAGTTAAATTTGTGGGAACATAAAAACACTTACATACTTTTCACGCTATTACTTCCATGCCATTCTTTTTTTTATAACTTTTCACTCAAATGAGTCTGCAAACAGTAATCTGACCAAACTATGATTACCCAGAAACCTAGATATCAATATGTAACAATATCAAGGAATTAGTAATCAGGGTTTTGTTTTTTGTTTGTTTTTTTTCCCCCACTGACACAGTAGTTCAGTAGTTCATATTTTATAATTTTAAATGCGCTATCATTTATTTATTTGTTTGTTAATTGTTAATCAGTTGAAACACACTACCAGTGAAAACTTTTTGGAAAGTATTTTTTTTTTTGTTTGTTTTTAGAAGTCTCTTCTGCTCACCAAGCCTGCATTTATTTGATCCAATGTACAGCAACAACAGTAGTTTTTTTTTTTTACGTTTTTACTATTTAAAACAATTGTTTTCTATTTGAATATGTAATTTATTCCTGTGATTTTAAAGCATCCATTATTCCAGTCACATGATCCTTCAGAAATTATTCTAATATTCTGATTTGCTGCTCAAAAAACATTTTTTATTATTATTATGTTGAAAACAGCTGAGTGGATTTTTAGGTTTCTTTGATGAATTGAAAGTTCAGAAAAACAGCATTTATCTAAAATAGAAATTATAACATTATAAATGTCTTTTTATAATGTAAAAAATACATTTTGATCAATTTAAAGCATTCTTGCAAAATAAAAGTATTAATTTCTATAATTTCTTACCTAAAAATAAATATATAAATTATAGAGACTCCAAGCTATTGAATACTATAGTGTATAATGTTACAAAAGCTTTTTATTTCAGATAAATGCTGATCTTTGGATCTTTCTATTCATCAAAGAATCCTGAAAAAAGCTGTTTTAAATATTGATAATAATAATAAAAATAAATGTTTCTTGAACAGCAAATCAGCATATTAGAATGATTTCTGAAAAATCATATGACACTGAAGACTGGAGTAATGATGCTGAAAATGTAGCTTTGAACACAGAAATAAAATAAAATTTTTAAAATATATTCAACAGATATTTTAAATAGTACAAATATTTCAGAATTTTACTGTTTTTGCTATACTTTGGATCAAATAAATGCAGGCTTGGTTAGATAAACATTTACAAATCTTAAGGTTCAAAAACTTTTGACTGGTAATGTGGATTACTTATCTTAATAATATTTCACATTATTGCATTTTTTTCCAGTCTTGTTGAAAATACAAGACTGTTTTTAAAAGCATACAAAAATACCAAACTTCTGAACTGTTGCGTACGCTAGCAACTATTTAGTGACAACACAGCATGGGCAAGTTCCACCAACTGGCCTGAAACTGTCATCCTTATTGCTATGACCTGGATATCATCTACATTTTTTGGTGATTTATAATGATAATCTGAATACAGCCTTAACATTCCCTGTCATTCATTACAAAGCTCTGTAACCAAAACTGCTTTTATGATCTCATGCTGTTAAATAGAAATAGGAAACAATCAAGGTTAAGATGCCCATGAACACAGTGTACAGTACATGTGGTGTGTTATTCCAGTTCCCTGTCCTTTGCTTGCTGGTATAAAGCAGCTATTCTGGGTGCCACAAGGTTTTATCACAGCTCAATGCATTATTTATAAGGCAGAAGCCTGGCCCCTGGAGCAGGAGAAATGAATGGTTATGACAGGGTAAACCCCACAAGATGCCATCCACTGTGCATTGCAGGCATTAGTTGAGGCCAGCTTTTTAAAGCTGCTGATGGCCAACTCTCTGCTGTTTCAGGGAAACAATATGATACCGCATCTAGGACATTTGATTGTTTTTTTATGACAATGCATTATTTATTTGTCAATAATAGATGTTAAAATACACAAAAAATTGCCTTTCTGATGAAATATCTGTATTGCAGAAACAATCCAACGGTTAAAGAAGAAGTCCACTTCCAGAACAACAACTTACAAATTTACTCACCCCCTTGTCATCAAAGATGTTCATGTCTTACTTTCTTCAGTCGTAAAGAAATTATGTTTTTTGAGGAAATCATTTCAGCATTTTTCTTCATATAATGGGCTGATGTGGTGTCCCGTTTTTGAACTTCCAATATGAAGTTCAAATGCGGTTGTAAATGATCCCAGGCAAGGAAGAAGGGTCTTGTCTAGCGAAACGATCGGTTATTTTCATTTTAAAAAATACAATTTATATACTTTTTAATGCCAAACGCTTGTCGTGTCTTACTCTGCTTGGACTGTTTTTGTTAGGGTATGTCGAAAAACTCCCATCTCATGTTCTCCCTCAATTTCGAAATCATCCTTAATTGCTGTTTTACCTTTTTTTTGTTAAGGGTGTTTGATCTTCATTGCATGTTCACGTTGCAAAGACTGGGTTGGAACTTCTGCAGCGATGTAGGATGATTTTGAAATGATTTTTGAAGTTGAGGGAGAAAATAGATCAGAGTTTTTCAACATACCCTAACTGTCTTGAGTCGGAATACACAGAGTTCAGGGAGAGAGAGGCAAGACGAGCGTTTGAGAAAGTATTTAAATTGTATGCTTTTAATGAAAATAACCTCAGCTGGGATAGTTTACAACCGCATTTGAGATCGTTTGAAGCCGCATTTAAACAATGGAAGTCAGTGGGGTCCAAAACAATTCTTCATAATATCCTCTATTGTGTTCCACGGAAGAAAAAGACACAATATGAGGGTGAGTAAATAATGAATAATGGATATGAATTTTCATTTTCGGGGTGAACTATCCCTTTAACAAGCTGACATTTCAACACACTGACAATCTGGCCAACAGCACACCCTTATAAATGGCCTATATATAAACTTCCAATTCCTAACTTACATTCTTCCCACACGCAATTATATCCCTCACTGCTTCCATATTTATATTTATTTGGCAGTTAATTTTTCTTGAGCAGCTTTAACTGCATACTAAACCACATATACAAGTCACAGTGCAATTTATCATCTAATATAAAATTCATCTCCATAAAAAATCTGGCGAGGGCTATAATGAACAGATGCTAAACATTCATTGGAGATAATAAATGTGATTCATAGTTTAAAAAAGGTTCTGCAACTATCGCTTTAAGCATTGACTTTTATTCTTTTCACTACATCTAATCTCCATGCCAATGGAATGGGTTTTGAAATGCAGCTCCGGTCCTTTCTTAAAGTAAGAATGGAATTAATTGGACTGATTTAAGTAATAGATTTCATGTTTCATAATGAACCTTGCCCTCACTTTAAAAGAATCGTATTTAAAGTTTCAAAGCTCTTTATGAAATTCAGTGGGGTAGGCCTGCTTTTAGAAGCAGAGCTCAGATGTTTATTCAGACAACTGTGTTTTTCTTCTAAGACTACAGATGACGTTGAGGCTGAGGATGATGAGGATGATGAGGATGATGAGGATACTTTTCAAGGTTATTTCTGGGGAAATATAAAAGCCATAACCACAGACACCATCTGTTGTATTACAAAGAGATCAAAAGCAGTGGGAGGAAGGAATCAAAAGAAAGGAAAAAAATAAAAAACAGAGAAAAGAGACTCATATGGGCATTGCTGGGATTAATAGGAGAGTGAAAGTAGAACAAACACAGTCTGTGTTATGATGTCTTCACTGGTGGTCTCGTCTACTTCGCTCCGGTGGGGTTGAATGCGTTCCAATTCTGAATGCGACTGAATGCAACTGACATTCGCAAAGTGGGGAATTCAATTAGGCTTTTTGACATCATGGCTGTCAACTCCATTAGACCCATCTCTTCAAGACAATTCATATCTTCTGCCCTACTGCTCGCTTTTTTTTAGTTTAGCGACAGCAGTTATATAAGCTAGGTAGTCTCACATGAAGTATTAATGCGAGAAAAGAGACCCTTTGGTTAGTGGCATAAGGTCAGGTTTACACTGCAGCTCATTTACTGTGCAAGCTCAGACAGGAAGAGATTGTTTCACCTACACATAAAACAACCAAACCATATGTGATGTTTAAAGCTACAGTCAAAAGTTTACATACACCTTGCAGAATCTGCAAAATGTTAATTATTTTACCAAAATAAGAGGGATCATACAAAATGCATGTTATTTTTTATTTAGTACTGACCTGAATAAGATATTTCACATATAAGATGTGCACATATAGTCCATGAGAAAATAAAAGTTGAATTTATGCATTTACATACGTTTGATTCTTAATACTGTGTTAACTGAATGATCCAAAGCAGTTTTTTGTTTAGTGATATTGTTCATGGGTCCCTTGTTTGTCCTGAACAGTTAAACTGCCTGCTGTTCTTCAGAAACAATCCTTCGGGTTCCACAGGTTTTTTGGTTTTTCAGCATTTTTGTGTATTTGAACCCTTTACAACAATGACTGTATGATTTTGAGATCCAACTACTACAGAAGGTTCAAAAGCTCACTGATGATCCAGAATGAAACACAATGCATTACGAGCCGGGGGTGAAAACATTTGAACGGAATGAGGATGTGTACATTTTTCTTATTTTGCCTAAATATCATATTTAGTACTGACCTTCAGAAGCTACAGAAGATACTTACATATTTCCCAGAAGACAAAATAAGTTCAACTTCAAATTCAAAAAGTTTTTACCCCCCAGTTCTTAATGCATTGTGCTTCCTTCTGAAGCATCAGTGAGCGTTTGAACCTTCTGTAACAGTTGCATATGAGTCCCTCAGTTGTCCTCAGTGTGAAAAGATGGATCTCATACAGCCATTGCAAAGAATTTGTGGGACCTGAAGGATTTTTCTGACAAATAGCAGGCAGTTTAACTGTTCAGGACAACAAGGGACTCATGAACAAATAACACTAATCAAAAAAAAAAAACAGCTGTGGATCTTGCAGATTCTGCAAGGTGTATGTAAACTGTTGACTTCAACTGTACATGTATTTGAAATTGATTGTACTGCAATTGACCAGTGTCAAAAATATTTGTATTTTAATATATAATTGTGCAACAATCTCTTATGTATCAATGGTTATGCAGAAAATATCTGAAAAACTGAGAATCTCTGCCTGATATTATTTAATTGATTATTTAACTGTCTTTGGAAGTTACGTAAAGTCAGCCAATCAGATTTGAGCTTGTCATAATCGAGAAAGTGCTTTCCAGTGTACAATCTTACTAGCTGTTATTAGAAATGTTTTAATGTATCAATATCAGTAATTTGATATTTTACTGTGTAAGTTCATTTCATTTTTGTGACATTTACAATAATTTTTAACATTTCATAGTACTGTTATCCCTCTTGAGCTGTCAAATTATGTTTTGTTTTTTTAGAATTTTTTATTTCATTGGAATGGTACAGAACTTGGTTTTAGCACATTAAAAAATAAATAAATAAACACGTTTTAAAAATCATGAACATTCAAAAAGGTTCAACTGTCCTGAAAAAAAAATTATCACTTTGGAAACAAATTTCATCTAGTGGAAACATTTGGTACTGCACCCAAGTTAATTTTTTTTTTTTTATATCAACCACAAATTTGGAACACAATTTGTTTAGATTTGGTTTTCACACAGTAGAGTTAACATGTTTTGGAAAACATGACAAAAAATAGCCGAATAATATTTTTATATTTGATACAATTACGCCGGTGTTATTAGAACGTTCAGTGCGTGCGGCACATCAATTCAGCTGCTAAATTCAAATCTGAGTACGCTGGCTGGCAGTGAGCCAAAGACATTCGCGTTTCCACAGCGCTGCATATTATAACTAATCACACACGATTCTGGTGAGCTTTTGAATGCAATGACCAAACAGAGGCTAGCCATCAAAGAAACAGAAGCGCCACTGTTTTGTTCACTATAGCTCACTGACTGAATTCTCTGGCAAATAATACAATTTCGAATAAAAAGGACAAAAATAAGTAAATAAAACATAAGCCTATATCAGTTAGCCTATATCATAAATAATGAGTGCATGACGCCCCTGCATATATTTCATGTAACAGTTAAAAGAATTATTTTTGTCCTTTGAAGCTACACTGAAACTGCAATCTGGACTTTCAACCTTCAACCCGTAAAGAAATTTTAATTCTGAAACTGAACTAATTATTTAATATTGTGAAGAAGACTCCCAGAACTTCCCATCTCCCCTGTGTTTGAAAATGAATCTCATTTTACCAAAAACCCCTCATCTTGCTAGATCATGATGTAAAAGTACATGTTCTCATGCTTCAGGCAGCCAAACCATGGACACATTTAATGAACTAGCTTTTCTCAGGCCTGTTCCAACTTTGCCACTGTGGGGGAGGATGACACTGGATGTGCAATTACTGCAGACAGGACCAGCTACACCCAGTCCAGCACAACACAGCAGAGGACAACATTGTGACACAGTGCAGTGTAATACAGCACAAAGGAATGCTGTGTAATGCATCGACGCTAATTAAAACAGAATGGGCCGTGACACGGTGTAACCCCAGGAAACATCCTACACAACAACACAACAACACGGTTGCAGGACACTCGTGACACCAGCACAGTGATTCATAACTATGTGACTGTCACTTTTTGGCAAGACATTGCAAGTGTGTTGTCATTTAGAATGTGCAATTCACTGACAGCAATGGTGGCTTAGAGACAGGTGAACAGAATCACCAATATTCCATCTACCACGATTTACACAAAAAGAAAAAGACATTTGTTTTGTAAAAGTGCTGCACTGTTTGAGGAAATTGACTTTTAAAGTGTTTCTAAAAAACTGTGAGCAGAGCTTTTCCATGTAAAACTTGGCACAGTGACACTGGAGAGTTGTGGGTGGTTGTCAGGGCATTGCTGTGTGGTGGTTAGAGGATTTGTTAGGGTGTTGCTTACTGACCCAAGTAAGTCGCTTACTTCACCCAGATGTATTGTTTAATGCCAACAGGATTTTTTAAAAATGTTTTATTGTGTGGGAGGTGAAAGGTCACGCATGCACATGCAAACACACACAATAGCATAAATAGCCACAAAATTTAAAGGGGACATCGGATGCAAAATTCACTTACGTCATGTTTGCATATGGAAACAAACACCCTACAATGATAAAAATCCATTCACTTCTTTTTTTAAATCCCCTAAACATTGACAGACTGTCCCAGACGGTAGCATATTTCTCCCTCAGCTAGTTGTATGCTTCCCGCCATTTTTTTCAGATTAAATTCAAAGTAACAAAACTACAGCAGTAACAGCACAAGTTTGTGTTGGTTAATTATAGGCTATTTAATAGCTTTTACAGTTCAAGATAAAAATTAAAAGATGTAGTTATTAAATTAAATCTAAAATATTACAAATTCATATTGATTCATATTGAATGCATTATTTAATGTGTATACCATTAATATTTAATTTATTTAATTTGTAGTGAACTTTCTATAAGTATTTAAATAATTGACCCTTATAGGCTGTTTGTGTCTGAGCTTATTTATTTATTTATTTTAACGACTTTCTGCACTTGCTATACTATATACTTCAGTGCGGTAAAAGTACTAAAATTTGTTATACTAGTAATTTTATAACAAATGGAAAAGCAAGACGAAAAAACTAGAGGGTTCAAATGGCAGCTGCAGCCAATAAGTGATTTCATGTCATTTTCATCTTAAAAAGTCGTTTTCTGTGAAAAGACATTTTTTCCATGTCGTCTTTATGAATGAAAAGTGAATCTTTGAAGTGATCCCAGGTGACTGCAAGCTAGCTAACGTTAGCCTAATCAGTTATGATAGTGTTCAGCTGTCAGCATTTAAATGTATAACTGCGTGTCTACGTACTCTCCTGGGATTACCAGGCTTGGCATTTAAATTATATGTTGTTAAATAATATGAAACTGAATGTTCATGCCGCTATCATTATTTTGGATGTTGCAATCATTATTTTTCTCAGTTTCTGATAAGAATAAGGCAGGAGAGGAGTGTCAAGAGTCTCCACCTATATAAAGCACATATAAAATGAGCTTCACAGGAAATTTAGGAGCTGGCTTATCTGAATGCGGGAGTTCTAAAAAACGCTCTGTGCATATGGTCAATTGTGCCACCAAATATACAAGGGGTGGGGTGAGCAGTAGCTTATTAGCAATGCACTGAAACAGGTTGCTGTGAACAGAGCTGTTCTTGACAAGGTAAAAGGGTGTTGTTTTACATGACTACTGAGGAATTTTTACTAAAGTATGTTGCAGACATTTCATGAAGACCCTAAAGAATAATACCAACTTGTGGAAAATGGGCATCAGATGTCACCTTTAAGGTACAATTCTTGTTTGTGGCACAAACTATGCAGGTATTTACATAGGTCAATGACAAATAGGATCTTTTGTAAAAAAAAAATACTATTTGTATTCATGTTTGTTTTATATGGTTTTGAGCAATTTTTTACATTTTAAATGTCCTTAAAGAGGAATCATTATTTTTTATTTAGTAGTGACCTGAATAAGATATTTTACATAAAAGACGTTCACATATAGTCCACAAGAGAAAATAATAGTTGAATTTATGAAAATGACCCTTTTTAGCATTTTTGTTTATCTAAACCGTTTTCAATAATGACTGTATGATTTTAAGATCTATCTCTCATGCTGAGGACAAATGAGGGACTCATGTGCAATTATTACAAAAGGTTCAAATGCTCACTGATGCTCCAGAAGAAAAACAAAAAAAAACAATGCATTTAGAGCCAGGGGTGTAAACTTTTGAACAGAATAAAGATATGTACATTTTTCTTATTTTGCCTAAATATCTTTGTTTTTCATTTAGTACTGCCCTTCAGAAGCTACAGAAGATACATGTTTCCCAAAATAAATTTACCCTGATATTTAAATTTAAAAAGTTTTCACCCCACGGCTCTTAATGCATCGTGTTTCCATCTGAAGCATCAGTGAGCATTTGAACCTTCTGTAACAGTTGCATATGAGTCCCTCAGTTGTCCTCAGTGTGGAAAGTTGGATCTCAAAATCATATAGTCATTGTTGGAAAGTGTTCAAATACACAAAAATGCTGAAAAACCTGGACCTGAAGGATTTTTCTGAAGAACAGCAGGCAGTTTAACTGTTCAGGACAAACAGGGCACTCATGAACTATCAAAAAAAAACAACAACACACACACAGAGCTGTGGATCATTCAGGTAACAACACAGCATTAAGAATCAAGTGTATGAAAACTTTTGAACAGGGTCATTTTCATAAATTCATAATTTTTTTCTTGTGGACTATATATAAAACATATTTTATGTGAAATATCCTATTCAGGTCAGTATTAAATAAAAGATGACATGCATTTTGTGTGATCCCTCATATTTTAGTAAAATAATTAACATTTTGCAGATTCTGCAAAGTTTTTGACCTCAACTGTATATTTTTTCTGAAAATATAAAATCAAGTGAGTCTACATGTTAATAATTATTTTCAAATAATTATTAAATATTTTTACTGACACCTACATTAATAATTAATTGCACCACATGGCATTTTACATCCTGAACTAACCTTGTCTTGTCATAAAAAGTCAAATGGTCTGACATTTTAAGAGTGTTACTGACCTTTACACATAGTCATGAGAATCAGCAGGGGTCTATAATTTCCTGTTGTTGTTGTTTTTTTTCTGCATTAGTTGCAACATATAAAAAATTTCAATACTTAATAAATACTTTTATAAATACTTAAAAAATGTTTAATTCAAAACATTCGCATCATTGAAAATGTATAGTCAAGTTATTGTATGTATGAACAGCATTTTTAAATATGTTTTTAAAATAAATTAATAGATGTGGACAAAAAGAAGAGCGATGTGTCTCTGACTCATGTGCCAAAGTGTGAATTTTAGGGTTAACGGTTTGTTTATTGATTTAAAAAGTGATCTTATATACAGGCCAGAGTATCTGGCACCTTTTTATTCATTTAAATGAACACTACATGCCTTCCATGAATCCCAAATGCTGTTAACCAATAACTAGGGAAGCTCTTTAGAGGGGAACTCATTCATTCTTGGTGAGTTGTCAATTACATCTTGTCCAATATGACTTACAACACACTTATCCCCTAAGTGTCTTGTTAAAGGGCACAATGTGATGTGTGTATAATGTCAGATGTTTCTCTTTTAGAGATTAATTTTTAAAATGAGAAATCAGTGTGTATAAGCTGCTCATGGTGTGGGTAGCAACACAATGTGTGTGGGAGAGCTTTTTTTAATACCAAGTAGAAATGTTTCCCCTGCAGTCAGGCATTAGGCAGACATGTGGACACACAACCTGTCACGCTATCGTTATGGCTGCCTTCAATCACAGCAACCCACACGCACACACAAACACAAAAACCGTCACTTGCAGCCCTCAGCCCTCTCTCTCTGTCAAACACACACATACGCACATTCAGGGGCCCTAATCAACGTCATCAGAGGTCTCCACTTCTGCAGATGGTGGAAATCAAAACTCAACAGGCTGAGTGAAAACACACCAGGTCAGTGACAGACAGGAAGCTAAAACCACCTACACAAACTAACATTCACCATAAACAGAGTGTAAGGCTATAAATAAGTTGGAGGGAACATAGAACAAACTTTTCTATATTTAAAAGACACAATGTGTAATTTGTAAAATCTTGAGATTAGATTAAATCAAATCTAATGTTATTTATAAACAGTGCTGGGCATGTTATTTTAAATAAGTGATTAGTTACTAGTTACTTCTCACAAATAGTACCTGAGTAACTAATTACCAGGGAAAGTAACTATTAAAAAAAAAAAAAAAAACATGTTCAAATATGTCAAATAACTTGGATGCCCCCAATATTAAATATGTTAAATGAACAAAAAATTGTACACTAATCTACACTGTTTTAATGTTGCTGTGGGACAATGTGAGAGACACCTTCCAGGGTCTAAATATCACATTATTGGGATCATGGTTGAAGACCACACCGGTGCGGTCTGTCTCATTTTTTCTTGGTGACCATAAAAAGAACTAAAAATACACCATAATTTTTGATCGTACAGATAAGAATAAGGTATCATTTGAAACTGCAAAATCTACTTTTATTTGTGATTAGTCATAATAACAACAAAACAATGTGCTTTTGTAAAGAAAATAAACAAGGTGCACGCTCTGCCGTCTCGGTCTCTGTCACCTTTCTTCACAGACACTTAAAGGAGAAGTCCACTTCCAGAACAAAAATGACAGATAATGTACTCACTCCCTTGTCATCCAAGATGTTCATGTCTTTCTTTCTTCAGCCGTGAAAAAATAATGTTTTTGAGGGAAACATTTCAGGATTTTTCTCCTTATAATGGACTGATATGGTGCCCTGATTTTGAGCTTCCAAAATGCAGTTTAAATGCGGCGTCAAACGAACCCAAATGTGGTTGTAAATGATCCCAGCTGAGAAAGAAGGGTCTTATCTAGCGAAATGATTGGTTATTTTCATTAACAAAATACAAAATAAATACTTTTTTTTAGGGTATGTCGAAAAACTCGTATTTTCTCCCTCAACTTCAAAAATATTTCAAAATCATCCTACATCATTGCAGAAGTACCGACCCAGTCTTTGCAAAGTGAACATGCGAAGAAGATCAAACACCCTTAACAAAAAAGGTAAAACAGCTATATAAGATGATTTTGAAGTTGAGGGAGAACATGAGATGGGAGTTTTTCGACATACCCTAACTGTCATGAACCGGAGAAAAACAGTTCAGGGAGAGCGAGACAAGACGAACGTTTGACATTAAAAAGGATATAAATTGTATTATTTTTACGAAAATAACCGATCGTTTCGCTAGATAAAACCCTTCTTCCTCAGCTGGGATTGTTTACAACTGCATTTGGGATCGTTTGAAGCTGCATTTAAACTGCATTTTGGTTCAAAAGTTCAAAATCGGGGCACCATATCAGTCCATTATATGGAGAAAATTCCTGAAATGTTTCCCTCAAAAAACATCATTTCTTTACGGCTGAAGAAAGAAAGACATGAACATCTTGGATGTCAAGGGGTGAGTACATTATCTGTCAATTTTTGTTCTGGAAGTGGACTTCTCCTTCAAATAAAACAACCTGAATCTCAGCAAATACCTGCTTGATAGACGTGAGAAATATATATATAGAAAGCTTGAAAGCTTGAAAAATTTATACTTTTAAATGAAGTCACGTCGAAAACTAATATTTTCTCTAAAAAAGTAATCCGTATGACACCAACGTATTATTTCTAATGTAATCACCCACGAGTGGCTCTACTTTTCAAATTTGAAACATCCACATAAGACGCATGGACATGTTGGTAAACACCCACATCACCTCTGTAAACAAACATGAACATTCATCAAGTTCATTTCAGCTACTTTTCGTTTCTGGAAGAAGATGCGCTAAGAGGAATAAGACAGAATTTACCTCAGAAGAACAACACAACACAACACGATGCACAGCTTTGCAGGTCCTATGGCTGAGAGCCTACTTTAGTGAGCTCAGTTATAGTAACGCCACATTTCATAGTGATTTGTTTGATTAAGTTACTTGTTACTGAATAAACTAATACTGTTAGTAACGGTGTTTATTTATAATACTGTTATTCCTATCAATGTTTATAAAGCACAATAAAAAGAACAGTAGTTGACCACTGTGCTGTACAAACCACTGTCACGATACCAAAATTTTGACTTCGATATGATACGTGATTAAAATATCACAATACTACTACTGAATCGATACTACCAAAAAAAAAACAACACAGAACAACAGGAAAAGTAATTGAATAACAGATGATCCAAATGGAGACCATAGTTATTTTATCTATTAAATCAAAGCATTTCATCCCCCCTTTAAAAAAAAAAAGCCTACAGGTATGTAGAAATCTTTGTTAAGTTAACTTGAAGGATATTAAAGGATAAAGCCAAATCTTTTCATGATATAGTAATTTTATTTCACAACAACAAATTATATCATGACATAGTCATTTTTTGTTATTTTATCTTTGTTATTAATAATAAGAACCTAGATGCAAGTAACAAAAGGACAACTACAATAAAACAAAGACACAACTGAAATTATATTTTTTCCTAAATTCCATTTTAATTTTTCTAGACTCCATTTTAATGGATACATTAAAAAAAATAAATGTTATCTAAAGGCATGTCTAATTAATTGAAATCATGAAAGTTTTTATTCAAATAAATTTTAAAAGTTCAACAAAAATTACATTTTTAAGGCCCTATGAAATACGTTTTATTATTTTTTCTCAAATTCTTGTTTGAGAGTCTCTATTTTCCATTAATTTTCTGGATTCTATTTTAATCGTTTCATTACATTTTAATAATCAAAAGCATGTCTAAGGAATTTATAAAGGATAATTAGATTTGATAAAGAATTAATTTATTATAGGCTATTTACTTCTTTTTTTACAGAAATACTGTGTTGTGTATTTACAATTTTCTGGTAAATAAACTCTGGTAAATATTTTTTCTAGTAAATATTCTTTAAACATTGTTTTAATAACATTTTTATTAGTAGTAGTAGTACTACTATCTTTACATTAAGTAGTATATTAATATATTTCTGACTGTCAAGTTAAACCTAACTTTTATTTTGACGGGTTGCTGTGAAGAACTTTAGGGTCTTCATTATATGAAAATAGTTTTCCGGTACTAGTAAAATGTAGAATCTGAGGTAAGGTGCTCTTGGCAAGTGCTAAATGGCTGCTGACGCCCTGGAACTCACATCTCCGAAAACAGTGAACCACATTTTCAAATAGATGTTATCTTTATCAACAAACCACATATTTGAAGTAAATTCTCACCTAAAAAAAACACTTCTAAAACTACATTTCGTGACACAAAAACAGTATTATTCACTTGCTGTGAGAAATACCGCAAGCGGAGTTATACAAATGGTAAGACAGTTGAAGTTCCGATATCACTAGAATATCACACTCTTCTTAGCCAATCAGATTTGAGGACCAGAAAGAACTGTTATATAAATTTGTATAGACCACAATGCAATAAAGGGAGAAGATGTCAAAACTCTAATAAGTGATTCAATTTTATAAGTCTGGGAAAAAGACAGGTTTTTAACTTAGAATCAGATTATTTCAATCTGAATCTGAATTTAAATCTAGGTCTTAGACTTAAACTCAGATTCAAATTGAAAAAATCTGGGGAAAACTGGGAGACTATTCCACAGTTTGGGCCCAACTATCACACGTTAACTTTAGTGTGGATCTTGGGATCTTCAACAATCTTTGCTCAGATGACTTCAGAAATCTAACAGATGTATATGGATTCAAAAGGTCAGAAAGAGAGATGAGAAGTGCAGATCTGATCAGAGCTAAAAGGTTATTTTTTTTAAATCAATTCTGTAACGGACCAGCAACAGGTGCAAAGGATATCATATATGGGAAATATGATCAAATTTCCAGGTGCCAGTCAGAAGTCACAACTGATATTAGACTGACTTTTTCCAATGTAAAAAGAATTGCAATAGTCATGTTGAGATGAAACAAACGCAAGTATCACTCTCTCGTAATGAAAAAAGGATTTGACTACAATCTTTATCTGTTTATCAAATTTGAGTGCAGAATCAAAAATAACACATAAGTCTTTCACAAAAGGTTTAACATAGGAGACTAAATCTCCTGAGCCACACAATCAGAGCTGTCTGAAGGCCCAAACACAATAATCTCTGTTTTGCTCTTATCAAGATAAAAAAATTTTAAAGGAGAAGTCTCCATATAGTGGACTTCAATGGTGCCCCGAACTTCCAAAATGTCAAACGATCCCAAATGCGGTTGTAAACGATCCCAGCCGAGAAAGAAGGGTCTTATCTAGCGAAACGATCGGTTATTTTCATAAAAATAATAAAATTTATATACTTTTAAATCTCAAACGCTCGTCTTGTCTTACTCTGCCTGAACACTGTTTTTTTCCGGTTCAAGACAGTTAGGGTATGTCGAAAAACTCCCATCTCATGTTCTCCCTCAACTTCAAAATCGTCCTATATCGCTGTTCTACCTTTTTTTGTTAAGGGTGTTTAAACTTCTTTGCATGTTCTCTTTGCAAAGACTGGGTCGGTACTTCTGCAGCGATGTAGGATGATTTTGATTTCGAATTGTATTATTTTTATGAAAATGACCGATCGTTTCGCTAGATAAAACCCTTCTTCCTCAGCTGGGATCGTTTACAACTGCATTTGGGATCGTTTGAAGCCGCATTTAAACTGCATTTTGGAAGTTCAAACTCGGGGCACCATAGAAGTCCACTATATGGAGAAAAATGTTGAAATGTTTTCCTCAAAAAACATCATTTCTTTACGACTGAAGAAAGAAAGACAGGAACATCTTGGATGACAAGGGGGTGAGTACATTATCTGTAAATTTTTGTTCTGGAAGTGGACTTCCCCTTTAAGAAACGCATGGCTTGGTTTCAAACAGACATACAACTTCAGCCTTTTTTTACATCGTGCTTCAAGGACAAATATATTGAAGTCAACATGAAACAAAAATTGACCCTACTATAAAAATTACTCACAGGCCTGTTTGAACAATTCACCGCTGCATGTTATTCTAAGGGGAAAAAAAAAAAATTTTAATCTTTCATCAAAATGTAAAAATGTGCCCTTCCTTACTGGCTTTTCCTTGTCGGCGGTCTTCCTGAAACCCTCCTACTTTTCACCCCCGCTCTTCCTACCACCCTCTTTTGGTATGTTATGCTCCCTTTTCACATTCCAAAAAATTCCCTATAGAATAAATTTAGTACCGTTCAACATTTTTTTCCAATAACTACCCAGTTTCAACCAGAAATAGATCACATTACAAATGGTGGAAAACAGCATTTCATACTTATTTTAAATTATTTTCTATGTAAATCAACCACACTACCTTTCAATAGTTTTGGGTCAGTAAGATTTTAACACTATAAAATTAATACTTCTATTCAGCATTAGATTTATCAAAAGTGACATTATAATGTTACAAAAGGTTCAAATAAATGCTGTTATTACTAGTCATCAAAGAATACTGAAAAAAAGCACCATAGTTTCTAAAAACAAATTACACTCATAAAATACATTTTAAAATATATTACAAAAAGAAAACAGTTCATTTAAATTGTAATAATATTTTACAATATTACAGTTTTTGACTGTCTGTTTGATCAAATAAATGCATCTTGGTGACATAAGAGAATTATTTAAAAAACATAAACAAACAAATAAATAAATAAATAAATCTTCCTGACCCCAAATTTTTGAACAGTGGTGTAGATTGTGAACTAATGTTTTTTATAAGGTATTTTTGTTGGCCAGGCTAAGGCACACCTGTGCAATAATCATGCTGTCTAATCAGCATGTTGATATGCCACACCTGTGAGGTGGATGGATTATCTCGGCAAAGGAGAAGTGCTCACTAACACAGATTTAGACACATTTGTGAACCATATTTGAGAGAAATAGGCCTTCTGTGAAAAATTCTCAGATCTTTGAGTTCAGCTCATGAAACATGGGGGCAGAAACAAAAGTGTTGCGTTTATAATTTTGGCCAGTGTATATATACACACTTGTATGTTGGCTGTCTATCATGACGTTATATAACATTATTCTCCTGAATAAACAGTTTTAGCAGAAAATGACTACTGACAGCAAATTTATGACCAGCGGTATGCTTACTCTGAATTTCCTGCCATTATACGTCAATTCTGCATAAATGGACTGGCATTATGCCGCTTCTGGTTTAAACAAAAGGAGGAAATTCTTAAGTAAAAGGCCAGCTAAAAGGTTATTTGATGCATAGCGATTGCGTTTGACCAGTATGTGTTTCAAAAGACCTCAGACGTCATTCTTGTCTCGTCATTCATTCACTCCCATGAACTGATAGACAAGAATAAAACGCTCAGTACCAGCACCATTATCGCTAATGACAGATTATTAGAACACCAATACTAAACCAATGACAATTCAGAACAGAGTTAAAAACAATGACCAACCTTTTCACCCACAGTAAGCTCACGTCAAACTATTGCAACACTAGGGAGAAAAAGTTGACTCCTACAAGGAAATGAGAACTCACAAAAGAACGATGGTACTTGCGCAATATGAAGTGCAACTTAATCAGATTCCCAAATTCAGCTTCTTTTACACTTAATCACTAAATTTGGTCTAGAATGAGGAAGCTTTTGAGATCTACTTCACCACTTTTCCAAAGTTACAGACCTGTTTCCTCTTAGTCAGTTAATATATAATTGAAAAACCAAATGAGGCACTCGAATCCTGTTAAGTCAGCAATCCTACAGCATTCCGTCCTGCTGAGATCATGGAGGAGTTCAGAGGAAGAAAGAGGAACAAATCTAACTTTCTGAGGACCTGTGTATGTAAATGAGAATCACATTGAGAATCAATGAGTGAGAATCAATGAATGAATGAATGAATCTCGTTCTGCTTTCATTGAATGAATCTCACAGAAATGACACTTTTCACGCAACTTTGGTGATTACTGTAACTGTTTTGCATATATATATATATATATATATATATATATATATATATATATATATATATATATATATATATATATATATATATATATATATACATACATATATATACACACACACACACACACACACGTTTGTTTTTGTGAATTGTGGGGACTTTCCATAGACTTCTATAGATTTTATACTGACTAAACAATATTGTCTATCCCCTAATCCAACCCTAACCCTAAACCTAGCCCTCACAGAAAACATGTTTGCATCGTTACACTTTCAGATAAACATCATTTACTATTTTTAATCATTTTTTAACATTGTGGGGACCGCAGGCCAGTCTCCACAATGTCAGAAATTTCAGGTTTTACTATCCTTGTGGGGACATTTGGTCCCCACAATGTAGCAAAAACAAGTACACACACACACACACACACATACTGTTGTATGTGTATAACAGTATATGTACTAAGTATATGTTGTATGTATATATACTGTATATGTACTAAGACTGCATCCAAAGTACAGCAAAAAATGCAACATTTTTAAATATTTTTTACGATTTAAAAGAGCTGTTTTGTATTTGAATATATTTAGAAATTTAATTTATTCCTGTGATCAAAGCAAAATTTTTTAGCAACATTACTCCAGTCTTCAGTGTCACATGATTCTTCAGAAACCATTCTAATATGCTGATTTGCTGTTCAAGAAACATTATTATTATTATTATTATCAATATTTAAAACAGCTCAGTACATTTCTCGAAATTATAGAAATTAATACTTTTATTCAGCAAAGATGCTTTAAATTGGTCAAAAGTGATGATAAAGACATTTATAATGTTACAAAAGATTTCTATTTCAAATAAATGCTTTTCTTTGAATTTTCTATTCATCAAAGAAACTTGAAAAAATTCTACTCGGCTGTTTTCAACATAAAAATAATTATACTTTTTTGTTATTTTTGAGCAGCAAATCTGAATATTAGAGTTATTTCTGAAGGATCGTGTGACTGGAGTAATTATGCTTAAAATTCAGCTTTGAAATCACATTTACATTTTAAAATTACATTTTAAAATATATTCAAATAGAAAACAGTTACTTTACATAAAAAAAACATATTTCAAAATTTTACTGTTTTTGCAGTACTTTGGATCAAATAAATGCAGGCTTGGTGAGCAGAAGAGACTTCTTTAAAAAAAACATTAAAAATCTTACTGTTCAAAAACTTTTGACTGCGTATACACACACACACACTCTACTGTTCAATCCAAGTTTGGATCACAATGACGAATTGATCCTTTTATTCAGCATGGATGCAGCATTACATTGATCAAAAATGAAATGAAAAACATTAAAATAATCTCTACTTCAGATAAATGTTGTTCTTTCGGTTTCTGTTCACAAAAGAATAGCACAAAAGACATATTTTATCACAGTTTCCACACTACATTAAGCAGCACAACCATTTTCAACTGTGATAATAGGAAAGGGGGTTCTTAAGCATCAAATCAGCATATTAGAATGATTTCTTAAAAATCATGTAACGCTGAAGACTAGAGCTTTGGCATCAAAGGATAAAAAATACCTTTTAAAACATATTAAAATAGAAAAGAGTTCATATTTCAGAGCATTGCTCTTTTTAGATATGATTTGATCAAATAAATGCAGACTTGGTGATCATATAAATAATAGTAATTAATAAATCTTGCTATACTGCCATGAAAGTAATATCAGACTTAATTTTCCTTACCTACAACATAATTTGTAATATCTTTTTCAGATTAGTTTTCAGGGTGAAATACGACCCAGACATGTTCTTGGCCAGCTTTGGGAGATTCCCCTGATAACTGAACGTCTAGAAAACAATTTAACATCAGTTTCTGTCTAAAGCTTCAGTTCCTCAAATTTCATTATTTCTCTCCCTCTCTCTCTTACGTAGCTGTGGTCATGCATCCGAGTGTGAGGGATAACAGACCACTCAAGCTGAACGCTTCTATTAAAATTTAAGACTGCAGAATGGTTCTTTTTCCCTTCACACTTAATCACACTGAATCTTTCACCACCTCCCACAGAAGACATTAACAGGGAGGAGTGCTGAAAATATAACGCATGGCTGTGGAACTGACAGAGAGGGCAGCACACTAATAGGAGTAGAAAACTTTCCCTAACAAGTCTCTAATTAGATATAAGCTGGCAGTGGATGCTGGACAGATGTATGATGATCAGTCAAAGGGGCAACAGTGCTAGCCGGGCAGCCGAGAAATCCTCTATACTGTCTATAATTGGGGCTACGGCTGTGGATGCCTTATTCCTCTGACTCCTGACTAACAGATTCCTTTCCATAAACACAGGCATTAAGAAGAAGCAGATCTCTGTAATTGGTTCCCTGATGTCCTGCAGAGCAGCAATGCAAACAAATGTCAGAATGACCACTGCATGGCTCGTCATGGCAGTTGGGAATCGGCAGAGGACACCACACAGATTACAGTTCTCTTCCAAAACCTACAGAGCTGCTTCATGGTCTACTGTCTACCTAGACAGCATCCTAACCGAGGTAGAACCTCCCAACTGACTGATTAGGCAGCAGCTCCATGAACTATTTTTACCAATACTTTTCAGGATTGAATGAAATGCATCTATAATTGGCATTTCTTTCACTTTGTTTGCCATCTTGGACACATTCATAGCTACAGTATCTTTGGAAGCAGCATAATTATGATTCCTATCTTTGGAACAGCCTTTATGTGAGGAGGGCAGCTGTAATACCTAAAGAGGCAGCTCACTAGGTTTCAAAAGTGAGCAAATGGAGAATTGAGACAATCATATTCATCTCAGTCTGACCATGCATGGTTAGTACACATTGTGTCAAGCAACCCTAGAAAATAAATACTTAAAGAGCTAGTTCACCCAAAAATTAAACTGACTCTGTGATTTACTCACCCCCAAGCCATGGCGTATATGACTTTCTTCTTTCAAATGAATACAATCAGAGTTATATTTAAAAATGTCCTAGCTCTTCCAAGCTTTATAATGGCAGTGAATGGCTGTTGAGATTCAATAGTCAAATAGAAATCCAATAAAGTGCATCCACCCATCATAAAAAGTGCTCCACATGGCTCCGGGGGATTAAAAAACGTCTTCTGAAGAAAAGCGATGGATTTGTGTAAGAAAAATATCCATATTTAAAACTTTCTAAACCATAATCTCTAGCTTCTGCTAACTGTCGTATATTTGTACCAGAGAGAGTGGCGTTTCAGCGGATGACATAGGACGAAATAGTCTCGCACAATCCAAATTTTGTTTACAGCAAAAGGAAACCAGTCTCCTCTTGGCTTATATCGAAAACTTCCAAATATTTTCTTTACAAATCCTTTTGTATGTCTCATTCGTGACTGTGTTTTGTTTTGCTCTCTCCTCCGCGCTTCTGCGTTTGTAACTTCTCACCAGAGCTTAAGCTATGTCTACAACCTACGACATCTACTGCAACTTTCTCATGAACATGCGTACAACAGTAGAAGCTAGAGATTACGGTTTATACAATTTTAAAAATGGATATTTTTCTTACAAAAACACATTGATTCGTTTTTAGAAGGCCTTTATTAACGCCCCGGAGCAGTGTGTAAGACTTTTTATGACGGACTGATGCACTTCAAAAGGCTTCAAAATCTCAACACCCATTCACTGCCATTCTAAAACTTGAAAGAGCAAGGACATGTTTTAACATAACTCCAATTGTATTCATTTGGAAGAATGAGTAAATCATGGGGCAATTTTCATTTTTTGGGTGAACTATCCCTTTAAGAATTTAGGGACAGTGTATTTTGCATTCCGTTGAGTTACTTTTTAGGATCTTCCTTGTCAACATGCACTACATGGAAATGTTTGACTGATGCACTTGCTTGTCTTTTGGAGTGTTTTGCACACGACACATCATTTTTTAAATACTGTACCTTGACAACTTACATTTACATTCTGCTACAAGTGTCTTGCAAATGCAAAAAAAATGTTCTGTGTGAATGACCACTGATTTAACAATTCAGTTATTTGATAAACTGCAACTGTCACCAAACTACCTAGGTGAAGTGGGTCTCATTTACTAATGTGCACAAGAAATGTGTGCACAAACATTTTCACAAAAAAACATGATTAATCAATAACTTTCACGCATTTTTTTAATTACAAATGTATGAAAAAAATGTTTTCAAACTTGTTTTGAGAATGGCACACATGATATTTCTTGAGGGTATTACTGTGTGTGATCTCAGGTGAGAACCGAGAATGTTTGCTGTGAGTGTCAAAAGCAAAGGCTGTGTGAAAAATCCCTTATATCTACATGGTTTGGCCATGCAGATTACTAACCTTGAGTATGCTCATATAGGTTACACAGTGTTTTCCTACAGCTCAAACTTTAGAGTACAAAGCTAATAACACTAAACTCCTGGGTCCTTGATTCCCCGGGAATGCAAAAACTGACTAAATGTATACCTTGTAAAACAATGTCTTTTTTTTTAATCAGATCAAAAAGAACTCTTTACTTTCTAAACACATACTGGTCTTACTGCACTTTATTAATTAGTGCATGTTATTTAAAAAAAATAATAATAATTTAGGCCATGCAGGCTACTGGCTAGTGTTAACCAATAGTCAAAAAGCTATTTAGGCACTGTTTTACAAAACCTGGCTTCATTCTGGCCTGGAATAAGCCAATAATTTTCCAATGAATAAATAAAATTAAATGTGACCCTGGACCACAAAACCTCAAAGCTTTCCATTTATGTATGGTTTGTTAGGATAGGAAAATGTTTGGCCAAGATAAAACTCTTTGAAAATCTGGAATCTGAAAAAAAAAAAATCTAAATATTGAGAAAATCGCCTTTAAAGTTGTCCAAATGAAGTTCTTAGCAATGCATATTACTAATCAAAATGTAAGTTTTGATGTATTTATGGTAGGAAATTTACTAAATATCCTTATGGAACATGAACTTAATATCCTAATGATTTCTGACATAAAAGAAAAATTGATAATTTTGACCCATACAATGTATTTTTGGCTCATGCTACAAATATACCCATGCTACTTATGACTGGTTTTATGGTCCAGGGTCACAAATGCATTTTATTATGAAAGTAAAATTGTAGGAAAACAAGCTGAACAGTAAGGTTTACAAAAGTGCAGAAGTCAACAGTCAGTTGTAAGCCTTTATAATAACTCTAAGGATATTATTAAGGGTCCTTAAAAGCATGGTTGTGAGGCCAGTAATTTCCCAATGGAGAAACTGGTGTGAAGTCAATTATTTCCCACTGGATAAATTCAAGTCCTCCATTTGTTTCCTCACTGAATATCACATTTCACACTGGACTGCTTCGTATTATGCAAGTAAAATGGGATTAAAATGTGATTTTGAAATGTTGATTTTCAACGAAAATCAGTCTTGAAGGAAAACAAGTTGTTCTGTATGAGTCAATAGCCAGTTGTAAAATTTTAGTAATACTAGCAAGGCTTTTATTATTAAGCGTCTTTTGTGAGATCAGTACAAAAGTAACCTACCTGTTCAGGATGCTCGCTGCCTCTGATTTCAGCCACAGTGTTGTATGAGTCAACATCTGGCAACGTTTGAGCCCCCATAGTCAGACGAACCACAATCCTCTGGCCTCTGCGGGTCATCCTGGCCATCATCTGGGCATCCTCGATAGTGATGCAGGCAGTGGGGATCTGAGGCACTCCAGGCTGGTACCACTGCCAGCCAGTGTGGGGGCTGAAAACAGTACCATGAGTGGGTTAAAAAACACTGAAATATGCTTTTTATGTATTAAATATTGTTACAATATATGCATTACCATTTTTTATGTAATTTAATCCTTTGATGAAAAAAGCTGAATCTTCAGCAAGTATTATTAATTATTAATAGTGCTAAATTTTTAATAATGGTTCTTATTATTATCAGTTGAAAACAGTTTTTGCTGCTTAATATTTTAGTGGAAATCATGATACTTTTTGTCAGGATTCTTTGATTAATAAAAGGTAATAGCATTTATTTGAAATATAAATCTTTTCATCATACATTTTTTTTATTGCCACTTTGGATTGATTTAATGCATCCTAACTGAATAAAAGTATTGATTTCTTCTTATACACCTTATACTTAAATCTTATTTACCCTAAAGTTTTTAATGATAGTGTATCACATTTTCCACAAAAATATTAAGCACCACAACTGTTTTCAACATTGATAATAATAATAAGACATGTTTCAGGGCACCAAATCAGCAAAATAAAATGACACTGAAGACCGGAGTAATGATGCTGAAAATTTAGCTTTGCCATCATATAAAAACTTACATTTGAATACTTTAAATGTATTTTATTTTAAACTGTAATAATAGCTGACAATAATACTGTTTTACTGTATTTTTGATTAAATAAATGGAACCTTGGTGAGCATAAGAGACTTCTTAAATAAATAATTTGTCGGCGCCAACAGCCTCGTCGTTGACACAACTTTACATTCAAATTTCTATTAATAGCCAGTTCTTGGCTTATAGTTTATAATAGCAATCCTTTTAATTCAACAATGTGATGATTCTGACCTGTTGATGGAGAAGGGAGTTACCGAACGGATAAGTGAAGCCACGGCTCCGACTTTAGCAGCTTCTGAGGCCCCTGAAGCTCGATAGGCTACGGTCTCCCCATAGCTGACAAACGGCTGGTTATACACAACGATTTTCCCTTTAGCTTCACTCGCTCTCTTTTTCAACTCTTCAAAAGACTCCACCACCATTACTTCTGCCTCTATACCTGCCAGAGGAATACAGGCTGGTTAGCAGGTGCAAGTACAGTATTTCTAAGGTTATCACGAGATGAACACCGTCTACTAACCTCCTGGAGGAGTTCCTACACTACTCCCAAGCCCAAGTATGGCTAAAGTGTGGTTTCTCGGTAGAAGCATTACCGCACTCTCCTTCCCCCGCACCCAGTGAGGGATCTTCACTAGCTCTAGATGCACATTCTCTAGTCCGTCCTGGTTAAGGGCATTGTACATGTACTTAATAGCCAGGTCTAGGTTCTTAGAGCCACTGACTCTGTTTCCAATAGTGTCAGTGAACTCAGCCAGCCTCTCATAGGAACGGTTCTGAGCCTTTCCATATACTGCCAGGTTTATGATTTGTTGAGCGATGTCAGAGTATTTAGAAACTTCTCTGGATATTTCTGCCAGTGATTTACTGTCATAACTGTGAGGCCTGGAGTGACACTGCAGAAGACAGCAGAGGATAAGAAGAGTCAGCAGCACCTGACTAATGGAGTTTTGACACCTGCTTTTATTGCCAGTCATCTGAAAAGCACATGACAGAAAAAAGTCAAACATTTAGATTTATTTAACAGAATATAAGAATATTTGGCATTTACTAATATTAAAGTAGAATTAAATGGGTTAAGTATAATAAAATATATATAAAGTAAACTTCAGATATGACAGTATTGCAGTTCAACTGGTCTTAAACTATTTCCTGAAACAGTTTACAACCTCTTCAAACTTGTTTGTTTTTCCTGGTCGTTCCTGATATGAAAACATTTTACATGTTAAAGTACAAACATGTAAGCTACTGTCATTTATTCGGTCACTTCCACATGTTGGCACATACAGTATTAATAATACAATTTATTCAAGCACAGCTGGATTTACGAAACTGCAAAAAACTGTTTGCTATTTGCAAAAGAAGTACACCACATAACGGCTTATTCTTGGTTTTTGGGAAAGGATATTAAAATACCTAAATGCGTCATTTAAATAGCTAATTATTAAAATGTGTAAACAATTTACCGGCATGTTTCACAATGAAAACACAGCACTGTACGTACCTTGAAAACACTGCACTCATGTGGCTACGGCAAGAGCCGTGGGACAATCATACAAAACGCGTTTAGTATCCAACACGAGTTACCTCTCACAATAATGTTGCAGTGACCGCTTAATTTCTTATGAAGCAAAAATTGACGGTTTACTGTATCTAATTTATAGAGCAGGATGTAAATGTGTTAACCAGGTTTAAAACATTTTTGTTTTTAAAAAAATCTATAGGAATTTCCATAAGATCTCTTCTACTTTGTCTTATTCTTAAGACCTACAGCAGCAGTGCTCAAAATGACTGCATGAGATGTCTGATCAAATCGAATAAGACATGCTTTACTGTTCTATTGCTAAACATGTAGCATATTTGACAACTATTTTATGACAGAGATAAACAAACAATGGTACTCAACTTTTTGTGAAATTTTGCTAGTAATTCATGTAATACTTTATTGAATATGATGTGACACGTCATGTTTTTTGAGACTTATCATGTCGTCACGTGTGCATATATATATTATTTGCAGATATTTTAAACAAACTAGGCTATATTTATTCATCCCATATACAATAGAGGATTTGCACTTTCATCACGATTTACCCGGATGCGTGGCCATATTGGCCATACTCGGATGTAAACAACACCATGGATTGCATGGCTAATGTACTACTGAATACGTTGCTCTGCTAATTTATGCTGTCTAAACCACGGGAAAAAATGTGTGGAATTCGCTAAATTGTATAGAGAAGGACTTAGTAAGCAGGAAAGGGCACAATATTTTGACAAACTAAAGTTAATGGGTGGTAAAGATAAGTTACATACGAGCAGTATTAATAAAGATGTTAGCTTAATATTTCACCTATCTGACTGGAACTGATAAGAACACAAATGTCGTAAAGATTCTTGCTCTGGAAATCCTGGTTCAACCATAAAAGCCTTTTGTTCCTCAGACAGTTTTTTGCACTCTTATAACGTTTGGCAGCCTATAGTACTCCAAATGTTTTTCCTGCTCCGACCGATAAGTACAGCCCAAAACATGACAATAATTGATCATTTTCAGCAGCAATAATCAGCAAAATATGCAAGTTTCGTTTGGTTCACTAGCATTGTTTACATTCAGTGCTGCTAAAATGGCCAATTGATGGCGCGTCGTGAAAACGCTCTATACGTTCATCTCAAATAATTTGGTTTGATATTAAACCTTCGAAATTGGTGTTCTGGGCTTGCAAATTTGATGTCATGACTGGGCAACACTACACATTTATGAACAAAATCATGCTAATTTACAAGAGTGGGGGCTACATGCATGTTTATGCATATATTTTCTAGAACAGTTTGTGGACAGGTGTTGTGATAACTAAGTGTGAGATTCTTTCAGAAACAGCCTTTGTGGTAGCTTATACATTTTCCTGTCAGAACGTCTAGGGACAAATCCCAGATCAGTCTTCATCAGAAGTGTTACATTTCCACCACAGCTTGTGTTTGATGGTCCAAAGAGAGACTTGAGAGCCACTTGGCATGCATATTGATTCATCATGTACATATTCATATACACACAGCGACTGTCGAGAGTTATTTTTAAAGAGAGGTGCATACAGGTTGAATTCAAGTTGATGCACAAGAAACGTAATTAAAATACCATGAGAAAATGTTTATTCAGTAGTGTTTTTTTTTATGAAATACAATACTGTTTCTGTTTCTGTGACATTACCATTCATCACATTTCTCCAGTTCCAGCTTTTAACATCAATCCGATGCACAAATGTCCTCAAATCCCTGTAGAACTGTTTCAGAACAGTAGGCACTTCAAGGGCTTCTAAAACATTTGTGAATATACATTTTCATAGATTTTTTTTAACTAACATATTACATACAATATGTAGTATATAAATAATTATATTCTATAAATTATTGTATATTAACATATACAGAGACGTCGTTGACTCTAAATGGTCAGGTCTTTAAAAGAAACAATGGAAATGCACACGAAAAGAAGAGGAAAAATGAGCAGATGTGATTCACGTTATTAATCACCATCACTGTTAACAACACTGTTTGAGTCTTTGGAAGGTCAGAGACATTCAGCAGAATATGCTCGAGTCAGAAACAAAGGAGAAATCTTTGCAAAAGCTGCTTCCGCATGAGGGATAATATTATGAAATCAAGAAAAATGGGCTTCATTAGGGTTCCAGTCAACAGTTAACGGTGGAAATCTGTTGACTGAGAACAGTGTGGGCGTAAAAATCAGTAATACTGACGACTTATACTGGGTAAATGATGTTAACCTGTCATGGAAGATTCATTCTTGGTCTCTTACACTTGTTCAAAATGAAGACTGAATTCATGTGAAAAAATCCATATCTTATTCTAATGGACCCCCCCCCCACCCCCCTCCAAGCTCTGGGTAAGTGGGTATTAAATAGTTTTGTGGAAAAACAAAACGTTCTTGACCTTGATGAGCTTCTGTGCAACGCAAACTTTTATATTGGTTAAAGTAATTTAAGTAAATTGCTGCAGTGCTATGAATGATGTCGCAGACTTTCAGTCAAGTCCAGTCAAGTACAATGATTTTTCTAAGAGACTTAACCTGCATGTGTCTGACATGAAAAGAGAAGGAATAAAAGAGTACAAGTACAGAGCAGTGTGTTCTTGGCTTCAGGCAAACTAGATTTTGAACTTTCAGGGACTTAACACTGTACCAACTACATTAGAAACATGAAATATAACAAAATACATTTAAACATTCTGAAAAACTGATTTGATGTTGGCCAGACGGAAATACAAACATTCATTTTGACTGAAGAACAAAATGGCACAAGCCAAGGGAGAAAAACCCCTTTACAAAAATGATGAGATGAAAATTAAGTTACTAATAAAGTCCACACTGAGATAAGTTACTGCAATGTAATCAGTGGAAAATTAAAGGTATCAGATATAACCCAGGACTTGCATCCCGGAATTGTCTTGTTCTTTAATAAAACGTACCTCTACTGTTATAAAGTAGTCGATGACTAAAACCTGTGAGCAATGATTTACCTTCATACACTGACGACAACTGTTTTCAAAAACCATAGAGAAACAATCTTTGATGTTTTGATCCCAAAAAAAGAAAATACAAGCCCCGATTGGCTTTGTGAAGCAAAATTACGTTTTTGTTACATTTTTAAATGAGTAAAGGTTCCCCGTAAAAAAAATCCCCTCGTTGTGCTACCGATCCGCCGTTAACTCTTGGAGAGGAGTTGGTTGTCATAACGATGTTACTGTTGGCAATGATTGGTCGTTCAGGCGTAGAACTCTTTACTCGGAGCCTTCTGATAGGCCGAGCTGGGAGGCTTGCGCTCTCCAAGGTCGTAGCTCCCCTCGTCCTTCTTTCTCATGCGGTACACCAGGAGGAGGATGAGGAAGACGGCAAACAGGAAGCCGATCACTCCGCCGGCTATAACCGCTGCATCAAGAAAAATTACACTTTGTCAAAAAATAGTATTGTTTATAATAATAATATCTAACACTAACAATATTCAAGTACTTCAACAAAAACTCACAGATGGAATTTAAATGGAATTTAAATTAATCAAAATATCAGTGAAATGTGACAAAGAGACTTATAGATTTATAGAAAATTGTTGAATGGTTTGGGATGATTGTCTAATTATGGGTACTTTTGACTACTTCAAAGGCAAAAAATCTTGAAACAATGAAAAAAACTTTGAACAATTCTTAATCTGAAAACATTTATGTCCTGAGAAAAAAAGATTTGATTACATCCATGATCTACCTTGAATATCTTGTGATTATTTTTTATTCGATTTGGTGTAAAAAAATAATTCTATTATTATTTTACTTACATTTTTCAATGTTTGGTAAAAAATATAAATAAATAAATAAATAAATAAAATAATAATAATAATAGATTAATTAATTAATTAATTTAAAAAATTGGTACATCTTAAAAATGTCTAACACAAGAAGTAAACTACCAATCCATTAAAACTTAAAAAAAATAATTAACATCTTTACCAAATTGGTCATTCTGCTGCTTTGGCATAAATATGCTCCTCATTGTTTCTCATTTCCATCATAAACAAATTGTTCTCAAACTCAATCATAACTCAATAAAATTTTGTTTTAAGTTCTAAGGCAAAAGTGCACAGCAAAATTTTGATTTTTAGACTTTAATTTTTAATTTGTAAGATCATTTAGAAGGTCTAGACCAAAGACAAGCCCAAAATAGAGGAATTATAGCAAATTAACATTTAAATACTCTACAAAATGGAAAGAGAGAGAGAGAGAGAGAGAGAAATTATTATTATTATTATTATTATTATTATTTGTTTTGTTTGTTTTTGATTTTAAGATAAAAAGTCTGAACCAAAGACAAGCCCAAAAATAGAGCCATTATAGCAAACTAACATTTAAAAATGGTAAAATTGTACACATAAATATAAAAATAAATAAACTAAAAAAACAAATAAAATAAATACAAATATTTTAAAAAGTAGAATTTAGATGTTTAGATAACTGATTTTTAGATCATTTAAAAGGTCCAAGGAACAAGCCCAAAATAGAAACATTATAGCAAATTAACATAAACAACAACAACAACAAAACAATAAACTAAAACTTAACTGTTTTAAGTTTTAAGTAGGGATGCACCGAAACGTATCGGCCGAAATGCTTGCGCGTTTTGTCAGTAAAGCCGGTTCTGTAATCAGCGGTAAATGCCATCAGGTGCGTGATTTCACGTTGAGCCGTATATACTACACACAGCCGTTGTTCACTGACGAGCTGCGCAAATTCACACTGATAATGAACATGGATTTGCGCAGCTCGCTGTGTGTAGTATATACGGCTCAACGTGAAATCACGCACCTGATGGCATTTACCGCTGATTACAGAACCGGCTTTACTGACAAAACGCGCAAGCATTTCGGCCGATACGTTTCGGTGCATCCCTAGTTTTAAGGCATATCTGCAAAGTAGGATTTACACTATAGCAAATTAACATTAAACAAACAAACAAACAAACAAAAAAAACTAAAACTTAATTGTTTTAAGTTTTAAGGCAAATATGCAAAGTAGAATTTAGATTTTAAGATAACTGATTTTTTTATTTTTAGTTAATTGATTTTGAGACGTTTTTTGATTATTATTAAAGAGACTAATTAAAACTATACAACTTTTTTTTTTTTTTTAAGATAAAAGGTCTGGACCACTGACAAGCCAATGTAATATTAACATTTAAACATGCCAATACTGTACACATATATATATATATATATATATATATATATATGTATGTATGTATATATATATATATATATATATATATACTAAAACTAAACGTTCTAAGGCAAATGTGCAAAGTAGAATTTTAATTTTTAGAAAATTGATTTTTAGACTTTTTTTGACTTTAAGATCATTTAAAAGGTCTGCAGTGAGGACAAGCCCAAAAGAGGCATTATAGCAAATTAACATTTAAAGTGATTGAAGAGACAAATTAAAACTATAATAATTAATGGAAATTGCATTTTTAAAGCATTTTCGTCTTCAAAACCTTAATAGGGGACTAAAAGGTTCCCCTAATTGAAGAATCACTCTTCTGAATGTTGTTCATTCTGAACATACCTGCCAGCACTTCTGTCCTTTGGAAGAGATTTTCTGTGTGAGGCTCATGACGCCGGTCAGCATCTTTTTCAACGCTCGGTGAGCTGGTGGCTTCAGCAGTGACCCGGGGCTTTTCTGTCTGATCGTTAGTATTCTAAAAAACAGCGAGAGAGGCAGAGAGAGAAAGACAGCTTAACATCGAAATTGCTGACACAAAAAACAGTTCAGCTTGTAGATAGTGTCAGAAAACGTGAAGAGATTCAATAACAAGATTGAAGAATAAAACATAACAGTGATGTTAACAGTCAAAAAGGGGCAATATCAAAAGTATCACAAGATGTCACAGTTTTGCTGGCTGTGCAGGTTTTCGGAGCAATGGGAGTCAGCAAAAGCTTTGATAGTGTCAGAATCAGTATGACTGATATGCACCTCTTGTCCCACGTCTGAGTCGATGAATGTGTCTATGCTGATTTTGTCCTGCTCTTTGGAAACAGAGGAATCCAAGCTGGGGCTGCTGCTATAGACAGGCTCCTGAGTCGAATCTGCTTTGAATTCTGGGTACTGCACAATAACTGTGGAAGTGTCTTCATCATCATCTGTGTCACTAGAACCTAAAGAGACGTGAGAAATAAAAAAATGAGATGAGAATAAAATTTTACGTTTTTCTTTTCATTGGAATCATTTACTCAACTGACTAGGGCTCCATTCCACTTTGTTTTTTTATGTTGTTTATGTCGCGTTGACTGGGATGTAACATTAAAATGTGTATAAATCACTTGTTTTTCTAAAAAAAAAAAACATTGTCCAACAGCAGGTAAAATTACAGCAGTCGTCCACGTCTCTCTCGCCTGAGCCCATTGAGTTTAACAGACCCCCTAAAGAGTGCAGTAAGTTTGGTAGGGAGGAATTGAGCATGAATGGGGGAAAGTCACGTGACTGCCTGTGACTGATCCATGTGATAAATTCCACCTCGTGTTTGTGTGTTTGTGAATCAGTCTGAATGAACAATACGTAAGGGATAATCAAAGGTTTGCCGTGCATTAAAGAAGTCCACTTCCAGAACAACAATTTACAAATAATTTACTCACCCCCTTGTCATCCAAGATGTTCATGTCTTTCTGTCTTTAGTCGTGAAGAAATTATGTTTTTTGAGGAAAAAAAATCAGGATTTTTCTCCATATAATGGACTTCATTGATGCCCCGAATTTGAACTTCCAAAATGCAGTTTAAATGCAGCTTCAAAGGGCTCTAAACAATCCCAGCCGAGGAATAAGGGTCTTATCTAGCGAAATGATCGGTCATTGTTTTTGGAAAATAAAATTTTTTATACTTTTTAAGCACAAAAGCTTGTGTAGCACAGGCTCTGGGATGCGTGTCCATGGGTCATTCTTGAACGATTCGTTCATTTTGAACGAATCTTTAATGTGACTCGGGAAGAACGAATCATCTCGGGGAATGATTCGTTCAGTCGTGCATGCGCAACATCCTATTAGGTTCTGTACTGGAATTTGTTCACCTGTTTCGGGTTTTTCGAGTCGTCCGTTCATCTTATGGGGCTGTCACGTGATGCTGATTTTTTTTTATTTTGACTTACTTGCACTTTTAGTCTTTGCGCGTTCCCTTTGTAAACACTGGGTCTGTAGTTCCGTCTATATTCCACGTGACCTTTCGACGTGATTCAATAGTACGTAGCGTCGTGAACGCGCATCCCAGAGCCTGTGCTACACAAGCTTTTGTGCTCAAAAAGTATACAAATTTTTATTTTCCAAAAAAAGACCGATCCTTTCGCTGGATAAGACCCTTCTTCCTCGGCTGGGATTGTTTAGAGCCCTTTGAAGCTGCATTTAAACTGCACTTTGGAAGTTCAAACTCGGGGCACCAAAGAAGTCCATTATTTGGAGAAAAATCCTGATTTTTTTTCCTCAAAAAACATAATTTCTTCACGACTAAAGACAGAAAGACATGAACATCTTGGATGACAAGGGGGTGAGTAAATTATTTGTGAATTGTTTGGAAGTGGAGTTCTCCTTTAAAGGATTTTAAATGTACGATGCAGAGGCCAAGAACCATCCCACATTTAAAATTCTTTAATGCACGGTAAACCATTGATTATCCTGCTTATTCCATGGTCATTTGCCAAGTTATAGACAAGTTAAAATTTTGCAGCACAATATTTGACCAAATGGGTAAAAATAACGATTACTTTCATCAGTTACTGCACATTGAGGCTCTAGCATTCTGCCCACTTCAAATCAGACACAGAGATGAAATAGTGCAATAAGATCACATTTATTGTAATGACTTATAGCATTTATTGAAATTAATTATCGAGAGAGAGATGAAAGTTGTGTGTGTTACCTGTATGCTGAGTCTGTGCATCTCTCTCTACAAACAACAAATTAATTCATAAACAGCAATTTTACCACCTCTTTGCTGAGGAATATAAAGTAGCGATCTGGTATCTAGGCTATTTTACTAATGAAAATGGTGGGGAAATGTTGACAACAAGTTTATGTGTGTGTGCAGTGCCATCTGCAATCTCAGACCTCTCTCTTTATCTCTCTCTATCTGTTTGTGTGTGCGTTTGTGTGCGAGTGATGTGTGTTGGTTTGTGTGCATCAATTAAAGCAGTGCATTAATATAGAACAGTGATTAAACTGACTTGGAACTACCTGTGCATTAAACGGTTTTACTGCATACGTGCCAGCCAATCAGAATCCAGTATTTAGCTGACCATGGAATAAAATGGTGTTAATGGGAAGACCAATTAAAAAATAAAAAATAAGTAAACAACTCACACACTTAGATATAACCACTTTGTTACTTCAAAATAAAACTTGAAATGGCCTGAAGACATAATCTGAGAGTTTTTAGTGAGTAAATCTCTGTCTGTGACCAATATTTACTGAGCTTTGATGACTGATGAAAAATTGAAAAACAGTTAAAAGTTAACTATTAAAAAGAATTGCTGAACATTCGTTCACTTATAAAATATATTGTGTTTAAATTGTTAGTGCCTTGCATTATTTTTATTGATTTGTAAAATGCTTAAAAAACTAATTTTATTAAAAACCATTTTATAAAACTAAGTTTATTTAAACAAAAACATGTGACTTCCCTCGTCAACAACATAAAGTGAAACACACTTTTAAAGGATGTGTGGCCAAGTATGCAGCTGCGGCATCTGGGGAGCAGTTGGGGGCTCAGTGCCTTGCTTAAGGGTCTGAAGACAGTGACGGTGGAAGAGTGCGCTGGACATTTACTCCTCCCAACTACAATCCCTGCCGGACCTGAGACTCAAACCCACGACCTCAAACCATTAGGCCACGACTGCCCCCAAAATGGCAGCAGTGATTCCCCTGAGGGGAAGTGCTTAAGTAAGTTTGCAAGCGTGTGTCTAACAGTAAAGTGGAAAACAGCCTAGCTTTTAAAAATTTTGACTCATTAATGAACAAACTAAGCAACTGTCTTCTTCAGAGAGTCAGTGAATAATTCACTCAACCATTTCATTCTGAAATTAAACTCTTGTCTATTGCTCAGGAATGCACAACAGTTAATTCTGCTGTGGCTTAATTTGGAACTTTTTTCACTGGCAAAGCAAACAGTCACTGGCAATACTATGTTTTTTTTATTTTTGTTTTCTTTGTTTTCTCATAGCTACATAAAACTACAGTTGAACCACTGATGTCAAACAGACTATTTTAACAATGTCCTCATACCTTTCTGGGCCTTGAACGTGGTAGTTGCATTGCTGTCTATGCAGGGTAAGAAAGCTCTCAGATTTCATCAAAAATATCTTCATTTGTGTTCAGGTTTGGTATGACATGAGGGTGAGTAATTTATGACAGAATTTTAATTTTTGGGTTAACTCTCCTTTTAAATATCTAAAAGGCCTATATGTTTTGAGGCCTACGTGTTCAGCTTCGTCTGGATGTTTTGAAAATGAGGCCAGGTTTTGTGGTAATATCTATTCACACAGAATGTGTTTTTGTGTTCCTCTGTGCTGATTTTACTTGCACCAGATGGACACGTTCGACCGTTGTGGTTGCACTTTGCATATTTTGCAGCATTTTGCACATTCGAAAAACAGCAATCACATTACAGTTCAACTTTTAAAAAGGCATCTCTAGACCTTGTGTTATTTTTATTCCACTACCCTCCATCTCACTTTTTTAAATGCAAAAATGCATTCTGTTAGAATGGCCCCTAAGCATCACATCTGGTATATCTGAAACCAGTCTAATTGTACAGGGTTCTCTCAAGAAGATTATGCAACTTGTCATTTGTAAGTCAATTCTGAAAATACAAACTGTTGCATGTCTATGACGTCATGGTTTGATGGGACTATAATAGCATCTCAATGGCCTGAGCTTTAGTTTACATGTTCCAACTTCCCTCTTTCTTAGACTTTCAGCTCTGTATAAATATAACCACAGAGAATGGGAATGCAAGATCAGCACTATTGTGCTTAAAGTGTTTCCAAGAGAGACAGATGAAATATATAAAATGTATAAATATTTTAACCGTTCTCTCCATTTTGCACTGTAATTGCGCCAGGTACAAGGCACTGTGGTACAGCAGTAAGAGGTAGAGAAATGACTTATTAATAATGCAGAGTTTCTGTATGGAGCAGACATCTGCTGAGTGACCATGGTGGTCTTGGCTGACCGCGTTTGACTGCAGGTGAAACATCTGTCCGCTCACAGGGTGGGCAGTATTGTCTAGCAACCACCTAGCAGCACCTCTATTAACAACATATTATACAACCTTTAGACACAACAACACTGGCTCTGTGGGTTAATTCTAAATACTTAATTAAATGTTTTTTTTTCAATGCCACACTAGTATAATGACTAAAATATGCAGCTTTCAAAATTGTAATAGCATCATTTGTCTTTAATAATTATAGAATAAACATTACTACTCAAACTAGACTAGACTTCTTTTTCATTTTTTAATGAAGTGTTATTCACTGGCACAATGCAAGGGTGTTCTGGGTGGTTGCCAGGGCATTTCTGTGTAGTTGCTGAGTGATTTTGAGTGGATTGCCTACAGATGGCTACTTCATGGACCAAGTCAAAACAGCCGTTCCATGGCTCTGTTACAAATGGCACATTTACTTTGCACTTGTGAACTTTCGTAGTTGGTCATTATTCATTATTCCTGTCCTATTTGTCATTTTAGGTTTCAGAAGGGTCCAAAGCAGACTACTATCCAACATTAGTGCCATTATGTCACCAAAATGTGGACTTTGAGAAGAAACACAAGGCTTTAGTCCAACATGGTTTAGGTTTTTTTTATCTGGGCTGCTTTGCCAGTCATTTTGAGACTATGTTTATAGAGACCATTGCCACCCAAGTGTAAGGGGTTTGCTAGATAATAGTCATAATATCTTAATCATAGTCTTTTGAGATAGGAGATGCCTCAGAATACTCATGGGCTATTTTAGAATCAGTGGGAGTGATATAAACAATCCTTACCAGATCCTGAACCAGAAGTGAAGTCATCATCATCTAAAGGGTAGTCACCAGACTGCTGGTCATCCAAATAGATGTCATCAGTTAAAGCAGGGGACTGACCAGACACCAGTACCTACAGAGGTAAACACAAGCAGAATGTTCAGAGCCAAAATGTCTAATTTCATCAAAGTATTTGAAAATCTAACAAACTTGCTTCAAAGAAAATATGTTTAGTCAATCCTGTAAACAAAATGATCTCAAAGAAAGTTACAAAAAGCTGCAAGCAGCATTGAAAAGGCCCTTGCACCTGGGCTCATCGCCACTCAGTGGCTTTAGGAACCCTGGTGAAAAAAACTGCATATGCTGGTAGGTATGTTATGATGCTGGTTTAAACTGGTCCTTACTTGGTTTAAGTTGGTCCTTTGCTTGTTTATGCTGGTCCTTTGCTGGTTTATGCTGGTCATGTTGCTGGTCAAGGACCAGCATAAACCAGCAAAGGAATGAATGCTGAATGTTGGCCTTTAGATGTGTTCAGGCCAAGACTCTTATCGAACGTGTAAAGTTTGGGGCAGACTGGACTTTGCTTGGCTGAGTTACAACAGCTTCCTTTCACATGGCAAAACATCAAACTTTGTCAGGCCGCCGCCATGGACACGCTCTTTAATGAAAACTCAAGATCTTTGCAATGTAACATTACAAAGGCTTTTATATTAGACTAACCAAATATAATGTTGATGTCATTAAATCTCTAGGAGGAGTTTGTTAGAATGTAAAACATGGCACTTCCTGTTGACAGCAGGTGGTCCCATGACTATAACTGAATATGGTCATGGGTATGTGTTCAGGACGGGACTGTTCACATCAAACGTGAAGTTTGGGGCCGATCAGACACTGTATGTCTGAATTATAACAACTTCCTGTTTCATGGCGAAACATTGAAGTTTATCAGGCCACCATGGACACGCCCTTCAAAGAAAACTCAAGATCTTCGCAATTTAACGTCACAAAGGGCTTTAGATTACACTGACCAAATTTGGTGTTGATCTGTTTAAATCTCTAAGAGGAGGTTGTTTAAATATCACGCCTGAAATGGCAAAAACAGCACAAAACTTGCAGAGAAAATTAAAAAAACACACTTCCTGTTGGGTTTCGGACTTCATACCGAGATACTTTTTTGTAAGTATTGGTGTGTTTCATGTGTCTACCAAATTTCGTACATGTATGTGAAACATAGTTCGAGGGGCACTTTGTTGAAATTTTATAGGTGGTGCTATCAAGCCATTTTGTCACCATTGGTGTTCGGGCCCTAAAAAAAGAAATGTACACCGCTTAAGTATCATTAACACATCAAACAAAACCTTTTTTCCATTTCAAAACAACAAAGAAGAAATCTTGGCTGATTTTGTTTTATGCTGAAGACATAAACAACAAAAACGCCTGCCCAAGGTTCCTCCCACTTCTGTTTCCCTGGAAACTACCTCAAAGGAAAGTAATGTTTGATTCTTTTCCTCAGGAGAAAACTCTCTGAACGCTCTCTGACCCACTAAAACGGCACTAAAACCAATCTAAAAGTCAGCATCTGTCATTTCTCCACACATTGTGGAGGTAACAAAAGGTTTATCGCTCTGAAGTAATACTTCAAGGTTGAGGGGGGAGCAAACGGACAGACACGGTCTAGTAAACAAATGCAAGAGGCTATCATTGTTGTCGAGAGAGGGGCAGATGGACCAATGTGTATTTCCAAAACCTATGACCCTTTATTTTTCACTGTGTTGGTATCACATTCTTCAGTGACCTTGTCATCTCCCATTCATGCTCGCTCGGGCTCAGCCGTTTCTGATCTTTTCCATCCATATTAACCCTTTGGCAAATCACAATGCGCCACCGACAGGACCAACAGCCACAATAAGAGCGGGCCACGCTTTGTGCACCTGTGTGTGATTGTATTTCTTACATTGTGGAGGGCAAACAATGAAATGAAGCAGTGATATTGTCTGTAAATGTGTGTGTTTTTGATTAAAGTCTACAAGAGCGTCAATGGATCCGACAATGAGATTGGATAATACTCCAAGCACCTTTGTGTGTAATCTGAATCCTCCTATTCACCCGGATGATAAATAATGGCACTCAGGTGATAAGGTTCAATTTTATAGCAGTCACCCATGCAGGATAAAAACCCAGAAAGAGCGAAGGGGTTGAATTCAAAGCCTGTGCAATAACAGGAGGCTACAGCGGGTGCTGTTTTCAGAGGCACTGAGGGCGAGATTAAACGGGACTTGAAAGCCAATGGAAGACTAAATAAAGCCATAGAAGAGCCAGAGCCTGTGATCAGCCTGTGATCGGCCGTGGGTCCCGTTCTGGACATCTCAAACATACATCAGCCTCTGTTTGACTCTTCGCATTTTTCACGGTTTCCTCACAAAGCAAAGGCTTTCATTAGGCGTCATTGCTCATCGTGACAGAGAACACACAGGAAGACGGGATACAAAAACCCTGTTTAACCTCGACAGCTTACAATAACTGAACTTGAGTGACATAAGGGCTGTGTATGAAACCTAAGGCAGCTGTCCAGACAGTCGATGACTAAACAGCCAGTGTTTTTGAATGAAGGTTCCCAAGCAAATTGCTTTCAGACAGACTTCAAAGGCAATGTAATGTCATCTCAAATGATCTAGAACAAATTCAGCGAGGTTTAGACATATCTGAAAATATTTAATGACTA
The DNA here is from genome assembly GCA_012976165.1 of Labeo catla. NCBI lineage: Eukaryota > Metazoa > Chordata > Actinopteri > Cypriniformes > Cyprinidae > Labeo > Labeo catla. The sequence continues at coordinate 260,528 of VONZ01000168.1, forward strand.
CAATGCTTATGTCCAGGAAAGAGACAAAGGTTTTTTTTTAAAAAAATGAAAAACAAAAAATGAAATGAGGCTATTTCTACCTGATTCAGAATTTACTCAAACTCTTTCATCACTTATTCAGCTCCAAACATAACTTTCTTTCTTCAAGTGGAACACAAAAGAAACATTTTAAAGAACGCCAGGAACCAAGCAACACTGGACCACATTTACAAGAAAAATGCTGAGACTCTTCTCAAAATATCTTCTTTTATGTTCCACAGAAAAAAGAAAGTTAGGTTTGAAACGACATGAAGGTAAGTAAAAGATGACTGAATTTTCATTTTTTGGTGCACTACGCCTTACAGAGCTATTTTTACCTTAAAAGACCTTTAAAAACTACTTCTGTTAATGTACCTTAATGTTGTCAGTTGAATAAATGATATGAATCTTACTCCAGATCATTCAAATGTCTCTACATTAAAGGATTAGGCCACTTCCAGAATAAAAAATTACTGACTATTTATTCACTCTCATGTCATCTAAGATGTTCATATCTTTCTCTCTTCAGCTGAAAAGAAATTAAAGTTTTTGAGGAAAACATTCAAGGATTTTTCTCCATAAAGTCAATGGGGATCAACGGGTTGAAGAACCAAACTGCAGTTTCAATGCAGCTTCAAAAGGAGGAGTAAGGGTCTTACCTCGTGAAAAGTTCAGTCATTTTCTTAAAGGGGTCATCAGATGTAAGTTCACTTTTACATGATGTTTGAACATTAATGTGTGTTGGCACTGTATGTACATATCTACCCTATAATGATAAAAATCCATGCAGTGATTTTTAATTAATCTGTAAAAATTAATATCCCCTTTTTCAAATCGAGCCATTCTCAGATGCCTGTCACACCGTGACACACGACAGAGGCCGCTCCCACGATAGTTGGTTGACATGAGCGTCTTACCTAAGATCAACCATAACAATCCGACCTCCATTGTTTCGATGCCGAAGCAGGGATGTAAGTTAGACAAGAATATCTCCAATTGAGCGATTGAGGTCTCCAACTGAGCAAATTTCATTTGTTTGTGAAGGGAATGCGCCTGCCGATCTACATATATCCGTCTATGTTTGTACGAATCATTCGTGATCCAGCTTCACTTACAGCAGAAGTGAGTATAAGGTTTTTTTTTATGAATCTTTGCGATCGCCTTTCCTAATAACATGCTAGTTAGCAAGTTTAGCGGCTAAACACGGCTAAATGTGGCTAAAGTAAACAGGCTCGTCACTCCACAGAGAGAAGAGAGGGGCGGGGCGAGCAGAGCTCGTTAACATTTAAAGCAACCTTGACCAGAACAGGGAGATTTTTGCAGAGCTCATTTTAACAAGGTAAAAAGGGTGTTGTTTTACACTACCATTGAGAATTTTTAACCAAAGTATATTATGAACTTTTCATTAAGACCCTAAAGAATCATATCGACTTGGAAAATGGGCATCCAATGACCCCTTTAAAAAAAAAAAAGTAAAAAAGTATATACTTTTTAACTACAAATGCTCATCTTGCACTAGCTCTGCGATGCGCATCTTAAACTTCACACATTATATAATCATGTTGAAAAGGTCACACATGGTTAGTTCTTCGTCTGTGTACTCTGGTTCAAAAAGGGAAGGCAGCACAAAAAACTCTTATTTTCTCCTCAACTTCAAAACTGTCTGATGTTGTTTGGCCTTTTTTGAAAAGAGCATTTGACTTTCTTTGCACGTTCGCTTTGTAAACACTGGGCCGCCTACGTCACGCATGACCTTTCCAACATGATTACATAATACGCAAAGTCAAGCTGGTGCACAATGTGCATTTGTAATTAAGAAGTGTATACATTTTTCATTTTTTAAAAGAAAACAACCCGTTAAGGTTCACATGAAGCACATTTTACAAAACTACTTTTGAAAGCACTTTTTTTTTTTTACTTTCTCTCACTTGTTCTCTCTTTTATTCCACATTTAGAACATAATTAAACATGGTAAATTGTGTTAGCTTGTCTGAAAGTCGCTGCTGTGATGTTAGGATGCAATGGTAGCCATTTCCTAAGGTGTTGTGATGATGAGGTGCTCTGGTTTTTAGTGTGTTTCCAGTGTTTTCTGGTTGGTTTCAAGGTGCTTATGGACCAAGTCAAAAGAGCACATGACCATGATATTCTAAGCCTTATAGATGTGGCTCCAATCCTTCCATTATTGTAAGTCAATGAGAACTGTTCAATTCTTTTATATTTAACCAGGTAAAATCTACTTGTCTGACTACTTAGAAATAGTACACCTCTTTATAGTTATGGTTGGGGGCTTGTTCAAATAACCACTCCAAAATGCCTAGTACACATGTACACTTTATTTTCTACATTCCATTTTGTCTAGCGCACAGTTTAGTGCACACAGTCAGTCAGTATACTCAATTGACTGTGGGCGCAGACAGACGTGTTGGGGCATATGCACAATATCTAGTGAATCATTTTGAGCACACAAGTCTGTGCTGATGACGTAAATTATGTCATGTGAACCAAAGTGGAATGTGAACAAATTAAATATACATTTGACTTTAAGTTGGCATTAAACTGAATGTTTCTTATTTATAGGCCTTTATCGAATCAATAACCAAACACAGCATTTGTTCCATGAAGCACCTTTAATATCCATAGAACCTTGCCATTGCAAATTCTTCAAAGTATAAAAAAATTATTTAAATTATTAAAATACTCTTCACACCAAAAGCAAAAATGTTTTTTTTTTTTTAAGAACTGTTCACTGAAACCTTATTTGGGGAACCAACAATGGTTTTACTTTGGCATCCATCCAAAAAAATTTGGAATCACTTTTAAAATCTTTGTTTGAAAATCAATGTTTGTTTCAATCAAATATACACCACAATATGGAAGATACTTTGTTACTTTTGTTACATTTTGACTTAGCAGTAGTAATGCCTTTTTAGCTAATACCAGCTAAATATCTAGATACATGGATAGAAGGTACAAAAGTAAAAGTGCTAGTGCATAATAGGCATTTGATTCATAACAATAGCACATCTATATTTTTTAAAGGTCATACTTAACCACCAGTATCAAATCCTAAAATAATTCCTGCATATATTTTTTCTCTCACATGAAAGTGTAAGTCTCTGTTGCTTAAACCGTTTTCCAGCGAGAACGATTTTGATCCCTGCGATTTTCACACCCATGTGTTTCATGAAAACTGGCTTTAATGAATGGCTAAAGTGATTTAGGAAGGTCTCTAAAAATTCCTAGCGTTTAATTGAATGGGAATGCCCGGAAGAGCTTCAGTCAAAATTGCTAACGGGATGAAGGGACTAAGAAGTCACGAACTGAAAGAAACTACTGCAGGTGGAGCAGTCGGATCTCATATTTCGGGCTGAAGTCACCGTATTTGCTTTACTTTGAGGCCGGCCATGAAAGAGCGAGAGAGACGTAAGTGAGGAAAAGCGAAGGAGTGGGCGAGCGAGGTAAAAGTGTGTTGGATAATATCTCTCATTCCAAAACAAACTCCTGTCAGCCATATGAAGGTGAGAGCTGCATTCCTGAGTTCCCGGGATGCAACACAAGCGCTGTATTGTGCGAGGGTCTGAGTCTCTCTCTTTCAGCCCGTGCCAATGATACAGCTGGACAGGAAACTCTGAAACTCACAACCAGCTCACTCTTCTCACTCAAACAGCCTTGCCAAGCAGCCAAGCACACCGTGTCTCTCTCTCTCTCTCTCAGCACACCGTCACAAACTCGTATGTTACACACAGTGTCCGGCCAGCTGTATGCATCTGCCAAGTCGCAGAGTTGAAAGCAGGGAGAAAGTACTGACACATATGCTGGATTTGGCAAGTGGAGGCCTAAAGTACATAAAAGGAAAACATTTACCGCTGACCGAAAATGAGGTGAATAATTCAAAGACAGGAAGAAACAAGGCCAAGAAATTAGAAGGCTGTCCGTGCCAGCATTAAAACGTCTACATCTATATTATTTAATAGGATTTTAATATGATTTCATTTGCCCTTCACATAGAGAATGACAGTGGCAGAAGCTAAATGCTAGTGGCAGTTCTCCAGGTGGCTCTGTCTGTTTCCACACCCTGTGAAAACTCGATTAATTAAGTCTAGTCAGGCTTCTCTCACACTCTTACCACAGGAGACACAGTGCAAAATACACAAATACGGTAAACTGAGCTAGCAAATGTAAATGCAGCTATTTTCCATAAGCCATTTCTCTCAAGTCAACAACCTCTTGTAGAATGGATGGGATATCTATGGAAAGACTCTCAGTCTAGACAGAGAAGCAGCTATTTCAGTTTGTTTAAATCGCTAATGTTATTCTTAATATTAAGAATGTAAATCTGCTGTAAATTCCTACAATAGTCAGTGAGGTTGCATTTTCCAAAGCATTGTTATCCATCTATGGTCATATCTATGGTTGTGTTTTTAACAGACATGCGACTATAGTTGGGAAACGCACCGCTGCTGTGGTGCTTCGAGGATAGTACCAGATGGTATAATCATAACAAATCATCTGTAGTCTTTAAATGAGAAAGCCCCATTATACCTGAAGCGAAACTGACAGTTCTGAACAAGATATGAAACAGCTTGCCAATCCTTTATATTAGAAACAGAAGTTGTAATTGTAATTGAAAGCAACGCTGACATTGTTTTTCCTGTGTAATACTGTAACACTTTTAAAGCAGTCTGTTGCAAAAAAGTGCCCCCTAATAACCAACTAACCGACGACGAGTCGACGAGAAGAGGCTTGGACGACCAAAATTTTACTTGTTGCTTAGTCGCAGAAAAAAAAATCCACAGGAGGCGGCGAAGTCATGCAGTCCATGATGGACAGATCGTTAATGGCTGGGCTATGTGGTCATACAGTACATCGGGCAGGACATCCAAATGCTCACCTATCATTCATTGACCTCAAATATGGCTTTTCATCTGAAAGATGTATGTAGCAACTTAACATGGTGACATCAATCTAATGTTAACCGAAAAATGTGTGCTACTGAAGTGTCTGTGCAGAGTGTGGAAACTGAATAGTAGCGTGCTCATTGCGTGACAGATGGAGGCACCGGTGCGGTCACTTGCCTTAAAATATTCCATCATTTTTGGTCATACAGATAAAAGTAATGCATCTTTCGAATTTGTAAAGACTTTTATTTGTGTGCACTCACAATAACAACGAAACGTTGCATTTTTGTAAAATAATTAAAGCAAACAGGATGCAATTTCTGCCATCTCAGTCTCTGTGAACTTTAAAACTTTGTGTGTACTTGCCTTACAGACATGAAAGTTATATCTATAGAGAGTGAAATGTCTACTTTCAACCAATGCAAATGGAAAACAAATATTCTCAGATTATGTAATCCATATGAAACATGCATACAGACATATCCACTACTGTAGAGATGACCAGTCAGTGTTGTCGACTTCATCTCTTAAGCCAAAAACAAAGAAAGCAGAAGTTTATCAATAAACTATTAAAATGTTAATGCAGTCTCGTTGCTGTTTTTGTGTGACACATTTATATTCATTATATTTGCAGGTGTGCTGTGGCAAGCTTTTTTGAATTCTTCTTAGGCTATGTAGGCAATTAAAGGCTCATTATTATGATTTATATGGCTTATTAATAAACAAGCGACTAAAAGTCGACTAATGCTTAAAATGAACGACTACTAGTCGACCAGAAAAATCTTTAGTCAAGGGGAGCCCTACTGTTAACAGAAATTTGCTGTGAGTATATCAGGGCTTTGAGTTTACACAGGAGTTTGATTGACAGGCGATCTGATCACAACGTTGAATCTGCCATTTTTGTCCAACAAAATTAATTACATTATTTTGTGCTATAACTAGTAAAGAGGACAAGATCGGTTCACATGCTGCTTGAACCGAGGCACTACAGATGTCTGTCACAACACATTAAATGGGCCCTATTATGCTTTTTCATGTTTTTAGTCAGTGTGTGGTGCATATGTTTGGGTATAAAAAAGATCTACAAAGTTACAAATCTCAAAGTCCACTCCAAAGGAAGATATTTAATTTTTAAAAAATCCCTTTTTAAAAACTACAACGAACGGCTCCTTTGGACTATAGCGCTGGTTTCCAGGTGTTATGATGTCACAACGCGGTCCATTAGAATATCATTAAAATAAATCCTGCCTACTGAAATTCGAATGGATGGAGGGTGGGTAGGGACGAGGTGGGGGTTAGCCTAACTTTAGCAATGCAGCATGGAGAGCCACTTTTGAGAGGCGCAGCGCGGCTGGTATAAACACAAGCATTGAAGGTGGCCGTAACGGAGCTGTAACGCTCCGCAGATGTGTGCAGTATAGGGGGTCGAAACACATGTTGAGGCGCAGTTGGTGTAAACAAAAGCATTGACTAGAGTGGCCGCGATCATCTTCGGTGGCCGCGACGGAGCCGTAACGTGCCGCAGACGTGTATAGATTTATTTATCATACAGTGTAGATAGCTTCACTTATAACGCAATGTTTTTTAAAATCCATAAACTTGCACTAGACTAGGCTAGGCTATTCAGTGATGATGTTCTTTGATAATGTTAATGTTAATGTTAATTGTTTTCTGTAGCTGTTTTTTGAAGATCTAATATAATGTAAGCATTAAAATTAGTAACTTACAATTTCAAAATTACAAAATTTGAAAGCTGAGACTTTGTTTCATACCAAAAGTAACCTGTCTCTGTTTGTGTCCTCATATTGAGGGTCAGCTGACCCTTCGCAAAAACTTGCCTTTGATTGACTGTGCTAGACACACAAATACGGATCTACAGGGGTTTCTCTATGATATAATTTCCTCTTTATTGAGTTTTTTTCCCCTGCCTGTTGGTGTCAAATTCTCCACCAGTTCTGGCACCACATGAGGTCTTCCTCCCCTGAATATTAACTCTCCCTGTACTATAATGTCCTTTGCTTTTTGCCATCTTCTCCCACAACTGTTCTCAGTTCACCTTATTATCCTCCATATTCTGTTCAGTACACATTCTTACCAATTTACCTAGTTGTTTTGCAATTCTTTACTTTCAGCCTGCCTGTGTATTACATTACCTGTTATGCTCATTTACCCCTGCTGTCTTTTGATTTGGATTTGTTTGCCTTGTCAGAACTGTCTGTCTGGTTACTGACCTCTGACAGTCTGACTACTCTAAATAAACTCTCCTAATAAACTTCACAGTCCAACCTTGGTCTACACAGCTGGCTGCACTACATGAAAATTTTTTATTTATTTATTTTTTGTTTTTCTTTATACAAGAAAAAATTAGAAAAGAATAAAGTACTTTAAATTAAGTAATTTCATTCTTTTAATGAGGCTTTTGTCTTCATTATGATTCCTGGAGAGTTTTATCACTCTTATATTTACAAAAGTATCAAATTTTTCAAATTTATGATTTGTTCACAATAAGATTTATAACATGTTTTTTTACAAAATATAGGGGAACCTTGTTACTGCCACAGTGACACAAAAACACAACAGATGTTCAATGCATGTTCAAAAGACCATTTGCTTGCAATATGTTGGTCAAGCATTCATGCCTGCGTTTGTGTACTTGCATGTTTCTGGCTTTATGAGGACTAGGAGATGCTTAGAAGTTAGCCAACTATTTACCAAACACACAGGTCAATCTTTGCCATTTAGTTGATGCTTTAATCCAAAGTGCCTTTGTTACAAGGCCAGGCCTCAGGGAGTCAGCAGGGGTTGAATTTGTTTGTTTGTTTAAAAGGAGGGTATACCATTGTGGTGGTCCTATTTATCATAAAAATAAATGGAATCAGTGAGTCAGGAATGCACATATACGGTTGAACATAAAAGAGCACCGGAGTCTAACAGGCTTATGAAAAGGAGAAAAATACAGCAAAGAAGAGAGAAAACTACCAGTTTAGAGACTGAATTGAAGACACTGAATACACAAGACAAAGCAGGGTTTTTTTTTAGCTGCTGGGTGAAGCTGAAGCTCACACTGCCAGACTAATATGATTATTACACTCCGAACGGCCCCTTTACACATTCCAGACTGCATTCGGTTCCCTTAATGTAATCTCAATATGAAGCAGACTGCTGTGTTTCCTTTGAAATTCCTCTCCATGCCCCTGAGGCCTGGCTGTGTAATTTCACATAGTCTGCTGCTCCGCTCCAGCCTCAGGAAAACGTGGTGTGTTTTCCTAGTTCAGACTGACACCTATTAAACAATGATGCCAAAAAGCCACCGTCTTTCCTGGTGGAAAACACAGACAGAGCCAACATCTGTCTTGGTTCTCTCTGATCAGAGGTACAGAGCGAATTACCCACGGACACAAAGCTAAATCCAGTGCGACCTCAGTTGTCTGCTTCACTTTAATTAACAGTGCAGTGCTTCAAGATTTACCCATGAGGTTACATTTAACCTATATGTTGCATATTGCAGTCATTGCAGTCAGTTGTAATACCTAGTTATAGCGGAAAATATACTTAAAGGCTTTTCCCACTGTGATTAACCCTGGGTTAACATCATTTTTAACCCCCAGGCTACTTTTAACCTTTGGTTAAGCGACGTTTCAGACTTTTATTTCTGAATGGGACTTAGCATGTTTTTTTGCTCTGGGTAATGAAGCCTTGATCCATGCCCACGGATTGCCTGCAGCCTTTTTAAGGACTGCCTGATACATGATGCACACAAAAATGGAACAACAACTACAAATATTTATAAGGTACAGTATCTCACTAATACAATCAGTGCTTTTGAGAAAAAACAGACACTGGATCTGTTTTCCAGGTGGTATCAAACCTCAATTTTTTTTTTTTTTTGATGTAAGAAAAATACTGCTGGAAGTCTGAATTATTGTAGTTCCATTGTCCTGGAATCAATAAGTTTTATGAATGGCTTGTTTTTTTGTTGTTGTTGTTAAATATCTAAAATAAGGGTGCTGTCCACTAATACGTATTGGTTTGAAAACAGTTTTTTCTCTCCATTTTGGCCTTCCGACAACACTGACACAGTGTTTTTGTTGACAAAAACAAAGCTTTTTGAAAACACTCTCCAAAGTGGATCAGTTTTAAAAACTTAGCGTGAATTGTGACAACCATGGTCTTTAAAAACGATGACGCATTTTTAGTCATCTATGTTTATACCAGTACTTCGCCTGTTATGTGGTATTTACTTTCACACTGTTGCTAAAGTTACTTTGTACACTCTTCATACAGTCCTGCAAAGATAATTGCAAATATATAAGGTTTTTCACATGCAGTAAGGTGAATTTAGTGTTTTCAGTGTGGGTGAGAAAACACTAGTGTGGACAAAGAGAGTTTTGAAATGAAAGCAGTTTTTTAATGCATCCGGATTAATTTAGATATAGCCATGGTCTGTGGTTAACACAAGCTGAAAATATTTTCACAGTTGATTGTGACAGACATGAATTAAAGTGACAATGGCTACTTTCACACAAAATGTTCCGTTCACACAGCAGCTTACAGTAGCGGTACTTTGACAGTGTCAAGCCCGAAAAATGGTAACGTCCATAAAACTGAAAGTTTTAACACTTTCTGACAGGACAAGAGTCCATTCGAGCAACCTTCATTAACCGACAGCAGCTTTTATATTTGGGTGAAGGGCGGAGCATTTGAGTCACGCACAGACCACAAAACTGATGGGAGCGCTCCGGTGGAGACTGGATATAAAATTTCCAGATGATAGACAGATTGTATCTCCATCACTGTAAGTTACCAAAACCAGACATGAAAACATGCAACACACGGTATACTCGCATTTGTGAGTGACTCTCTCACGCTGTATGACGTGACGGACAACTGGTGGTCCAGTCCTGTTCCGTTCACACAGCGCGAGTGTTCCGAGAATGTGGTTTTGAGTTCTGTAGAATTTGATTGGTGTGAGTTTGATTATAGGTTGTCACGCCGTAAATAACCATACTGTGTACTGTGAGGGGGGTCCCCCGGTAAAAATCACGTTTTGAGATGTTAACTACACATTTTTAGGTGGGGTTCCCCTGGTAAAATTTGGATTCCAGGGGCTAAATATCACATTATTGCGGTCACTTGAACCCACAGATATAAAAAACAACCCCATGGCAACAGTGTTAAAGTAGCCCAATTCCATGGGAAATCTGCGGACTTGGCAACACTGAACTGTATTGATTCAGGACACAGCTCTGATTGAGGGATTTAAACTCTTGACATCTGGCAACCGCCACTATGAAAGCTTGTAGAGGTTTGCAACCAATGCTACTAAACTAAATAATGACACTGTTGTTTTTTTAGAGCTGCTTTACAGCAAAATCTGAACTGTCTCCATTGTTGAGTTTCCAACTGATTCTTTTGTTTTTCTTTTTATTACTGTGACGCTGCTTTGACAGTCTGTACTTTATAAGCACCATAGTAAAGGTGACTTGACTTGGGTGTCTGAAAATTTAGTATTCATAAAACAGAAGACGATAAAAAGATCTACTGCTTCCACCAAAACTCTGAAATGTGCGTGACGGAAGATAACTTGTCATGGATATCAATGTGGATGGCATCAAGAAGTACTTTATTCAGTACGCAGTATACTGTGACACTTTGCAATTTTGGACACAGCAAAAGTCTAGTTATGGAAGAAAACCAACTATAAACTAAACAATGCTTAATTCCCTCAGATGCTTTTTTCAGCATCTGGGAGAAACAATCAAGGCAAATTCATTCGCTGAAATTATAAAGAGGCACTTCCACAGATGGACAGGCTGTAAGTGCCTGATATTAACTTCATAAATATGCAAAGAAAAATGCTAATGCAGGGTTTAGAAATGTGTAACTCTTTAGGTAAAGTAGAAGAATAAGTATGCTAGGGGTGTAACGATACATGTATTCGTACCGAACTATGAAAGTATTTCTGGTGCAAAACAACTGAGTGTCTGTGACGGTAGAATTTGTAATTGTAGAGAACAGCCACACATGTGTAATAGTAAATTTGAAGTCACAGACAAAAGTTGCAACCTTGTAGATTTTTTTTTCTCCTCCAAACACAACACAACAGTTACACCTTCTCGAATCCTTCATTGCAGGTACACAAATCCTATTCTATGAATCACAAATCAAGAAACTCGTACACTCGAATGTTTTGCTTCTATTGCTGCAATAAATATGGTGCAAAACACATTCACACACCTGCATTAAAAATGTGAAGTCACGGACGAATTTTGTACATCCGCAAATCAGTATGCGAATTCTTGTAATGAGATTTGCACACTTGTAGAATGTTTTCTTACATATACACTACCGTTCAAAAGTTTGGGGTCAGTACATTTTTATTGTTTCTTTTTTAAGAAATTAATACTTTTATTCACCAAGGATGTATTAAGTTAATAATTAAAAGTTTATTAAAAGTTAATAATAAATAATTTACATTGTTATAAAATATTTATATTTTGAATAAACACTGTACTTTTTAAACTTGTTATTCATGAAAGAATCCTGAAAAAAAAAAATCACAGGTTCCAAAAAATATTTGGCAGCACAACTGTTGATATTATCCAACATTGATCATTCTAATAATAAATCCGCATATTAGAATGATTTCTGAAGGATCATGTGACACTTAAGACTGGAGTAACAGCTGATAAAATTCAGCTTTTCATCACAGGAATAAATTCTATTTTAAAGTATGTTAAAATAAAAAACATTATTTTATATTGTAAAAAAATTTTGCAATATTACTGTTTTTTTTCTATATTTTTAATCAAATAAATGCAGCCTTGATGAGCATAAGAGACTTCTTTAAAGACTATTACAAGTCTTACTGACCCCAAACTTTTGAACGGTAGTGTATATATATATATATATATATATTTTTTTTTTTTTTTTTTTCTTGGATGCTTTTTTGGGTTATTCCAAAGCAACTTTTGCTGCATTAGGTACACATTTTACTGAGTTATGACTTGAACAGTATTTTCAAGTACTTATTTTGTATTTTTTATTTTTTTGTTTGTGGATCTGGATCATGTCATCTGCAATACATTACAATTGGAGCATGTTCTTGTGATGGCCATCATAACGGTGACAACATCAACTGGTAAGTTAGCAAAATAAACTAGTTAAAGGTTGTTGTTTTTTTTAATCGTTATCCATTCCCTGGTAGTCAACCCCATTATTTCAGCAATATAACACTAAGCTCTCAATTGCAAATGCAGAAATATTAATTAATGCGTTCATTACCTCATAGTTAGATTATTGTAATGCTTTACTGGGTGGTTGTTCTGCGCACTTAATAAACAAACTCCTCAAGCTAGAGTTTTTACAAGAACCAGGAAATATGACCGTATTAGCCGCGGTTCTTTTAACACTGCACTGGCTCCCTATTAATAATTGTATAGATTTTAAAATCTTGCTAATTACTTATAAAGCCCTCAGTGGTTTAGCATTTCAGTACTTGAGTGAGCTCTTATTGTATTATAGTCCTCCACGTCTGCTGCATTCTCAAAACTCTGGCAATTTGTTAATACCTAGAATATCAAAATTAACTGCGGGCGGCAGATCATTTTCATATTTATAATTTCCCAAACTCTGGAACAACCTAACACTGTTTGGGAGTCAGACATACTCTGTCAGTTTAAGACCCATCTCTTAATGACCCATGGCTTACATATAACACATTAACACATTTCTATATTTCTATATTTCTTTATTCACCTGTTTCTTGTGGTTTCTTTTTAAAATCCATAAAAAGTCATAGAAAAGCATAGTTTAATAATAGTGGGGCAGATTGTAACGCAGTGTTACAACGTTCCCCATCAGCACGACTGGAATATAAAACTGGTTAGTGTCTTCTGATGGTTTGCCAAGCATTATGTCATTTTGAGTATTCTGGAGTTCTTTAATAAACCCTGTTTTAGTTTGGATCATCGTTCTCTTCATCTTTGGACTATATGTGACAATATTATAAAGACAAATGCTAATGAATTATTGTCATTTTTTTTTATTTTATTTATTTATTTTTTTATGAGGTTGGGGTTGTAAAAAAATATGGTATACAGTATTGTACCACAATTGGATTGCTTTATAAAAAATGAAAATAAACTGAACTGTCCAGATGCTGACAATACAGTAATAATACTTTAAATTAAAATACAGTAAATACATCCAGCTACTGTAAAACTTACCGGGGGAAAAATAAAACAATAATAAAAACGTTTGTGAGCTGTGAGCATCTTCCGGAGCTGACAGCAGCAAATACCAATAAAAGTACATTTTCTTTCTTCTTCTAAAACTCACTCACTGTTATACTGTACATTTGTTAATAATTTACATATCATCTTCTATATGACACTCTCATAGTAATTTATATTATTAACGGATTAATCAATCTTTATATAGGATATATTACAATATGAAGCTTTATTTTTAATAAATGCGCTCTCAGCCACTGATCTCTGCGTTTTCTTTTAGAATAACTTTGGCTGATAGAAAGGTTAAAAAAATAGCATTTTATTTAAGATGGAAATAGGACCCTTGAATATAGACCCTCGATCACGTCATGATCTATTTTGTCGTGCAGCACTCAAAACTGTGGACAGTATAAGGCCGTTTCACCGTAAAATAACTTCTGAATAATTTTTTAATTGGTTCATTAAAATGATCTATCCGAAAGAACCTTTTCGTGGAAACGGATCAGACTTCTAATCACTATTAGCGAGCAAGGGTGCATCCTCAAACTCAAACGAGCTTAGTACCGGCTTTTTTCATTCAGTTTATTTTCGTGAATCGATGTTTAGCAGCAGCCGAGACATGCAGCCTTCGTATGATGCTGAGAGGCGCCCATATAAAACGGAAACGGGGAAGAGTTTATTCCCCTTGATGGGATCAATTCCAACCTTTGAAATCGACTCTCGATTCCCAACGCCTCGGAATCGAGGAATCGATTCTTTTTGGAATCGACTCCCAGCCCTACTTTTGCTCCATATTTCAAACAAATATGTGGTGCAAAAGTCTTGTCATAGCAGCAGATTGGCGCCGATGTCGTAATGCTCTTGTGTTTGTATTAGCATTCTACAAGTATGCAAATCTCAACTACAAGATTGTTGTAATTGTTCTCTACAACTACAAATTCTGCCATCACAGATGCTCAGTTGTTTTATTTTTCTGCTGTACCGAAATCGTATCGAACCCTCGAGACCGAGGTACGTACCGAACCGTGACATCTGTGTGCCGTTACACCCCTAATGTATGCTTTTTCACTTATTATACATTAAAGTGGTGGTAATGTTATTAACAAAACTGCCAAATTTCTATTTCAGCATTTAAATTTTTCCATTCATTTCTTCATTGAATGTCACATTCAAACTGCAAGATGATACTAAAGCACAAGACATTCAATCGTAACATCTGAGTCATTCATGTCTGTATTGAGTTTAGAAATGAATCAATTTTAAAGCAGAAGAAAAAAAATGAAAGAAGAGCAAAAAACAAGAGCAAACAGTAGGATACTGTGTAATGACTACTGGCTAATGAGCTGAATGTGTTGAAAGCTACAGATGTTCTTCTGTCTGCTCATGTGTGCATAGACAAAAAAAAGAAAAGAAAAAAACGAACAACACGCATACAAAAAAACACCAAATTAAAGGAGAAAAACACCTTGAAATGAAAAGGCAAAAACCCTTTTTAATGTTTCTCTGTTTGAGTTGTGGTGAATAAATGATGACTGGCTGAAAGGCTAATGAACAGTGAAAAGACAAAAAACAGTCATGTTATTACATTTAGACCTTATTATATTCAAATTTAAGAAGTGAACAAAGACAAACAAGTTGTAAACAAAAAAGTACCCCTTGTGAAAAGAAGTACACTTTAGCATACAAAAACCTTAAAGCTATAGTTCACTCAAAAAGGAAAATTACCCCATGACTGACTTTTTCCAGGTACTTTTTATGATGTATTGATGCAGTTTTTTTGGGCTTCAAAATCTTAAGCCATTATAAAGCTTGGAAGAGCCAGGACTTGATTGTTGGGTGAACTATCATGCCATGAGTAAATGTAAACCTTTTTGTCGTTTTAAATTACACGACACATAGCTACTGTGTTTCACGGACTAAAACCTTGCGGTTTACACTGCTGTAGTTGTCAGCTCTGAAGATTGACTGGATGATTTGTGGCCGGCGTGCATGTGTCAGGCCTCCAGAGCTCCGGTAATGATCAGGACTACTGGACAGTGTGAGAACGCAGCTGTGGCCATAATATTAACCCCAAACGGCTGAGCTCTCGACGCACAGATGATATAACGCCTGGCCAGCTGCAGAGATTCAAACATACAGACTAAAACACTCACACTTCACTGCACATACACAACAACATCCATCAGGTTGCCATAACTGTCCAGAATAAGTTGGATGGAAAGTGGAACCAGGATGAATACTGTCCATTCAGACCGCAGGCATGTCTGGTATTCCTAAAATGCCTTCTCAAATACAGGTGCTGTCGGGAGTGGATGGGGAAAAAGGAGAGAAGCAAACATAGAGAGAGAAGTGAAGGATGGAAAGAAGGTTTTGTGGGAGAAAAAGAGATGGAGCGGGGATGGAAGCAAAGGGGAAAAGCAAAAATGAGAGGGTTTTACAAAAAAGATGGAAAAATAAAAAATGTTCAGGAAAGGAGGTTCTTCACCTCTAGAGAACTCTTGGTCAAACTAAATAATATATGAGCAGTTTTATTCTCTATCCATATGACATTTTAGTAACCTTGTTACCAAATTTTAAAGGGTAAGTTCACCCAAAAATGAAAATTCTGTCAGTAATTACTCAGCCTCACGTCGTTCTAAACTAGTAAGACCTTCGTTCGTCTTCAGAACACAAATTCAGATATTTTTGATGAATGTTCTCTGGATGAACAAAGGTTTTACTGGTTTGGAACGTCATGAGAGTAATTAATGATTGAATTTTCATTTTTGGGTGAACTAACCTTTTAAGACTAAACATTTTGTTAAAATGTTACATTTTGTGTTCAGTCATTAAATACATATCAGAATTAAATAGATAACATTAATCAAATACAAACTGGCTGAACGGGTCTAATTAGATGAGCAAGTTAATTTTTTTTTTTTCCTTATAATAATAATTACACTTATGTAGCAGGGTTGATAGGCTCAGCTTGATAGATGGGGTTGCATTCAAAATGTGGAGGACTGCTGAACATTATTTTTTTTTTTTTGGTAATTATATAAGCTCATAATTAAAAATAGATTTTTGTTTCAATGTATGACTGCTGGTTAAGATAGACTTCTGCCATTAAATAGACCAAAATCACCATTTAAAACGGGATAGAGAGATATTGGACAACTGGCTTTGTTTTTTAATGACAGTTTCATTTTACATTAGATAACAGTTTATCTAACATACACTATCATTTAAAAGTTTGGGGTCAGTCATTTTATTTTTTTCAAAAACAATACTTTTATTCAGCAAAGACGTATTTGTTCCAAATTTATAAAAAAAAGACAGCAAAGACGTTTACAATGATACAAAAGATGTCTACGCTACCAGTCAAAAGTTTTTGAACAGTAAGATTTTTAATGTTTTTAAGAATTTTCTTCTGCTCACCAAGCCTGCATTTATTTAATGCAAAATACAGCATAAATTGTGAAATATTTTTACTATTTTAAATAACAGCTTTCTATTTGAATATATTTTAAAATGTAATTTATTTCAGCATCGTTACTCCAGTCTTCAGTGTCACATGATCCTTCAGAAATCATTCTAATATGTTGATTTGCTGCTCAAGAAACATTTATTATTATTATCAATATTTAACAGTTGAGTAAATTTTTTCAGGATTCTTTGATGAATAGAAATATCCAAATATCAGCATTTATCTGAAATAAAAAGCTTGTGCAACATTATACACTATACACTACATATATTTTTTAAATTATAGAAATTATTTGTTTTATTTTAGCGAGGATGCTTTAAATTAATCAAAAGTGACAATAAAGATATTTATAATGTTACAAAAGATTTCTATTTCAGATATATGCTGCCCTTCTGAACTTTCTATTCATCAAAGAAACCTGAAAAAATTTTGTTCTGTTTTCAACATAATAAAAATAATAATACATGTTTTGTTGAGCAGCAAATCAGAATATTCGAATGATTTCTGAAGGATCATGTGACTGGAGTAATGATGCTAAAAATTCACCTTTGAAATCACAGGAATAAATTACATTTAAAAATATATTCAAATAGAAAATTGTACTTTAAATAGTTTTTCAAAATTTTACTGTTTTTGCTGTACGCTGGATAAAATAAATGCAGGCTTGGTGAGAAGAAGAGACTTCTTTAAAAAAAAACATTACAAATGTTCAAAAACTTTTGACTGGTAATGTAGTTTTCACAGGAATATTTAGCAGCACACAAACAAGAATATCAGAATGATTCTAAATAAAATATGTGACACTATATAGACTAGAGTAATGGCTGCTGAAAATTCATCACATCACATAAACTACTATTTTAAAATATATTAAACAGAAAAAGTTAACTTTTTGATCAAATAAATCCATTAAAAATACTAATATATATATATATATATATATATATATATAAACTTACAATAATATCACAATAATTAACATGTAATTTGTGCCTCTAATGCTTTAAAAATGTAATGGAACCTCATATTTTACTCTATTAGTGGAAAGTGGCATGAGCTCAGTGGGTTTATAACTCTATATTGTTCTAGACTGCAGAGTTATAATAAAGGAAAGGAAAAAATTACGATTAAACAGCATGTGAGGTCTACTGCATCTGGAGAGCAGGTGAAAACACACACACACACACACACTGCCATAAAGACACATACACTGTATGAATATAAGAATGTTCATGACCTGGTCCATGTACTGTCTTCAACTGACATTACAGTTCAACTTCTCACAGTGCATAAATTCAACAATAAAATTTTAAAGAGATTTCAAGACATTTTCCAAAGGAAATCCAGTGTCACTAGATTTCCAGAGCTCTCTTTAATGAACGTAAACTAAATTAAGTGAATTCACAGAGCGTTAGACTAACCACAGATCGGTCTATTCAAATTGCAATTAATTTACAAAACATCATATACGTCATGTGAAGCACCATAAAGCTGTACGTTTTAACGATCTTCAGAAAGTCATGGCATACTGTCTTTCAGTAACCTAAAACCTCATACCTCGTTTTTCCATTTCTCCACACAGTATGTACCATTGTGTCAGTGCACACCTGGGGCTCATGTGGGCTCTTATTTGACAGTCCTCTGGGGAGCTCAGGTAACCCATTGGGTCATGAAGTGCACACCTGGTTATTCAGACCACTGATTTACTGCACATAACACACCTGAGCTCTCACATACAGTAAATCTGTTCACATGAGTGGACAATGAAATCTGAGAACTGATACAACAACTTAAATCAGACAGACGGGCAAATCTGAACATAGCATAAATCACATCTGTTAGAAGATCAGATGTTGTGGGGTCAAAAAGAGGCAAACAGAGAGTCCACATTAAAGACATAAAAAAGGTAGAAGGTTCAAATGATCACTGTTGCTCCAGAAGGAAAAATCATGCGTTAAATGCCAGGGAGTGAAAACTTTTGAACAGAATGGAGATATGTACATTTTTCTTATTTTGCATAAATATATTTTTTCATTTAGTACTATTCTTCAGAGGCTACAGAAGATAGTTACATGTTCCCCAGAAGACAAAATAAGTTTAATTTACCCTGATCTTTAACTTCAAAAAGTTTTCACCCCCCCCCCTGGCTCTAAATACATTGTTTTTCCTTCTGGAGCATCAGTGAGCGTTTGATCCTTCTGTAATAGTTGCATATGAGTCCCTCAGTTGCCCTCAGTGTGAAAAGATGGATCTCAAAATCATACAGTCATTGTTGGAAAGGGTTCAAATAGACAACAATGCAGGAAAACCAAAGAATTTGTGGGCTCTAAAGGATTTTTCTGAAGAACATCAGGCAGTTTAACTTTTCAGAACAAACAAGGGACTCATGAACAACTATCACTAAACAAACAAACAAAAAAAAAACAGTTCTGGATCATTCAGGTGACAACACAGTTGTCAGGCTTGTGTGTAGGAAATATAACAAACAGGCTTTAATCATAAAATCCAACAAGGGTACAGGAACAGACAGGAACAGCAGGGGAACACACACTCACATAACGTTACACATCGACGTACTGACGATGAAACAAGGACAGGTGAGAGTGATAAACTAATAAAGGCTTAACAAGGACAGGAACAGGAAAAAACAAATATGGGCACAAGAGGAAGAAACCAACAAAACAGTCCACAGGGGTGTGACAACAGTATTAAGAATCAAGGGGATGTAAACTTTTGAAACGGGTAATTTTTTTTTATTTTTTTTTATTTAATTATTTTCTCTTGTGGACTATATGTAAATGTCTTTTATGTGAAATATCTTATTCAGGTCAGTACTAAATAAACAATAGCATGCATTTTGTATGATCCCTCTTATTTTGGTAAAAATAAATAACATGTTTAATGAATCTGAAAGGGGGATGCAAACTTTTGACCTCAACTGTAAGAGTTCACCATAAAATGTAAATATATATAATTTCTGCGTTGAATTAAAAATATTCCAGTTACTGCTGTGGTGCATCTAAGTTTAAACAACTCCAAGACGTTCAACACCGTCCTCCTTCATCTTCATTGCACTTCTCATGTTGTGTTTCTCAAAGGACTGAAAAAATGTAAATTAAGATGTTTTTCTTATTAGATACTTTAACAGATAAAACAAAGGTGTAACATTTTAATGAAAAAAATGCACTTGGTGCAACAACACTACTTGACATCATGCAGTTGATCAGCACCTTCAAAAAAGACAAATCTGAGACATGAGCCTCTCTCATTTTGAGCAGCGTTTCTCCGTCTGTGCTGCTGGAGGCCGGCCAAACCAGCTCCCTCTGGAAGGATAACCAGGCTCAAATTTACTGCTTACTTCTAAAAACTGAGCAGACTTTGGTGGAGTCCTTCGTAGACTTTTCTATGTGCTATTCCAAAAAAGCACAGTCACACAGTCAGTATCAAGACAACCTTTCATGAATCTCGCAGACTGTAAACTGTTTTCCGCATTCCAACATTTCTAAAAAAGGAAAGTATTATCTCCCAAAAAAGGAAACTTTGGAGTAGAAAATTTAGGAAAATAACAGGAAGTTTTCTGTGGAGAGGAAGCGAAAATAGAGGATAGATCATTAGTTTTACTCCAGTCTCAAGTGTACACTTGATCACCTGCAGGTATTTATGATTTCTTTTTTTTCTTTTTTACAACTAATGACTTCTATAAGGTAATATGCGATGGAAATCTCAAAACATGGAGGACAAACTTGAAAATTCATCACTTCAAAACATAAAACATCAAATGGATGGCCCAGCAAAGAAGCTTGTTTCTAAAAATACTCCAAACAAGCTTTGCTTTGGTAGATAAAAGTGGAGTGAGGAGGGAAAAAGAGAGGGTGAGGAAGTGAGAGATAGGTAGAAGGAAAAAAAAAAAAAATAAAATCAGATCAAGCACTATGATATGATATGTCAGCTTAAACTCTGATCGGCCACATGAAAGCCTCACTATCTCGGGGTATCTTTACGTGGTCATGCCCTCCATCTGCAGGGTGCTATCAGCTAAATAAGGTTCACCAAAACAAATCTAAAGGCAAAAAGGAGATTGCGAGACATCACAGAACCCAGAGGCCTATGGTCTACCAATTTTAGACTCACTCTGTGGTTCTACCATATGTTAAATATTTCCCAAAGTTCCTTCAGAGGCTAAAAACTGTGTGTGATCAGATTCTCACGATGTGGATTTGACATGTTAGAATGTCTCCAGATGAATAATGCTCAATAAAAAAAAGGCCTAAAACACAAAGAAGCCAAAATTGACCATTTTTCTTTCATAATAAATTAATTCCAGGTCTTACTATGGAAGCCCGTTTCCGCCACTGAATAAAAAATTAAAAAGGTTATTGCGACTTATCTCACAATTCTGACTTTTTTTCTGAGAAATAAAGGCGCAATTGCGTGATGAAGTCAGAATTGTGAGATATAAACTCGCAATTCTGTGAACATATCAGTCTTTTTTTTCTCTTCAGAACTGGACTTTATAACTTGCAATTGCGAGTTTATATCACACAATTCTGAGAAAAAAAGAACTGCAAGATACAAACTTGCAGCTGTGAGAAAAAGTCAGAATTGTGACATCGTATCTCACAATTCTGACTTCATTTCTCACAATTGTGAGTTTGTATCCCGCAAATGTGAATTTATAACTAGCAATTGTGCGTTTATATCTCAAAATTCTGAGAAAAAAAGTCAGAATTGCGAGATGTAAACTCAAAATTGCGAGAAAAGAAGTCAGAATTGTGAGATAAAAAGTAACAATTACCTTTTTTATTTTTTATTCAGTGGTGGAAACTGGCTTCCATATCTTACTGTAAGCCATTCATTCAAAGAAAAAAACATTTTTTTATAATATTTTGTCAAAATGTAACAACTTGCTTCTCCTCTAAAACAACTTTGCTGTACTGCTGACATCACCTAGGCCTCATAGACTGTTTGATAATGCATACCAATTGGCCAACAGTCTATTTAGGCTTCATTTTTCAGAATCAAATTTACAAACCTTACATTTTTCATTGAATATGCAGTTAAAAAAAAAAAACTTAAAAAAACATGACAACATGTTAAAACATAAGTGAAATGGCATGCAGATGTTTTATGTATTTTCACAGTGATGCTCATTAAGGATGTTGTTGGCAATTTAAAGGAGGCAGATTTTAATGATTCCTCTGTGCAGATGAGAGTTTGCCAAATATAGCTTGAAATACATGATATATGATATGCACATAATCAGTTTTTAACAGCTATGATGCATCTTTTTCAAGCTTTGTATAAAAAAAGAACGTTTTTGTGTTTGTTATAATCAGTACATCTCATGTCATGTATGGTCCAACTCTCCAGTAACAGAATAATAATTACAAATTAATAATGTAGAATAAATATATCAGTTTGTGTATATAATTCATAGAGCTTACTTATTACTTACATATGTAATTACAATAAACTACTAATTAATAAATGTCACATGTATATTATTTATTTATTTATTTTCATGAATTAGAAACCAGCATGTGTATAATATATTTTGGTATTCTGTGTTTAGTATATTTTTATGAACTTTATGCACTGTTTTTTTAAGAGTTTTTTATTTGTTTGTAATTGACATTATAACTGCACAAAAGTTTTGATTACATAATTGAATTTAGCCCAAAAAGTACACAGAGGGATAGCTAAATGCCCCATAACCCAGCTGTTCTCACACTTCCTCTGTTTACGGCTTTCGCCGCTAGTATTCGGTAACACAAGCTACTCCCACGGAGAGAGCCCAGGAACATCTGCATCTTGTACATAAAACATCTGGCATGGATGTTTCTGCACTCTGGACAAAAGAAGCACATCCATCTATGGGATTTATGCAGGGCTGGGGACTCTCACGTCGACGCATTCCTCCAAAGTACTGCAGACAGCGGCCTAATCTGTCTGCGGAATGCAGGCTCTACTATGTCAACACACTGGCATGCCATGGGGAGAAACACCTATGGAACCATTAATCACTTCAGGACAATATCCTCCCTGTTTTTATCAGATGAGCTCTGACAAATACGGGCACAGACTGACAGATGTTCCATTGCCTCATTACTGCAGGTGCAAGTGTAATTCATAAAGCTGTATGGCCTTAAAAAACAAATACTTGTATAAACTGTGAACTAACACACCTACACAGCACTGATTGACAACGCTCCAGATTTAGAACTGCGAGTGGAACCCACATAAATCTGTGGACAGACATGTACAGCGAGCAAATTTACCCAGTGTTACGTTTGTCTTTCACAAAAAAAGTCACAGTAAATACAGATGTGTTTCCGAAAGCACACCCACAACAGATGAGAATACCACATGCCTCTGGCAGACACACTGCTCTTTTCAGATGCTAAATTCGTCTTCAGTAAGGATAAACAGCACTTGGACTCTTGGTATATTTCTATAATGCTCTTTTGCCTTGTACATTAACGTATCATGACACTGTGACAGAATAATGTTTCAAAAAGAGCAATTATCAATTATTACAGCTTTTATTCTGGTAATCGCATTGCAGATATTCATATATTCACCATATAATTAAACTTAAAAGTGAAGTAAATTGACTATAATTAAAATTATCCTAAATCAAAAAGGCCAGAATGCTGGTGGAAACTCTAAGCTGTTCTTAGTAATTTCGTATTGTGGGCTTTTACTGCTACGTGTTATTCACACTTTCTCTCCACTCAGCCCACCACCTCTGCACAAAGTTTCCCCTCTCTCTATCTCTCTGTCGGTTTCACTTGTCCCTCCCCCGGCTATGTATTCTTTTCACTGTAATGATTGCCTGTTGCACGATTCACCACTAAAATGTACAAACAGAGTTAGACAGAGACAGATACAAAGACAAACAGAGAGACAGCTAGAAAGAGAGACATACAGAAAGACAGATAGACAGAGGGAGACAGATAAAACGAAAGACAGATAGAGACAGACAGATAGACAGAAAGACAGATATACAAACAGAAAGAAAGTCAAATATCAAGAAAGAAAGACAGAGAGATAGACAGTTGGAAAAACAGCCATACAAACAGAAATACAGATAGAGACAGACAGAGATAGAAAGACAGACATACAGAAGTCTTTAGATAGTCTTTAGATAGAGAGAGCCAGACAGACAGAAAGACAGATAGAGAGACACAGAGACTGACAGAAAGACAGGCATACAAACAGAGAGACAGACAGAAAGACTGATAGAAAGACAGATAGATAAAAAGAGGCATACAAACAGAGAGACAGACAGAAAGACTGATAGAAAGACAGCTAGATAGAAAGACAGGCATACAAACAGAGAGACAGACAGAAATACTGATAGAAAGACAGCTAGATAGAAAGACAGGCAAACAAACAGTGAGACAGACAGAAGGACTGATAAGAGAGACAGACAGAAAGACAGACAGGGACAAACAGACAGAATGACAGATAGAGAGACAGACAGAAAACAGTCAGAGAGACAGACAGACAGATAGACAGAGAGAGAGAGAGAGAGAGAGAGAGAGAGAGAGATAGATAGATAGGCAGAAAGACAGAGACAGACAGATAAAGAGACATAGCTAGAAAGACAGATTGAAAGACAGACATACAGACAGATAGAGAGACAGACAGAAAGATAGACAGATAAAGAGACAGATAGCTAGAAAGACAGAAAGACATAAAGAGACAGACAGACAGATAGAGAGAGATAGCTAGAAAGACAGAATGACAGATAGATAGATAGATAGATAGATAGATAGATAAAGAGACAGATAGCTAGAAAGACAGATTGAAAGACAGATTGAAAGACAGACAGACAGACATACAGACAGATAGAGAGACAGACAGAAAGATAGACAGATAAAGAGACAGATAGCTAGAAAGACAGACAGACAAAAAGAAAGACAGAAAGACAGAAAGAGACAGGCAGATATAGAGACAGACAGACAGAAAGACAGACAGAGAGAGATAGCCAGAAAGACAGAATGACAGATATAGAGAAACAGACAGACAGAACAATAGATAGAACGATAGAACGATAGATAGATAGATAGATGTAATATTCCATTTGCTAAGCTAATTGAGGGGATCAAAAATTCAGATTACACTACATTAGATTCCATTCAGTTACAGTTTCCACACACACACACACACATACACGCTGTTTGACAACATCCCTGTTTCATGACTTCCTCTGCCCAGGATTGTATATGCTCTCAGCACACAAATATTGTTTCCGAGACTGGCTTTACTAGGAGTGCGCACAGGTGTTCTGAGTGGGAGTGTGTTTACGTACATGAATGAGGCACACTCATTTAACAACATGACTGTGTCAGCACAGTCATACGTCTGTCATAACATGTTGTCTTGGCAGAGGATACAATTTATGTTTGGTTACAGCATGTTACGATGACATTATATTTTGTGAAACAGCACAGCAAGAAAGGCCAATCACATAATCTGTCATCAACACTTAGTCACTTAATGTTACACCAATGCTGTTTGGCCTGGAGGCAGCTGATTTTTTTTTAATACTAATTGGTGTAATTGAGAACTCAAGCAGTTACACTGTAGCTGTATCCAAGTTAGACCAAACTATTTGTGTCTTTCAGGCTTCACATTATGAGAATGCTAAGTGTTCAGGATTGAAACCTGAAATACATTCAAAATAGAATGAAAAGTAAAGAAACAAGGAAGGAAAACCTCTAAGAATCATAAAATAACTTATTAACCTTATAACTTCTCGTTTTCAGTGAAAACATATTGAAGCAAAGCATTAATATTCATTTCCTCCTATGAATAGAATACAGAAATGAGATGTCACCTTTAGAAATAGTTTGGCTAAATGTATTCACCATGAATGATTAGCACTGATAAAACTGTAGATGTGGTGCAACTCACAGTCAAACTAAAGAGTTTGTAAAACCAAAAATGAGAGAGAGAGAGAGAGAGAGAGAGCCCTTATTTCAGGATGTACTGAAAACATGAGGGCAGTTGCTTCACTCACAGGACAAATCAATAAACAAGGTACGAGCATGACCAGCGCAAACGCTTTTAAAGGCTTCCAAATGTCTTCCTGTTAAATTACACTGCAGTGGCTTGATTTTATTGTTTCTTTGTGATGGGCTTCATCACAGTTGAGAGCTAAAGGTAATTAACACATACAAATCTGCGTCCTGAAGCAACCTGCAAATTGCTTGACAGCACTTTGAAAGCAGTGTTGCTATTGGGAATCGATGTACTGTGTTGCTTTGCAGTCTAGTCCACACACAGAAAAGTGAGTCCTGCGGATAAGAACAAACTCTGATAAGGAGGAATTTATATTCTCGGCGAAAACAAAAACTCCCATAGTTCTGTTCAACGCTTCAGAGCTCTGAAACTGTTTACTCACGTCTTAATCTGAATTTGATTTGCAACTCCATGGTGGTTTTCGATTTCAGTGGGAAAAGTCAACTCATCTGAATTTTTCAGAGCGTAAAACGGGCTGAGAAACATTCGAGTTCTCTCAGGAGGAAATCAGGTTTCCTCAGCTGGTTGAGTAAAATTTGTCTCAGGAGGACACATGAATATGAGCTCTGGAAGACCAATACATTAATAAAGTGACATGAAACTTAAAGTGAATCTTCTGAGATGGAAATGCAACTGTCATCAACGTTTAAAGTGGGGATTTCTTAAAAAAAAAAGCGTTCTTCGAGAAGTTTGGACATTCCTGTAAAATGATGAGCATTGTCACTCCAATATCATACACATCATGTTAGGATGACCAAGTTGTAACTCTTGCTGTACTAAAAAATGAATATTAAGAGTGATTTAAATGTATGAAATAAGGACAATACACATCATTCCGCATATACGTCCATCATAACACTAAACGATATGTTTATGAGTATATGCCGCATATGAATGTACAATCAACAAAAGTAGATCTGCGCAAACAACAACATGAACTCTGCTCAACTCACCTTGTCGCTGGACAAGCAGACAGCTGCTGAAAGTGTCAGGAATATCCAAATGTTCCTCATTATTCCTCTTAATTAGTCTTTTGCAAAGAAAACGTAGGATGGCACTCGTCTGCTCTCCTTAAACCAGCTGCTCTCTTCGTTCTTTTACAGCTGCACCTAATAACACATACACAAGATCCTTTTGAAGAGATATTTGGCGTTTTGCTCCACCTTATCAAACTTCTCTTTTGTCTTTCCAAAAGGGAACTGTTGAGAGAGTCTTGATGCGATGTTAAAGTCTCGGGTCCATGTGAGGCAGCTCGGCTCTGCTCGGACAGAGGATGTGAGGAGAGAGAGCGCGGCAGACGGGGGAGGATTTTTTGCGTCACAGTTGACGAATACTTGGACCAGTAAGACGTTTTGTCTTAGTAAACCTAGTAAACTAACAACATTCACACCATTTTGTCGGAATTTCCGGTCAGAATTTTGTCAGTGTATGCGTATTTGGCTTCGATACAAACTTGAGCCAAATAAAGAGCGTCGGTGTCGTTAAATTAGCTGTGTTTTGGTGCGTGGTAACTGTTAGCTGGTCCAAGTTAGAAGACGCGGCTATTTTTTTTCTGGTCCTAGAAAAAGCAGCTTCAGACTGGTATGACAAGCTGGTAACTAGTTTGTTGCTGGACTAGGAGGGTCTACCACTTTAGAAAGTGTGGTTAGTGAATCTCAATCTTTTTGACTCCATGAAACCATTTGTCTCGAAGGAAGTTTGAATCATCTAAACTCATCCCTTACGAGCATTAACTATTGTTTTACCACAAATCAAACAACCACAGTTCCCATAGTTAAACCATGGTAACCACAAATTAACCGTGGTTTTGCTACACTGTAGTTTAACCATGGTATTTGTAGTAAAACTGGTAAAAGTGGTAATGAATACGCCAAAAAACAGTTTTACTACAGTAAAACCATGGTTAATTTCTATAAGAGATGTACATTTGGTTCTTCTGTTGTAATAAATATATATTTAAAAAAAAAAAAAAACCAGTTTGTGTTTATATGTGTACTGTGTATATTTAAATGTATAAATATAAACACATGTATATATATTTAAGAAATATGTGTAATATATATGTATATTATCTAAATAATTTAAATATGAATATGAAGTTTATTTGCAAAAACAGATAACTCTATCAATTATGTTCAACATAAACAAAAAAAAAAATCAAAATAACCCAACTGCAGTTTGACTGAAATTAATTTGGAATTCACAATGAAAGAACATGGTTTTTGAAAAGTGTTATCTATTTTTGCAAATTAACTCTTGATATGTACATGTAAATATTTCATAAATATGTACATGTATGTGTGTGTGTATACACAAACTTTGATTTTGGATGCGATTAATCACGATTAATCGATTTGACAGCACTACAATATTATATCAGTTTAATGTTGTGTATGTTTCTTCTTCTTCTTAGTATTTAAATGAACATAAGTAAAGTTCAATCATTTTCTCATTCACTAGGCCCTGGCCCCCTGGTTGAAAACCACCAACTATAAACTATCTACCAACCATCTTACATAGACTATGTAATCAAAATTCATTTTGCAAACCCATTCAAGCAGTGCCAAAAGCTGAATAAAATGGACAATTTATCACAGTTGCTATTGTTTTACTTGTTTGTTTGTAGCAACTGTTGCTATAATAACCTACAAATGTGGTAATCAACCACCAGTGTTATCAAAAGAAAAACAAAATGGCAAAGATTTTAAAATCTTCTTGTATTGTTTGAATGTTAGTCATGTCTTCCCAGTTGTAACACTAACAGCTCTGTTATTTTAGCTCAAAATGTGGTTAATTAGCTATTGTCATTTCTATGCCAATGCAATTCCTTTAAAAGACGTTTCACCTTTTTTCTGTAGCTTTTATTATTTTTGGAATGCTAAAACATTTTTCATTAGCAAGATGATGCTGGTAATATTGTCTTCTGAGATATACAACCTGTCTGGGTGAATATTACAGGGAATAAAAAAGCTATAAAATGGAAGGGACTGGTGTAGTGGGGGTTTATCTCCCCCTGCTGTTCTGTCCTGATATAAGTACAAGCACACTTTACATAATGCATTGCACATTTCATTTATAGAGCACTTTTCATGCAAATGGAGGTTCAGAGCATTTTAATAAGAACTCAAAGTTTGAATAATGTATACACAAGTGCATTAGTACTTAAAAAACATCAAATGTTTTATTCTAGACGCCTAAAATAAAGAGCCCACGACAAATTCATGTTTTTAATGTTTTATCAGTTATACATTTATAAACATGTTTTTAAGGGTAACCAGGAACACCGAGTTAGTGGCAGATCAAGCTGTCACACACCTTACAGTCAATAAAAGGTATCTGATGTATTTCATTATGTCAATGATATTCACAACAATAAATAGAGATTATTCCAAAACCTCAACACAAATATCACATAGCAAAATAAAAACTGTGTCTACATGATATACCTGAATAGATAAAATGTCATTTTAAATTAGACTGAGGTGAGTGGCATATGATACTGAAAAATACAGTATGCATAAAGTCAAGAGATACAGGGAAGGAGGGAAAAAATATTGAAAAAGCAGCACACTATCATCTAATTCCAGGTTTAATGTCTGTTGCTTTTAAGGTGCCAATTTGGTTTTTTCTCCAAACAGGGGGAATCTGTGAAAAGAGGGAAAAAAATAACAGTTACAATCATCACTATAACACTGAGAGAAAAATAGTAAACACGGAGGAGTGTTGTGAATGTTACGAACAGGAGGTGGAGAGCTGGGTTCTAAATGCCGGCCCAGAAAAGACAAAAGTCTTCTCCAGATGAGTCCACTGCCCAGGAACATGAACCCTGTCACTAACCAAAATACACGTGGATCCTACACACACACACAAATCAATGTGGGTCAATAAATAACATGTTCTCAAATAGACTGATAACACTGTAGACAATGCTGGCTATAACAACTGAGGTAAAATGCTACACAGTAATGAAACTGTAGTAAAATGATACCAACCTCTTCAAAGGAAGATTCCAAATTCATTCCAAAAGCCACACCCATCAGACCAAATAAAGAGAGTGAGAAAGTTCCCATGGTGAGCTGGAGGTTCAGTCGCATCATGACATTACGGTGGCTAAACACAATTTAAGGCAACAGATCACTGGTGAATAGGGCAAAATTTTAACTACACTGCCGTTCAAAAGTTTGGGATCAGTAAGATTTTTTAATGTGTGGGTTTTTTTTTAAAGCCTTATTTTTTGGCATTTTTGCCTTTATTACAACAGGACAGATCAGAAGTCAGGAGAGAGATGGGAACGGGATCGGGAAAGATCTTCGAGTCGGGATTCGAACACGGGACGCCTGGATCGCAATGGGCGTATGTCGGCACGCTGCCCACAAGGCTATCGGCGCCGACAATGTTTTTTGATATTGTGAAAATTTACTGCAAATTATTTTAAAATAGTGGTTTTCTATTTTGATATACTTAAAATATACATATATATATATATATATATATATATATATATATATGTGATGCGCAGCTGAATTTTCAGCATTATTACTCATCTACACAGTATTCAGTGTCACATGATCCTTCAGAAATCATTCTAATATGTTGATTTATTATCAATGTTGGAAACAGTAGTGCTGCTTGATTTATTTTTATTTTATTTATTTATTTTTGGAACCTTTAAGCAGAACAACTGTTAAGCATATCAGAATGATTTCTGAAGGATCATGTGACATTACATATATTAAAATAGAAAACTGCTATTTTTTTTTAGACTGGAATATGTCATAATATTACTTTTTTTCTGTATTTTTGATCAAATGAATGGAACTTTGATGAGCATAAGAGACTTTAAAAAACATTAAAAATCTTACTGATTCCAAACTTTTGAAAGGCACTGTAATACTTTTACAAATTAGTTTTCAAAAATAGATATCATAATACTTCCCCAGTTAATTAAGCACAGTACATTAAGATAATTTTGTAGTTTTACAAGTTTTCTGAAATGCTGTTTAAACATGCAAATATAACAGAGCATGAGTAATAATACCTAAATGTATTTAAATTTCCAGAACAGAAATCTGAACACTGGATAAAACTGGATAAAACCTTGGAAAAAATCTTGTTCTATTTTGTTGACATATTTAATGTTAATGGATTTTACAGACAAGATTGTGGATATCTATTTTTAATCATTCCAGAAATCAGAAATTAAGCAAGTAAAAAATGGAAAAACAATGGAAAAGTCTGAGGTAAGTAAGTGCTACAAAAGTGGAGATTTCAGGCTCAGTGCAGGATTTAAAAAAAAAATCATTTTAAGAAAAAGGGCTTGAAAGAAATAAACTGTAACTGAAATATATAGACACAAATAAATAAAGCACACAAAACAAACTAAACAAACATAAATAAAATCTGAAAGCTTTCCACTGATGTATGGATTGTTAGAATAGGACCATATTTGACCAAGATGCAACTATTTGAAAATCTGGAATCCGAATATTGAGAAAATCGCCTTTAAAGCTGTCCTAATGAGGTTCTTGGCAATGCATATTACTAATCAAAAATTAAGTTTATAAATATTTATGGTAGGAAATTTACAAAATATCTTTATGGAACATGATCTTTACTTAATATCCTCATGATTTTTGGCATAAAAGAAAAATCGATAGTTTTGACCCATATTATGTATTTTGGGCTATTGCTACAAATATACCTGAGCTACTTAAAACTGGTTTTGTGGTGCATATGGATGTTCCTGAAATGTCTTGTCTTACAAGCAAACTGTAAATAACAGATTAAACTAAAAGTGACACCCATAACTTCCTAATTAACTTGATTCTTAATTAAACTTTGTTTTTAATGGAAAACAAAAGGAAAATTTTAATTTCTGGGCGAACTATTCCCTTGAGGCGTATAATCTGCATATAAATCTGTTCTTTCAGTTAATTAAAAAAAAATTCAACATAATTTCAATCATGTTCCAGTTGCAATAATCAAGCATAGTGTTAGCTCTGGCAGGTCATGGTAGTCAATCTCACATTAGCTGACTCTCAGCTGATCCACAGTCTATCTACCAATAGGGACACAACACCCATCTCAGCACTGTGCATTGCTCAATAGCTAATTACCCTCCTCCATCCCCAGCTCCTCCTCTTTTCCATTTAGGATTCAGCCTTCTGATTCTCTGAATCAGACTAATTTCTAAAATGCGTATATTAAATCACTGAACATTAATGATTTCTGCAATGCATTTATGTTGGTTCTGTTCTGTTTACCCTAAGGGGCTTATCGCTGCTCTACCTGCTCTTATCCATGCGAGGGTAGAACCACACCGGCAATCCAAACTGTATGCTAATTGTCAATCATCTTTGACGTTAGTGGTCCTGGCAGAATCGTGATGTATTGTGATGCATGTATAATCTCTTGACGTATAATGAATCATGAGGCATCTGGAAATGCTCAGCCCTAATGCAATAAAAAGCATTAAGTTTTTCTTCCGGTACTGTACCTATCCAGGTTAATAAAGATGACGCTTTCCGAATCATCTATGAGGTCTTTCAGCTCTCTGGCTTTGTTTCCCAGCTCCTCTGCTTGCATGAAGTAATTCTCAAGCAGTAACTCCATTTCTTCAGCGTGATCTATACCCAGACTGCTCTCCTCACTGGCCCCATGTGAACATAAACACAGACATACCCACATACAAGACAGATCCACACAACAACGATCAGATATTTACACTGACATCAAGAATATTTGTGTACATACAAATGTGTTGCATCTTGAAACTTAAGGTTATGAAGTTGGATTCTGTGAGATGACACCTACAACACTTGGGGGTCGCTCCATTTGGTGAGACAGAGTTCATCTATCAGTTCATCCTCATCCAGGATCTTCAGCAGACTGTCTTTAAACACTTTAATGTCCGTCTCAAGCTCTGAGAGGCTGCAGGGAGTTAAAAAGATGGTGTTTACTCGCAAAGAAAATTAGAGATCATGCTAGTTATAAGCTCGGCATTGACTGCAAACCATTTTCTACCAGACAGAACACAAATTGGATTAATTTTATGGCATATTTAGATTTCAGATAAAGGGTTGCACAATATATTTGTTCAATATATTTTAATTTCTTTCTCCTTTTTTTGTGAGTGATTGGCTCTATGTATTGGTATCACAAAATAAATAAAAATTAAAAAAACAATTAATGTTTTTTTGTGGCGAGAAGAAATTATGAACCTTTTTTTAACAGTACAATTGTATTATTACGATAGTAATACATTTCTTAATTTGTTTAATGCAATTATATTATAATTACAATAAAAAACAATAATAGTAGAATTTTTTTATAATATACTCAGAATGAAAGAGTCAAAAATAGCTGGAATGTGGTTTTTAACTAACTAATGGAAAAAGTTTGTACATTTCATACTTAAAAAGGTTTCAGATGGTTTGAATAGAGTGAACCCAAGAGTGATTTTTTTCCACGTTTTTTTGTTTCAAATTGTTCAGATATAAAAAAAAAAAAAAGAAAAGATAGTTTGCATTTAAAAAACAACCTTCAGAATAAAGTTATTTTTTCATTTTTAATTTTCATGCAGATGTATAAAAAAATTCTAATTAGGGCTGGCAAGCAAAATACAAAATAAAAGTTTGAGTTGTGTGTATGTGTGTGTACTGTGTGTAATTATTGTGTATATATAAATACACACAAATTAATTACATATTTAAAAGAAATATGTTATTTATGTACAAAACATTTTTAATTTATATATAATGTAAATTCTATAAAAATTACAATAAATACATATACTTGTAAATATTTCTTTAATATATACACATGAATGCGTTTGTATTTATATATACATAATTACACATAGTACACACACATACATTAGGCAAACTCAAACTTTTATTTTGTATGCGATTAATCACGATTAATCGTTTGCCAGCCCTAATTCTAATATAATTAACTCTTTCATAAATAGAATTTCTAAAATGTATTTATTCATTTTTTTGTCAACATTGTGCAGCCCTAGTATGATAATATCAGAGATTGGTTAATAACAAGCATTTTTAATTAACACTAGTGATAGGCAAAATTCCATATTTTCAAAACTGACTTTTTAATTAGGTTTAGGTAATAACGTGAAACTATCATAGGCAGACAGCAAAGAGAGACTTGTGGCTTATGCACTATAATGGGAACGTTGCTCACAGTAGGCAATTTTTAATTATACAGTACCTGAAATTTATTGTTAACTGCAATTTCTGGCACCTCTAAATTATTCTCCTTCAAAGCAACCCCTTTAAAAAAAGACTACATTACAACTACAAACACAAGGGGAAAAAAAACTAGATAAACACACTAGGGGACATTACTAAAAAACTAATCAGCTGTTAGACGGCCGAGTCGGCCATTCTGACTCATCCCTAATTAACACAAGAAAAACACAACAAAACAATCGTTTAATAACTCTGGCTAAGCTTCATACAGCAATTACCCTACCAATTATGTTACAGAGATCTGTCATTAAGATTAGCTAATAAGAAAGTTAGGTTCTTAATGGTGTAGTTAAACGCCTCCTGCATGTGGGAACATAATGTTCTAAAAACAATAATATGGGTAGAGAAAGACTTTCAGTCCAGCTTCTTAATGAAGTTAATAAACTCACCTCTTGCTATTAAGCAGGAGCATATGGAGTTTGCTGCGGTCGGCAGAGAGGAGCTTTGGGTCGACCAACGACTCCAAGCAATCCAGAACCTGAGGTTGAACTTCATTGAGCCGCATCTGCAGCACATTCACCTGTGCCAAAACACATGCTTACCCATGTAAACACGAAACAACACATGATTACACATACAAACATGGAAAAATAATGAAGTAGACGCAGAGAGCAAGAACAAAAACATGGGCAAAAATCAGACTGTGGTATGAAATAACAATTCCACACTACACACTATTATTCCCATATATCAATAACTCAAAGTAATAAATGTGTTTATAAGGCACTTTAAATTTTAAAAACAGTAATATTTAAATTTTATTATATTCCTTCAATTTTAATATATTTTAAAATGCAATTTACTGCTATGATGCCACTAAGTTACACATTACCAGTCAAAAGTTCTATATATACACACACACATACATATATATATATATATATATATATATATATATACACACACACACATATATATATACACACATATATATATATATTTTTTATGGCAAATTTGGATATTAAATAAAGATAAAGATATTTAGTAAATTTCCTACTGTAAATATCAAAACTTAATCTTTTATTAGTAATATGCATTGCTAAGAACTTCATCTGGACAACTTTAAAGGTGATTTTCTATCCTAGCAAACTATACATCAGTGGAAATGCATTTATTCAGCTTGCAGATGATGTATAAATCTCAGTTTAAAAAAAACTGAGAAGATTTTTTTCAGGTTTCTTTGATGAATAGAAAGCTCAAAAAAAAACAGCATTTATTTGAAATACAAATCTTCTGTAACATTATAAATGTCTTTGTCATCACTTGATCAATTTAAAGCATCCTTGCTAAATAAAATTATTAATTTCTATAATTTCTCTCCCCAAAAAAAAATAAAATAGAACTTTTTATTTCAGATTAATGCTGATCTTTGGATCTTTCTGAAGAAATCCTAAAAAAAAAAAAACTGTAAATAATAATTTCAATTTTCAGCATCATTACTCTAGTCTTCAGTGTCACGTGATCCTTCAAAAATCATTCTAATACACTGATTTTAGTGCTTATGTAAATTTTTCTCAGTATTAAAAAATGTTGCTTAATATTTTTGTAAAAACTGTTCTAGGACACTTTAACGTTTCATAAGATTGTTGTTTTTAAATAAATGTTGCTCTGTTGAACGTTCTATTCATCAAAGAAACATTGTAAGTGTCTTTACTGTCACTTTTGATCAATTTAATGCATCATTGCTGAATAAAATTTCTTTGGGGAAAACACAATTAACCGACACTGTAACAGTACTATAAATTAAAAGTTTATTTGGAAAAACAGATAACTTAGTTTTTTTTTTTTTTAATTTTCAAAAATCATGTTTTTTTTATTATATTATCATGTTTTATTGTGTTTTATTGAGTTGGTTACCTGTTTTTTAGCTATTTGTTTACCTAATCAAAATAACCCAACTGCAGTTTGATTGAGATTAATTGGAATGCACAATGAAAAATCATGGTTACAGATCCATCTGTTTTTGCAAATGAACTCTTCAAATCTTAATTTATTGATAACTGTAAATGTAATTTATTAACAAGCATTCTGCATTCTATAATTGTTCAATGCTCACCCTGTGTTGCAGAATGGCTTCCAGAGCTCTGAACTCAAAGGGCAGTGAGTAAGTAGCCAAATTTCCATCTCCCGCCAACTGTGGTCCAAGTTCTAACACCAGCCATTTCTCTAGACCGAGACCACGGAAATCCAGCACCAGTAAAGACTGTGGAGTAACCACCGCCTTGAGGGACTTCACCAAAAAAAAACAAAAACAAAAAAAAAAAAAGAAAGAAAGAAAGTTAAAAATAAATAAACAAACAAACTCACAAAACATTTTATAGGAACATGTATTTTTTTTGCAACTTTAGAATATTTACTGTAGCTGGTATTAAGTACAACATGAAGCTCAACTTTGTTTGTGAAGCAATCTTTAGAACCTCATAGTATAATATCTCCATACCTCCATGCGTATGATGATGGCATTGTTCCGTGCAGTAATACTTGTTAGGTGCTGGAATCTCAGATCTCTTGCCTGCAAACCAAGCTCCTGATACAACTCTGTCTTCTTCTTTTCTAAAAACAAACAAAAAAAAAAAAAGACAAAATCTAGATCCATCAATAAAAATCTAACATAGTAAATGCTTTCCATTAAACAGATTTTCTTAATAAACAAAATACAAAATCATTTTCAAAATCAAAAAAAAAAAATCTCTGTTTTCTTTATAGAATTAACTAAATGTCAAATCAGAAGAAATACAGAATAAAAAAAATGCATTATTTAAAATACTTGAAGACTGAATAAATTTAATCAGGCAGTTTTTCCCAAATTACCTTAATTTTTTGCTAAAGCAAATTCAAAATGTATAATATTTGCTGATTATGCTGATTATGTGATAAAGAATTTCTCCATAAAAGTTAATAATAACTTTAAATAATAATATTTTCTTTTATATTTTTTAGAATTATTTTTTAATAGAATAATACCGCCTGTCTTTATACCTAGAAGCTAGATACCTTTTGGTATACATTTTGCAATTTTTTGTTAGTGAATATAATATTTCCATGCAGAATATAGTGTTTATTCTATATTCAGTATATTTTTAATGTTTTTAAAGAAGTTTCTTCTGCTCACCAAGCCTGCATTTATTTGATCCAAAGTATAGAAAAAAACTGCAAAATTTGGAAATATTTTTACTATTTAAAATAACTGTTTTCTATTTAAACACATTTTAAAATGTCATTTATTCCTGTGATTTCAAAGCTGAATTTTTAACATCATTACTCTAAACATGATTCTTCAGAAATTATTCTAAAATTCTAACTTGCTGCTCAAAAACATTTATTATTATTATTATTATTATTATTATTATTATTATTATTATTACTACTACTATTATTATTATTATTATTATTATTATTATGTTGAAAACAGGTTTCTTTGGTGACTAGAAAGCTCAAAAGAACAGCATTTATCTGAAATAGACATCTTTGCCTGTGCCTTTGTTTTGTCTCAAGATGCACACCAGTAATGTCTTTTTTTTTTTCTAAGCACATTTATAAACATTACTTAAATATCAGAATTGAACTATGGGCTAATCCTATCTTAGTTTAAGCCCTGTCTGTGAAACCGGGCCATAGTGTACTGTTACAAAAGCTTTTTATTTCAGATAAATGCTAAACTTTAGATCTTTCTATTCATCAAAGAATTCTGAAAAAATGTACTCTGAACTGTTTGAAATATTGATAATAACAATAATATGTTTCTTGAGCAGCAAATCAGCATATTAAAATGATTTTTGATGGATCATGTGACACTGAAGATTGTAGTAACGTTGCTGAAAATTTAGCTTTGATCACAGGAATAAATTACATTTTGAAACAGTTATTTTAAATAGTAAAAATAGTTCACAATATTACTGCAGGCTTGGTGAGCAGAAGAGAATTCTTTAAAAAAAAAACATTAAAAAAATCTTACTGTTAAAAAACTTTTGACTGGTAGTATAAACGTTCACAACATGGATAATGAAAATGTAATGAAAAATTATAATCTTGCATCTGTGTGTATGTATGTCTTTCTGAGATAAGTCATTAACGTTTCTTGGGTCACATCTACACGCTGAACATACTGTAGGATATGAAAAGCATTTAACTCACCAAACGAGGTCACATTCCCATCAGGCTCAAATTTCATCTGTTAAATGAGAAGGTAATTTAGTAAAGGTGAGTCAGTGACTTTTTTCTTATTCTAATCAGTCTAACAGTGTGTATTTTGTAAACAAAACGTTATACAAGATGTAAGTGTTTGTCTTACCACAACAAACACTGGAGCAACACTAGACAGGGCAGCTTGGGATGCATCTGTGCCTCTGTGGCGACAGGAGAGGTCTGGCAACAGAAACAAATGTGTTATTCATGTTACGCAGCCGAGCAATAAACTAACACAGGCGAGCAGCACCTACAGTGTCCCTGAGCTCTGAGCAGCAGTGTGCCGAGATGTGTTCGTCCACATGTTGATGTAAGAGGGCGTCTGAAAGGTGATCTTGAGCACTTCACAGTTCTCTGTGTCCAGCATTTCATTGACACTTTCCTGAGACTCTCTCTACAGACAAACCTCAAACATGGCTCCATACTTTAAAACACTTGAGTTAAAAGTCCATTTTACCTTCTTTGATGTTGATTACTGTGTGAACTCAAACTCCATCAACACTTGTTGTCAAGATGACACACTTACTTTGGTCTTACTAAAACTCCTGAGAACCAGAGTACGTTGCTATTTTGTAACACTAGTCAATGGAAAGAACATACAGCAGCTCCGAAACCCTGATTATAAAAGTAAGGAAGAAACGTCCGGGTTTGATGTCTTTAGCAGTCCTGCTAACTCACACACGTAGGTATGTCCATTTAACTCTTAAATTGCTATATCTTCGGGATACGAACACATAAGTGCAGTAATAACATATTCCATCATATAAGTCAGCGTGTTGCTGACTTTAACAACCGCGGTTGAACTGCATGTTTTCGGAAACTGTTGATGACGTGAGCACCCATTCAGCACGCGCTCGCTGTCTCTCCAATGGTTGGGAGTGACGTCACTGAGCTGCTTGACGCTGTTAAAGAGGCACGCTTTATCTCCCAAATGACTTCTTTTTTGATCTCTTTAACTTATGTGTATTCTGAAAAGTTGAGGAAGAAACTATACTTCGTGTATTCTATCATTGCAATCAGGTTAAATCTCTTTGGGGGAACCTAATTTGTTTTTTTTGTTTTTTGTTTTTTTATCTTTTTTATAAAATATAACTTTCACCGAAAGATATTTTTCTGTGTTTTTCTGGCAGTTACCATGCTTTAATCTTGTGGTTAATTTCTTTGTGTTGCATTGAACATTTTTAATACACAAAAATACATTTCTCAAGATTTCACTTAGATTTGATGTCTTTCTTACTGAGATTTTGTAAACTCGTTGATAATAAGAATAACACGTTTCTTAAGGCTTATGATATTTTTCTTACTGCGGTGTGTGTGTGTTTCTTTTTCTGTCTCTTTTCTTTATGTTATTGTATTTCATTGCAGTGCTATTTCTTGTTCAACTTAACATTTATTTATTTATTTATAACTCTATTGTTAAAACACTGGCCGATTGCTGTCTCCTTTCAGATATTGTATTATAATTTTTAAGATTTTCAGTCTGCTGTCACAATTTTTGCACTTTGTAATAAAACTCTGATTCGTTTGTTTGTGATAATGTTAAATATTTTTGAGCAGAATTAATAGTTATATATTATATTATATTATATTATTAAAACAAAGATGATATAGGAATAAAATTTACGGTTAATTATTTTATTATTATTATTATTATTTTGCTAGCACAAATTCACACACTTAGCATATTTTTCTTATGAACTGCTACAGCACAAGCGTCATTTGTTTTGTACTAGGATTTGTTAATTGAGAATTTTCTGCGTTTTTCATGCATTTTAATATATACACTATCAGTCAAAAGGTTTTGAACAATAAGGTTTTTAATGCTTTTTAAAGAATTCTCTTCTGCTCACCAAGCCTGCATTTATTTGATCCAAAATACAAAATATGATATTTTTTACTATTTAAAATTTTAAACTTTCTATTTGAATATATTTTAAAATGTAATTTATTCCTGTGATCAAAGCTAAATTTTCAGCATCATTATTCCAGTCTTCAGTGTCACATGATCCTTCAGAAATTATTATAATATGCTGATTGGCTGTCGAAGAATAATTTATTATTATTATTATTATTATTATTATTATTATCAATATTTAAATTTTATTTCTTTCAGGATTCTTTAATGAATAGAAAGATCCAAAGATCAGTATTTATCTGAAATAAAAAGCTTTTGTAACATGATACACTATACTGTTCAAAAGCTTATATATATATATATATAATAAGCTTTTGAATAGTTTTATTTTTTATTTTTTTATTTTTATTTTTTTAAATTAATAATTTAGCAAGGATGTTTAAATTGATCAAAAGTAATGATAAAGACATTTATAATGTTGCAAAAGATTTCTATTTCAGACAAATGCTGTTTTTTTCTGAACTTTCTATTCATCAAAGAAACCTGAAAAAAAGGTTTTAAACATAATCATAATAATACTTCTTTCAGCTTTGAAATATATTAAAATAGAAAACATTTATCAATTAACAATATTTAATGTTTAACAATAAATATACAGTACAGTATATTTTGCTTGTGCATTTACTG
Organism: Labeo catla; assembly: GCA_012976165.1. NCBI lineage: Eukaryota > Metazoa > Chordata > Actinopteri > Cypriniformes > Cyprinidae > Labeo > Labeo catla. Next base: position 301,168 of record VONZ01000168.1, read on the forward strand.
ATATTTGGCATTTGTGTATTTCTTCTGGGGAGGAAAAAAAAAGGAGGCATCATTTGTCAAAAAAAAAGAAGAAGACAGAAAAATAAAACAACAACAACAACAACAACAAGTTTTTCCATTACCACTGGACATCATAGTGGTGCTAAAAATGCAAAATCACAAGCGCAGATTGTGATTGCGGCCGCACGGTGGCGCTCTCCGCCTACATCCCACTCAAACCTGCCCACAGATACAGTATTCTGAGATGCTGGTCATACATCAGACCGTACGGTTGCACATTCGAGAAATTAGATGTGAATTAATATCTCTGCTGCAGCCTTTGTGCTCTGAAGGTTTTAGGCCTCCTGTCATTCACTGAAACGTCAAATCGTTGCTGCACTGATGCTTTTACGGCGCCTGGAATAAAGACACTGCATCGTTTCCCGTCGGCGAGCGCACAATGAATGAATGAATGAGGCAAGTGATGCTGCGCTGATTGCCAGCTAGGGGTAACGCTAAAAGCTTTTGTTCTGTATTTGTCCCCTTTACAATACCGACTTGGCGTGGCGTTAAGATGTTCCCGTCGTGCTATTCCAAGCCCAAAAATGGGTCTCAGTTCAAGATGTCTTACACTAAAGTGATTTTTGGGGTGTTGGTGGTGTATGTCCTCCATACGTGCTGGGCCATATACGGCTTTATTCACACCAAACCCTGTGACAGCGCTAAAGGGGACAGTTGCGTTACATCTTACCTCACTGTCAAGCCTCGACTTCAGGTGAGAGTTGCTCATTTCATTTATCTGTCAAATATGTTGTCAGCTTATTTCTTCATAAGGTTACAGTTATTGCATGTGATATTTCAACAGCTCAGTATCTATTCCGCTCTGGACCCCAGTGATGAAACTGGACACAACCTGCTGTTCAAAGTGGACAAATTTGACATTAACACCAAGTTTGAAAGGCAAGCTGACCTTTTGTGGTTCTCTATGAAAAACTAGGTCACTTTAGAATGATTAAAAGAAGAGTACTTATTAATACAGAAAATAACTCTACTTTAAAAATAATGTAGGCTACCTAAGCGCAATTTGAATGTATTGTTTTTAAACACTTAATAGTATGTTCATTGCAATTGAATGAGTCTTAGAGTTTAAAATTTTATTAAATGCTAAATGCAATTAGGTGAACTTTAAATTGCTTTTTGACTGACTTGGCCTTAATTACATCTTTAAGTAATTTCATAATTATTGTTATTATTATTTTTTATGCTTCATTAACAAATGTAATGACAAGCATTGGTAAAAATAAATACTTTAATGCAATTTCATGAATTTAAATATACAGTATTTGCACCTACACATATGTAATGATGAAGTTGCAATTTAGTACATTTAAAAACATATATTTACATGTGCTTTGATATTTTAGTCAACACAGTAAAATAAGTACAAAAAAATGAACAATGATTTAAAATGTACTTTTAAAATAAAACCTTTGACATTATTGTAGAGTGCACTTTTAAAAAGTGTACTTAAGTGTGTTAAACAGTCATGCTATCTTTAAGTACACTGAAACTTTTATTTAATATTATTATCTGCAGGTACAGTTTTTAAAAACTTTTATGTTTTAACTTTTAAGTTTTAAAGTACACTAGTGTGCATTCAGTACAAGAAAGCAAAGTTTGAAAAAAAGAAAAATAAGCAGTTAAATAACTGGTGAACTGGTTTAGTTGTTCTGCTGTTAGTGAGAACATTCCTACATTTTAATAATAATTTAATGACTTTATGATTTGTTGAAGTGTTGCTTAAGGGACAACTGTGTATCAAAGTAACATGGTATTATTTACCATGTGACACCATCACTATTATCACCAGAGGGTGTTTTTAGGGCTATATGACAATCTCATTTACCATTTACATTTTAGATACAGTAAGTACACTATGGCTCAGAACTGTATAATGAGATAGAGAGAGAAAAAATGGTTTTGTCCTGTTTTATTCTATGCAAATACTAAAAGTGCCCTTTTTGGTTTCTCAAATAGCATTTAACATTTCATTAATCTATTATACTGTGTTGTGATTAAAGGAAGGTGAGTGTCACAGTTCCTGAGATGACCCATAACAACGGGACGGTCCATGCTGTGGTGTTTGTGCACAAGAGTGGAGTTTTGCCTTGGAAAGACAGTAGACATGTGCGGCTTGTGGCCCGTCTCACCTCTCAGATGATCCCTCTTCAGTCTGGCAACCGTGAGGTATTGTAGCTGATTATTAATGCCAGTGCTCCTTTAGCAATCACTATATCATACTTGCATTCAGATGAGTTCAAAACACTTGAAACTCTCCAAATTTTCCTCAATAAATGTCAGGTCAGGTGAAATCTTGTAGCAGGCTATTGGTACTCTATTACCCAAGTGATAAAGAAGTACACTTTAAAATACTTTAAAAGAGTACTTAATACCAAATTAATGCACTTTAGAAGAATATACTTAAGTGCAGACTGAATGTAATGTTTTCGGACACTTGACTGCTTGCTATTTGCAATTAAAGTAGAACTCCACTTCCTGAACAACAATTTACAAATAATCAACTCACTCACTTGTCATCCAAGATGTTCATGTCTTTCTTTCTTCAGTCGCAAAGAAATTATGTTTTTTGAGGAAAACATTTTAGCATTTTTCTCCATATAATGGACTGCTATGGTGCCCTGATTTTGATCTTCCAAAATGCAGTTTAAATGTGGCTTCAAACGATCCCAGATGTGGTTGTAAACGATCCCAGCCGGGGAAGAAGGGTCTTATCTAGCGTAACGATCGGTTATTTTAATAAAAAGAATACAATTTATATATTTTTTAATGTCAAACACTTGTCTTGTCTTACTCTGCTTGGACTGCTTTTGTTCCGGTTCATGACAGTTAGGGTATGTCGAAAAACTCCCATCTCATGTTCTCCCTCAACTTCAAAATCGTTGTATATCGCTATTTTATCTTTTTTGTTAAGAGTGTTTGATCTTCCTTGCATGTTTATGTTGCAAAGACTGGGTCGGAACTTCTGCAGTAATGTAGGATGATTTTGAAATGATTTTTGAAGTTGAGGGAGAAAATATGATTGGAGGTTTTTGACATACTAAATGTCAGAATACATACATAATAATGAAAATAACCGATGGTTTCCTTGTCTGGGATTGTTTACAACCGCATTTGGGATCGTTTGAAGCCACATTTAAACTGCCTTTTGGAATGTAAAGGCAAATGAAATGCAGAAATGTTTTCCTCAAAAAACATAATTTCTTTACAACTGAAGAAAGAAAGACATGAACATCTTGGATGACAAGGGGGTGAGTACATTATATGTGAATCTTTGTTTTGGAAGTGGACTTCTCCTTTAAATAAAGAAAGAATGAAACCCGCACACTATCCGCACTTGCAAATGTAGCAAAATATTATTAACATGCCTGATGAAGGTCATGGACTGAAACCTTGTTAGTTAATAAATATTTTGTTACTTGTGTGGATAGTGTGCGGAATTAATTCTTTCTTTGTTTTGAAGCTGGATGTTTTGGGTGATTTTTCCTTTGCACCTATCAGTTTTTTTTACATTTTCAAAAATCATGTTTTTTTTATTATGTTGTCATGTTTTTATTGTGTTAGTTAGCTGTATTTTTTAGTTATTTTTACTTTATATCATAATAATCCAACTGCAGTTTGATTGAGATTAATTGGAATGCACAATGAAAAAAACATGATTTTTGAAAAGTGTTAAAAACAGAGTTATCAGTTTTTGCAAATAAACTCTTCATTTGTAATTACAAATTCTTAAAGGGATAGTTCACCCAAAAATTAAAATTAGCCCATTATTTACTCACCTTCCAGGCATCCTAAGTGTATATGACTTTCTTCTTTCAGACAAATCCAATATGAGTTATATTAAAATTTATCCTGGCACTTCCAAGCTTTAGAATGGCGTGGGTGGGTGTTTCTCTTCATCAGTTTAAAACAAGTCCAATAAAGTGCATCCATCCATAATAAAAAGTGCCTCACGCGGCTCCAGGAGGTGAATAAAGGCCTCCTCTAGTGGACCGATGCATTTTTGTAAGAAAGATATCCATATTTAAAACATAATAATCACTTTAATCTAGCTTGCACCAACTGGTTGTACAAGGAAGCAGCTCCGGGCAGATGACATAGGAGGTTGACGTTGCACATGCGCCAGTGAGTCTCGCACAAACCAATGTTTGTTTACAGGAGCAAAGGAAGCAAAGTTTCCTTACTCTAGCAAAGGAAAACCAGTCTCCTCTTGGTTTATTTCGAAATCCTCCGACATTTTTCTTTAAAAATCCTCATTTTGTACTACTAATTCATGACTGTTTTTTTTTTCGTTTTGGTCTCGCCATGGCGTATTTGTGTTCGTCACTTCTGATGTTCATGCACACCGCCGACGTCATCCGCCATCCATATCGCCATCTGCCCGGAGCTGCTTCTGTGTACAACCAGTTGGCGCAAGCTAGATTAAAGTGATTCTTACATTTTAAATATGGATATTCTTCTTACAAAAATGTACCAATTTGCTACAGGAGGCTTTTATTCACCCCCTGGAGCCGTGTGAGGCACATTTTATTATGGATGGATTCACTTTATTGGACTTGTTTTGGACTGATGAAGAGAAACACCCACCCATGCCAATCTAAAGCTTGGAAGTGCCAGGATCATTTTTAATATAACTCCAATTGGATTCGTCTGAAAGAAGGAAGTCATATACAGCTAGGATGCCTGGAAGGTGAGTAAATAATGGGCTAATTTTTATTTTTGGGTGAACTACCCCTTTAATTATGAAGTTGCAGTTTAATATATTTTTTAAAACATATTTCCTTTAAAGATAATGCCGAATAACACAGTTAAAATTATGAGCAAGTACTCTGCTTTAGTTTGTCAACACCAAAATGTGTAATTAATCTGACAGTATTACAAAGTTCACTTTTTAAGATTAAACATAAGTGTGCTTAGAGACATTGTCATGAAAGTGTAGTTTCTTTAATTACACTCAAAGGGTTAGTTCACCTAAAAATGAAAATTCTGTCATTAATTACTCCCCTTCTTGCTGTTCCAAACCCGTAAGACCGTTCATTTTCAGAACACAAATTAAGATATTTTTCATGAAATCTGCGAGCTTTCTGGTCCTCCACAGACAGTAAGGGTCCTTCCATGTTCAAGGCCCAGAAGGACATCATTAAAATAGTCCATGTGACATCAGTGGTTCAGTTGTGATTTTATGAAGCTACGAGAATACTTTTTGTGTGCAAAAAAAAAGCAATAAAACTTTATTCAACAATTCTTCTCTTCTGCATCACCCTAGTGCTACTTTGGAAAGTATTACAACGCATTTGTGCGGTTTCCTCTGCATGTAAACAACGCATGGGCCACGCATTGAGAGCTCTCGGATTTCATCAAAAATATCTTAATTTGTGTTCCGAAGATGAACAAAGGTCTTAAGGTTTACGGCATGAGGGTGAGTAATTAATGACAGAATTTGCATTTTTGAGTGAACTAACCCATTAAGTGGACTTTTATTTGATTAATATTATATTATCTGTGAGTGCAGTTTCTTTATATATATATATATTTATGTGTGTATTTTTATGATTTGAAGTACACTAAATCTGCACTTTCAGTACATTAAGTGCACTTCTTTTTCACAAGGGTAGGTTTGGTTTGCACATTTTGTTTCAGATGTTATCCATGCTATTTTTGTATGAAACTGATGTTTTAAGTCAGCTTGGATAAGACTATCATTGAATAAGAGTATCATCTAAAAGCTTTAAATCACTTTTTTGTACAGTACAGTAATATTACCTCACTTCATCATCACTCCATGAAAACATGCACTAAATGAATATGTTATTTATTCCAAATGCATTGGAGCTAATGTGAATGCATTGTGATAGATGTGAATAAATGTGGATATTTTCCTGTGTAAAGGCACCAAAAGAGCAGAAGATTGTTTCTTACTGGAGATCACGACTTACCTTGAACGTAATGAATGAGGATTTCACCTTCAACAGTGCCGCGGTGCCCAGCGACCTTCGCCGCTATATGAAAATGTGAGTTATTATCTGAAACCTAGATAATATGTATGTGTTTCTAATATATTATCTAGACATCTAGCTCTTGTTGTTTCACTTTAATTTTTCTTTCCCTTAGAGTTGAAGATGGAAAAAAGGAAAAAAAGAAATTTTATCTGCCACTGCTACTGGTTGATGAACTAAGAAGCAGATTAAATGACTTAATTGTATGTAAAACCTGTTAAAGTGTATCAAATTACAGTTTTGAGATTTTATAAAAATGCAACTTTTTGATTTATAAATGCACTTTTGCACATTAAACACAGGAGATGAACAGCACCACAAAAGCAGTCCCTCTGACGATATCATATGACACAATTACCTTACGCAAATTCAGAATATGGATCCACATACAAGCTGTCATATACTCACTCAAACATTTTGGTAAGTGACATATGATCATAAAAATCATATACTGAACTCTATGTTTTACAATATACTGAATGTTTTATTCGGTATAATCATAAGGATGTTTTTCTACTTGCAGGATTTTCGGAGCAGAATCTCGATGAAATTAAAGCCATGTTTGTTGAGAGTGGGCTGCACATCTTGGCTTTGTCTGTTCTAGTGCCTGCATTCCATGTAAAATTACTTATTTTTATGTGCTAAATGTGTTTATTATGTGCATATCTTACCGATAATATATAGTTAGTTTACCATAAGTGGAATATTCTCTTTTGCAGCTATCATTTGAAATCTTTGCCTTCAAGAATGACATAAGGTTCTGGCGAGAAAAGAAGAGTTTAGCTGGCATTTCTAGAAGATCTGGTACTGAAGCTTCATACGTATACCTGCTGTATGTTGGTGCCAAAAATAATTTGCCACATTTGGGAAAAAAGTGGGTATAAAATTGTGTTTCTCTGTCTCGGCAGTTGTGTGGAGATGTTTCAGCACCATTGTAATATTCCTTCATCTACTAGAAGAACAATCCAGCTGGCTGATTTTACTTCCCACTGGGATCTCAGCTCTAATTGAGGTATAAAAATAGATTAAATGTGCTCATTTTGGTCTGCTGGCATTTATTCCTGTTAAAACCAAATGAACTGAATATGAATCTTCCTCTTCTGTTATTTGTTCTTGAATTTGTAGTTATGGAAAGTCAAAAAGGTCTTAGCGCTTTCACCGAAATTTCTTGTAAGTGTTTATTACTTATACACAGTAAGCACAGTAAGGTCTTTTTGATGACTATGATACACGTCTTACCCTATTCTAATTTCTTGAAGGATGAAAGAATGGATGATTTTGAGCGAGCAACAGAAGACTATGATTCTAAGGTATGAGCAAGCTGTATTTCCATTGCTCATTGAACCATTTTATTTATTACAACCTGTAGAATTTTTCATCTCATTCTTATGTATTTTCAGTTGAATCAAACAGTTCAAGTAGTTTCAGATGGACATTTTCTTTACTTGTACAGGCCATGAAGTTCTTGTCATATCTGATGTATCCGTTGTGTATCAGTGGGGCCATATACTCATACTTATATCTCCAAAATAAAAGGTAAAATTTTGTTTTTAATTTTTTTTAATCACATTAAGCATTTCTTTTTTTTAATTTTAAAATACATTGGGTTTGGAAAGTTTGTGAACCCTTAAAAGGGGTCATCAGATGGCCATTTTCCGCAAGTTGATATGATTCTTTAGGGTCTTAATGAAACATCTATAACATGCTTTGGTTAAAATTTCTCAATGGTTTTATAAATAACACATTTTTTACCTTGCCAAAATCAGCTCTGCAAAAATCATCCTATTCTGATCGAGGTTGCTTTAAATATTAATGAGCTCTGCTCGCCCCGCCCCTCTCTTCTCTCTGTGGAGTGACGAGCCTGTTTACTTTAGCTGCATTTAGCCACGTTTAGCCACTAAACTTGCTAACTAGCACATTATTAGAAAAGTCAGTCGCAGAGATTTATAAAAAACCCTTATACTCACTTCTGCTGTAAGTGAAGCTGGATCACGAATGATTTGTGCGAACATAGACGGATATATGTAACAAACGTGATCCACTGCATCTTCAGTGGCTCAGATGTCAGGGGTAAATGATGACCACTATGTTCATTATTACACCCAGCAACACAACACCTCAATCGCTCAATGGAGATATTCTTATCTAACTTACATCCCTGCTTCAAAACAATGGAGGTCGGACATGAGGTAAGACGCTCATGTCAATCAACTATTGTGGGAGCGGCCTCTGTCGGTGTGTCACGGTGTGACAGGCATCTGAGAATGGCTCAATTTGAAAAAGGGGATAATATTTTTACAGATTAATTAAAAACCACTGCATGGATTTTAATCATTATAGGGTAGATTTGTACATACACTGCCAACACACATTAATGTTCAAACAACATGTAATAGTGAACTTTGCATTCGATGACCCCTTTTAAAATCTTTAAAATCTTTTAAAATTTTGATCTACTTTGAGACTGGATCGACCTGTAACTAGATGAATAGAAATCCAATTAAACAAATAACTCAAAATTACATATTCTTCTTACTTATTAAGCAAAACAAACCAGCAGTGAATATTTTTGCTGTTACCTGGTGTAACGCCCTTGAGCAGTAACTGTGAATCAGTCCTGTATGTCAGCTTGGAAGAATTTTGTCACATTCCTACTTACAACACTCATTTTAATCAGTAAGTTCTATTTTGGATTCATCTGTTTGCATAGGTCATATTTATACAAAAAGGTTTCACAAACTTTTTAGTGTCACTGTAATTTTTTATGTGAATAAATGTATTTATGTTTGATTATGCTGTCTACTTTCAATAGTTGGTACTCTTGGATAACCAGTGGCCTTATTAGTGGTAAGAGGATTAATAATAAAAAGTATTTAATAATTATTAAAAGTATGGAAGAGCTCTCAATGCACACTTTATTACTTACTGTACAAAAGAAGTGAAAATAATAATAGTTTTTCTTCTTTTTAAACATCAAGGTGTTTATGCGTTTGGATTTCTGTCAATGGTTCCTCAGTTGTTCATCAATTACAAGGTTTGATTATAGGCCGGTCATAAAATGCAGTTCAACTACAGTTGTCTTTTACTCCGAATGTTTTTAAGTGTGTATTTTGCTTTTCTCCACAGTTAAAATCAGTGGCTCATCTGCAGTGGTCCATCTTTATGTATAAGGTAAATTGCAGTTGAATGAGAAATCAATTTCCTTGAACCTTTTGAAACAAAAGAGTTAATTTATGAAAACATATACTGAACTCACAACTTTCTCCCTAGTCATTTCACATAGAACACATTTTGGAATTTCACTGTGCTGCTTTTCCATTGTTTCCTGATGTAAACATGAGCTTGACAGATGTCTGTAACCAGTATGCGCTCACATTGCATTTTTTGCTGGGGTTTTTTTCCATTCCGCTGCCTCGCCTCTTACAAAAACGCAAAACTGCGTTCTGTGTGAAAGGCCTCTAAGCTATAAAAACTTGTTCTAGATTAATACATTAAGACATAAGCAACCATAACAAAGCAAGCATAACACATCAATCACAACTATAGTGTTCAAAAACTTGCCCACACAGTCACAGTAAAACAATGAGGAGGATTATTATGATTATTATTTAAGAAGAGCTGAATTTAAAATGTGTGAATGGTCATCAGACCAGTCCTCAGCTGTGTGTGGCACCTACACCTCTGCGTTTCCTTCAGAAGGATCTTAACTGGGGTGATGACGCTCTGATGATTTAGTTCATTGTCCATAAACTAAATGACAGCTTTAGAGGACAAAAAAACATTATAAGTGGATCTCAGGGGAAAAAAATAAGATAAAATGGAATTTTAATGTATATTTGTTAATGTATCTGATCATGTAACTGTTTTCCATGGGGAATACCAGTCTTTCTTTGTGCTTAATAGGTAGTCTTAAAGGGTTACTCCACCACAAAATTAAAATTTTGTCATTAATCACTGTCGTTCCCATGTCGTTCCAAACCCGTAAAAAAGCTTTGTTCGTCTTCGGAACACAATTTAAGATATTTTGGATGAAACCCGGGAGGCTTTTGACTGTCCCATTGACTGCCAGGTAAATACCACTGTCAAGACCCAGAAAAGTATGAAAGACATCGTCAAAATAGTCCATCTGCCATCAGTGGTTCAATCAGAATTTTATGAAGTGACGAGAATACTTTTTGTAAACAAAGAAAAAAAATAACGATTTTATTCAATAATTTGTATCCTCCACGTCAGCGTAGCACCATTTTGGAGAGTATCCGCTGGACGCAAACTGCGTACGCTGTTCTGTGTCAGCTGTACCACAAACGTTTTCTACGTATATTTACACTTTGATTTGAACGAAAACAGTGTATCCGGTAAAACAGTTTGCGTACGCATTTACTCTCCAAAATGGTGCTACACTGATGCGGAGGAGAAGAATTTTTTTTTTCTTTTTTATTTCTTTGCGTACAAACAGCCTTCTCGTCGCTTCATAAAATTCAGATTGAACCACTGATGGCAGATGGACTATTTTGACGATGTCTTTCATACTTTTCTGGGTCTTGGCAGTGGTATTTACTTGGCAGTCAATGGGACAGTCAAAAGCCGGTTTTCAAAATATCTTAAATGGTGTTCTGAAGACGAACAAAGCTTTTACGGGTTTGGAACGACATGGGGGTAAGTGATTAATGACAAAAAATGTTTAACCTTTAAAGCAGGGGTGTCAAACTCAGTTCCTGGTGGGCTGCAGCCCTGCAGAGTTTTGTTCCAACCTTGCTCCGACACACATACTATGCAGTTTTCAATTAAGCCTGAAGGACTTGATTAGTTGGATCAGGTGTGTTTAATTAGGGTTGCATCTAAACTCTGCAGGGCTGCGGCCCTCCAGGACCGGAGTTTGACACCCCTGCTTTAAAGGATTCATGAACTACTTTTTTTATTATTTTGTACTATTCTCTGATGTCCACTTACAATGTCATCCAGATTTTTATATCAAAAAACGTCATCATTTAGAAGTACTAGGACTAGGCTAATCAGAACGCTCCATTTAAATAGGTGAGGAGGATTTTAGACTCAGAAGTCAACAACCACTGCTGTGATTAGCTAACAGTTGTGTATGTTTGACAGCCTACATCCTTCAAAGATGGACGCTACTCTGATTTAGGTTAAATAAGCAATATCACACTCATAGACGTGAGATATAGCTGTATATCGGCACCGCTGTGATTCACACAGTGTGCCTATATACAGTCATATCTCACGTCTACGAGTGTGATATTGCGTTTATACAACAGTTAGACGGCATGAGTGTGTAAATACATAATATAACAACGGAGTGTCTTTAAAAGCTCTCTCTTGTGCAGAGCTACATCTTTCCGCCAAGGATTTAAATCATAGTTTGACAGTTAAACTGTTCAGCCCAAGGCTCCGTTACTAATTCCAAAACATTACTGTAGAACTAGTAATGAATGAACGTTGAGTTGCTTCATTGAAAGCTTATTGTATTACTGTATTAAAAGCCATGTGTTATGTTTAGTATTGAGAGAGGGATTGATTGAGCGATTATGATTACCTGCATCTGATACAGCATTCATTTTTCAATTTCATATCACAATAAATCAGTGTCCCATAGGCTTGCACTATCCTTTCATCTGTTATGGGTGATTCCTGATAATAGCACTGCTCTATGGATTTGTTGGCTGTGTACAAGCTGGTTTTGAAAGAAAAAATAACTTCCTTGCTAAAAATTGCCTATTTTTCAATGTAAAAGTCCTTAATGCTGACCCGTAAAACAGTCTCGTCACCATTTAATGGCGGAACAACGTAACTAAAATCAAATTTTCCGCCGCAAATTTAGGACATTCTCACCTAAAAAGCTCTTAAATCTACATTCTATGACACAAAACAGTATTATTTTAAAAATTGTAGTAGATTTGGGCATCCGCCATGACACTCGCTGTGAGAAATAAGGCAACTTCGGGAAGCGAAGTAATACAAACGGTGAAACGGCTGTTGGAGTTCTGTTGGACTGTCAACACTTTTAACAGCCAATCAGATTCGAGAAACAGACAGAACTGTTGTATAAAAATGCATCAATATTCTGTACATATCAAACGATCTGTAATAACAAACAAAGCATTAGTGACCACGTAATAAATGAGCAATATTGCACAAGTAGACTTGAGATATGGCTGTATATTCGGCCATTGGCACGAGGCCGCAGGTAATCACGGCGTGCTGATATACAGCCGTTTCTCATGTCTACAAGTGTGATATTGCATTTATACAACAGTTCGACGGAACGGGTGTGTAAATAAACAAAAATAACAACAGAGTGCATTTAAAAGCCCTCTTTTGTGCAGAAATACTTCCTTCTGCCACAGATTTGAACAATTGAGCTTAAGCCTCTGTTACTAATTTCAAAACGTCACCGTAGAACTAATAACGAAAGAATGTTGAGTTGCTTCATTGAAAGCTTATTGTATCACTGCATCATGTATGAGTATTATGAGAGAGAGATGGACTAAGCGAGTGTGATTAATGTACCTCCATCTAATAGAGCATTCATTATTCATATTCACAATGAAAGTGTTATGTTTGTGGTAATGTTAATATTCTTTCATCTGTAAAGGGTGATTTTGTTGCTCAGTGCATTTGTTCACTGCATTAAGCTGTAATTGAAGCTAAAAATAACTACCGCTTAAAACCTTTGTAGTATAAAAGTCTTTACCAAAGTCCCTTCTTTACTGCTGACTCACTCATAAAAATAGTCTTTTGTCGCCATATAAAGGCGAGTAATGTAACTAAAATCACCGTCACATTAAATATATTATTTATATAAAATATTGTTTATTGAATAATATTTAATAAACAACAACAAAAACTCTTTCCTAATGTTAGGATCAGACGGAAAGCAAAGCAAAAACACAACTTGGCACTGCATAGCATCTTGTTGTCTTTGGAGCCATCTTTATCGTTTGGTTTCTGCGTAAACCTGCATTTGCCTCTTTTGTTATTGACACTACACACAGGCAGTGATGTAGAAGCAAAAGTTGATCACTATTACGTCGTAAAGTGGCACATTTCACAACCTGTCTTTCTGGCAGATTGGCTTCAATATACGCTGTTATTAGACTAACAAGAAAGTTTTAAGTTCTGAAATTTACAGGATGTTTTTATAGTAGTGACCTCAAATGTCAAAAAATCAAAGGGATATTGATTTCTCAGTTCATGACCCCTTTAAGATTTCTGTGCAAACATACCGTTTCCAAGTTTTTCCATGTTTTTTTTTTTTTGCTCCTCAGGGCTTGAACACATTCATCAGCGATGTGTTCAGTGGAATAATAACCACCCCTGGACCCCATCAGTTGGCGTGCTTCAGAGATGATGTGGTCTTCCTCATCTACCTCTATCAGCGCAGGTAGGGAAACATACAGTTGATGCATGTGGCATTGGATGAAGGAGTGGACAAGTCTATCTTTGCTCTTTCTAGTAATTGCTGTTCTTCTAAACTTCTAAACATGGTTTCAAGGTTTTTTGTACTGTACGAACTGTATCCTCTGTCCCCTTACTCTAAACCTACCCTATGCACAAAATGTTCTGCATTTTTAGATTTTCAAACAACGACAATAACAACAGTGTTTAGTGTGTTTTTAAGCCATTTGGTTTACAAGTACACAGGATGTGGCCATTCTACAGAACTGATTCAAAGACTTACAGTATTTACAGGAAGTTTTGGATTATTTTTCCGTCTCCTCAAATTTGTCACTACCGAAACACATTAATATGTCATTTAATAAGAAGGGTTATATTGTCCTTTTATGGTTTTGCTTACATCTTCCTAAATATATTCTGTTTTATTAAGAGGTTTTCAGAGGTAAATCAAAAACAATTACAATTTTAACAATATCTTAAGAGTGATTGATGTATTTTGAATCTTTGTAAAAGGCAAAAAGTTGATCAAACTTAAGAATTTATTAGTTTGAATATGAAGAGTTCATATGCAAAACCAGCTAAATCCATCTGACGTCTTTCTTTAAAAAATGCATTTTTATCAGGCTCAGATGTATAGGTTTCTATGTAAGTACTGGTACTTCTGATTGGGCTGAGGCTGGTATTTTAGCGAGTTTGAAGAAAAAGTATTTGATGGCTGCACAGTATGCGTTGAGAGCATTCACTCAGTATCGTTATCTCATTTTTGACCGAGATGGCTTTTAGTTGGTTTTGCATCTGAACTCTTCATATATTGAACCAAACACTATCATAACATCTTAGTTGATAATTTAATATACTTTATTTTTGACAAAGCATCCCATACTTAAGTAGTGAAAGCACATTTTCGGTAGTGACAGTAATGTTCTGGTAGCGACCACATCACATTACATAATTTTAACCCACATACTAAAACACTACTAAAACCTACTAAAATATAAAAGAAATTGCATAACTGTACTAAAATTGTGTTTATTTCCCCTAAATAAAGGATTATGTGTTCCCTTTTGTCACTAAGGAAACAATATTTTGGTCATGACTGCTTTGGTAGTGACAATTTTATATACTTTTGAAGCTAACTCAAAGATGCTAATCAGCACATGGTTAGCTAGCACAGTTTTGAACAGTGGTACACATATAAAAACTATATGTTATGGCATATCTCCCAAAAAAGTGTGCTTAATTATAGAAAAATGGTGTTCGGTAGTGACATAAATGGTGTTCGGTAGTGACATTCAGTGGCATTTTTCATACTTTTGAACACATTTACCTCAAAATTATATGCTATGAGAGAGAGAGTGACACATAAATATTTCCTGATCTTAAATGTAGGGGTGTAGTTAAAATCTGTCTCAGTCAGTGGACTAAAACATACACTGTGTACGGGACTTTTTTCATAATTTACTATTTTTTAATTTTTTAAATCAAAAAGATATTTTTTAAAAACAACAATGGAATGAAATGCGAAAACTGTTTCAATATCATTTTCATAAGTTGAAATTTAGGGGTTAGGGTTTGGGACAGCCACCTCCCAATTGCAAGTACCCACTGAATGATGATTTTGTATATATTAAGCTTACTTATATTTTAAATATTATTGTGGGTTTCAATAGATAATACAAAAAGAATCTTAGTAAACTAAATCTTTTCAAGATTTGAATACTTATATGCTTTTTGAATGTGTTTTTTGGTTGTGGGACAGCAGTTTGCACCAGTTCTGTAGAATGACCCATATACTACAACACATATATTATAGAAATGTACACAAAATATACACAGACAAACAAAGTAGCTTCCCATTCTTTATTTAGGAATGTCTGAAAATGTTGTCCATTCTCTGTCTTCAGGATTTACCCGATGAGCAAGTCCAGGTCACGTGACTACGGGGCGTCACACAGAAAGAAACCCAAAGGAAAGCCACATGAAGACTAAGCGTCTACGGCGACCTCTGACAGCTTGTGCTCTCCATGCATGCAATACAGGAGAAATGCTACGAAAACTGAAAAAGGGCATTACAGTTGCTGAAAGTTCTCTTTGTGTATCCTTGTAATGAGCCTGCCTCCTGCTGTCTGCTGATGCGAAATCCGACAGAGCTACACCTACAGTACACTCATTTCTACTTGAACAAGCCAGACCTGAAGAGAATAGCAGTGCACACCTGCTTTAGACTAAATCTGTGTGTAATATTTACTCAGGCCAATCAAACCAACAATTAAAAATGATGTAAGCTCTGAAGGAAACTACAGCAACACCCACCTGTGCTTTTATAACCTTTGAACGAATGACGGCAATGGCAAAACCTGTGATTACCGCATCTGCACTACTGTTTCCAAACATCCAAAATAACGCCCACTAGTTGTTTTGAACAGAAAAGAACGTTCCACAGATCTTGAAGCTGCTTTGCATTTATCTTAGTTTTGCATTTGAACCACAACGCAGATATTTTTTTACATGTACACCTCTGCTGTGGATACAACAGGAAATGGAACTGAAGTTACTAACTTTAAGTTGCTGAAATAGCAAGCTTCAGTACAGTATTTATTCAGAATGTTTTAAGAGTATTACTTGGTCTTGTTTATTATGAAAGTATGGTTTTCAATGAAAGAAGTGTCTGTTTGACTATAAGTTTTATTTGTCTTCTAGAACATGTTTTAATTAAAGTTTGACAATAGAATTATTGTCTTTTGGCTTTTTCATCTTCTTGCCATTAACCTTTAAATGCATACCTCATACATCATACACTCTCCCTCCTTCATTTGACATCAACTTTCTTAGTGTTCCTCAATTTATTCATTATAAACAATATATCAAGAAAAAATATATATATATATTATACATATATATATAAAAGAATATCTTTTTTCTGATCATTTTTTGTAAAAAGTGTATAGGGTCGCTAGAAACCCGAGGTGTGTTATAGTGTATAGTGTATAAAATATGTAAATATCTGATGAATCAATACGTGCAATTCACCTTTATTCCTCGAGGTGGCACTGTTTGATCGGCAATAATGACGTTGTTTCAGTTATCGCAGGCATAAAACAAAAGAATATAATCAGCAAAAATCGAATTAGTTAATATGTTTGAGATCGCGAATATGATGCTGAATGTAATGTCAATGTAATCATCAGCCAGCCCACCCAATCAAAAGCTTGGCCCACCCTGGCCCCACACTACATAGCCTAACAGCCAATCACAAAATTGGAGCAATATCCCAGCAAACACAGAACGTTCCCCTAACGTTCCCCTATGGTTCCCGTTTGGTTATTTTTTTGGGAACCAAATGAGAACATTCTAGGAACGTTCCCTGTAGGTTCTCTTTTTAATAACCTACAGGGAACGTTCCCAGAACGTTCCCTGCAGGTTATTTTTTGGTTTAAATTTATAACCTAAAAAGAACCTTCCCAGAACGTTCTCTGCAGGTAATTTTTAGGTTTTATTTTTAGAACCTACAGAGAACGTTCCCGGAACGTTCCTTGCAGGTTATTTTTTGGTTTAAATTTATAACCTAAAAAGAACCTTCCCAGAACGTTCCCTGCAGGTAATTTTTAGGTTTTATTTTTAGAACCTACAGAGAACGTTCCCGGAACATTCCCTGCAGGTTATTTTTTGGTTTAATTTTATAACCTAAAAACAACCTTCCCGGAATGTTCCCTGTAGGTTATTTTTAGATTGCATTTTTACAACCTACAGGGAACGTTCCCAGAACATTCCCTGCATGTTATTTTTAGATTGCATTTTTACAACCTACAGGGAACGTTCCCAGAACGTTCCCTGCAGGTTATTTTTTGGTTTAATTTTATAACCTAAAAACAACCTTCCCAGAACGTTCCCTGCAGGTTATTTTTAGTTGTCATATCCGTGTAAACTAATAAAAACTTGGCAGATCTTTCTGATCATTCTAATGTTGAAATGTATTCTTTTTCATCATAAACAAACTTTTTTTTTTTTTGCAGAATTTCACGTCTGAAATAAGCGTTTAATAAAGTGTAGACATCAAAGTGGTCAATTCGAATTATAATTATAATATAATTCCAATTAAGCCAAGGTTAAGCGTAGTCAGAAAATCATATCATTAACACTGGGTTTATTTGTATATTTCTTTTCTGCGCGCCTCTGATCTGCACGCGCTTCTCTAGCACGCGCTCAATCCTGCACCCGCGTAATTTAAAAATTAACGGTCATTTCGTTTTACTGACTGACCAACATTCATTGATTGATCGCTTCAATGAATAATTACTTATAATTAATATATATATACGAGAGTAAATATTGTGATTTCAGGGAAATTTGACACGTCCAATTGAAGAGAACATGATGTTAACGGAGAAGTTTTTGTGTACTGACCAAAAGAGAGAAGCACATCGTCGTTAATTCAGCGGTAAGAAACGAATGTAATATTATCCTAATTAAAGTCAAATAAATGTTATTCGTTTTCAATGTCTGTAAAAATAAAATTCACATTTTTAAAATCCAATATTTTGTTGAAGTCAGTGTTATTTGGTGCTTTAATAAACAAAATCTGGGTTATGGTACTTCTAATCATATATTAACGAATAAAACAAATCTAGGATATTAAAGGATAATTTAATGTCATTTTATGGTGGCTAAATGTGCTCTAAATATCTGTAAGGATTAAACAATAGTTTAAAACAAGACATGGTTTGTAGTAGT
The DNA here is from genome assembly GCA_012976165.1 of Labeo catla. Lineage (NCBI taxonomy): Eukaryota > Metazoa > Chordata > Actinopteri > Cypriniformes > Cyprinidae > Labeo > Labeo catla. The sequence goes on from VONZ01000168.1 coordinate 319,365, forward strand.
GATTATTGAGGTCCACATCCGTCCGTCTTCCATGCTGCTCACTACGGGACGCGGGAGTGCTGACATAAGGCAGCGGTATCGGAGTGAAGAGGTTAGGAAAACGTTCTGGGAACCTTCAGAGAACTTTCAGGGAACCTTCTAAGAACATAAATAGAATGTTCCCTATTGGTTAGCCAGGAAAGTTTTCTTAACGTAAATAGAACGTTCCCTGTAGGTTAGGGGAACGTTCTGGGAACGTTCTCAGAACGTTGCGGGAACGTTCCCGATAGGTTCCCAGAACGTTCCCCGAACCTGCAGGGAACGTTCTATTTACGTTAAGAAAACTTTCCTGGCTAACCGATATGGAACGTTCTCGGTAACGTTCTGGGAACGTTCTGGGAACCAAAACCTAACGTTCCCAGAACGTTCTAGGAACCAAAAATTGTTACCTGGGATTCATTTGAGCTAGATTTTAATTTGTCCTTCTTTTTTTTTCTTTCCGCTTGCACCACGAAACATTTTATATAGTTTTCGCGCTATCAATATGCAATATCAACTTACTTTCGCTTTTGATTTCGTGATTAACGCGCACTCTGCATAAAGGATGTTTGTCGCTGACCACGGCAAACAAAGTAAATATTACATGAATGGTTAAACTATTTCAGAAATGTTATTTATTTTAAGGGTTCAAAGTCTAGTTAACATTGTGTTGTTTAACATTGTGTATCTTGGAAACGAGCTGGCAGCAGAAATCACACAGAACAAAACGAAATTTTATCATTTCATATTGAGTAAACGATTAAACAATTTAATAATGCAATAAAAAAGGCCATTGATATGACAACTAAAACAACGATAATAATGAAATTAATACTGCGATGTTAATATACATAAGGATTCGTTTTTAGGTGTCGTCAATACGTCAGTATTGTACGTTTAAATGCTGAAAATACGTAAGTATTTGTACGTTTAGATGCTGTACAGTAAATATGTCAGTATTGTACATTTAGTGTCTGGAAAAACGTAAGCAGGCTAAATGTACGTTTTATAGAACCACTTTTTACATAAAATACGTACGAATTATCATGAGATCACGTTGGTACAGCAGATGCTCAGATTAGAATTGTAGGATGTGTTTTCCAACTAAACTAAATTATTTTTATTTCTATAAAAATGACAATCAGTGTATGACCATACACCGTGTAACACCAACTACCCCAGGTAAAAAAATGTGCAGTTCCATAATGTAAAGTGCTCTATTTTCACACACTAATTTTGTACTACTAAAAACTATTCTCGAGTAAGATAATCTTAAGAACATCTATAGTGTACTCAGCTGTGCTATTTTGAGACACTATGAATACGTCCTATAAACTAAAATGTGCTTTTAACACACTATCTCTGTATTAAAATAATGTATGTAGTTACCACTACACCGGGGGTACACACATACACACACACACACACACATGTCTGGTTTATTATCTTTGTGGGGACTCTCCATAGGCGCAATGGTTTGTATACTGTCCACACTGTATTTTCTATCCCCTTATCCTAACCCTACCCCTAAACCTAACCCTTACAGAAAACTTTCTGCATTTTTACTTTCTCAAAAAATCTCATTCTGTATGATTTATAAGCTTTTGTACCCATGGGGACCACAAGCCGGTCCCCACAATGTCAAAAATTTCAGGTTTTACTATCCTTGTGGGGACATTTGGTCCCCACAATGTAGCAAAAACAAGTACACACACACACACACCCCACCCTGGGCCCACCTTAAATATCACTTGGCCCACCCTTCATCTCATTTCTGGAGCCAGGCCTGTCATCAGCTCAACTTGAACCCTTCTAAGTTTTAAATAGTAACGACATATGGTTTATTTTATTCATCTGTAACTGTTCTTAAAATATCATAATATAAAATATAGTCCCGAAGAGAGACCCGAATATGTTATAATGATTAAACAAAACCTGAAAGAAACCCAACGTCAAAACAGGAGGTGATTATATCTTTGTTTTGGCAGTTTCCCCCATTAGTGGAAGCGGTCGGATCTGTTAGTCTGGTCCTGTCAGGAGGGAGGAAGCAACCTAACAGTAATGTAAATAGCTAAACAGTGACTATGATGGTGACATCAGATAAACAAAACAAAGCATTATACAGACTCAAGTTAGAGAGAGTTTTTTTTTTACCTAGTAATACAAGCTATTATGATTTTGAATTTGTTGAAATGAAGCGACACTGAAATTTTCAGCCAGGCAGTCGAGATTAGTCTGAATTTTCTTACAGTATGTCTCAGTTGTAAAACACACAAGAAGGATGTGACTTCATCCGCGACATAGCTACATACAAACTGCTCTGTGTTTGTAATATTCACACTGTCGTCATGTTAGAATGTGATTGTGTTGTGACAAGTATGAGAGAATGCCAGCTGTGCTATGTGTGTGTCTTCTGTCACTTGTCTTTTCACAGAAAAAGTGAAAGAATGTCTCCTGGGTGGATCCTCGAGGAGACAGTGAGTTTCATTCTAAACACGTAGTGAACTCTCCCACACATGCAGTCAGTCAGCGCTTCAGCAGCATGGCGGCTCTTTCTAGTCTGCTCTTTTTACTTCTAACTGTACACTCAGGTATGGCTTCTGATTTATATATTTTGAATAGTTAACATGTTAGTTGTTTGTAATCTAGTCGAAAGAGCAGTTCTCTAATATTTTTCGGGTGATAGAAATGTGCTATTTCTGAGCAGTGGTAAACTTTGGTTGAGATATACACACATATTCACATTACTTGTGTAATTTAAATTGTAAATGAATATATACATTTAAGTTTATATATACATATTAGGGAATTATTAATAATTTAATGTATCAAGGCTTTATGGAATTAATTAAAACAACAGAAAAAAACGTAATATTGTGAAATGTAATTACCGTTTAAAACAGCTAGTTTCTGTTTTATTGTTTTTTTTTTTAAGTATATTTATCCTTGTGATGAAAAAGATGAATTTCCAGCAGCCATTACTCCAGTCTTTAGTGTCAAGAAATCATTCTAATACGTCGACTTAAAAAAAAAATATATATATATATATATATATATATATATATATATGTATATTGGTATCACAGTTGTGTAACATTTTTTTGTGGAAACTGTGATGCATATTTTTGGGGAATGCTTTATTAAATACACCATTTATTTGAAATATACAGCTTTGTAACATCATAAATACATTTACTTTCACTTTTGATTAATTTAATGCATCACTGCTGAAAAAAACAACAACTTCAGAACAGTGCTGTATTTATTTGGCTACTTTCTACCCATGAATTCTAACCTTTTCCATGACTTTGTAAGTTAATGTTTAACCAACTTGTAATGTGTGTTGTGTAAACAATGTTATTTTCCAGCACTAGTTTCGAGTACACTGAAATTTTATAATAGTGTTCTCTATTTTGAATTTCAATCATGTTGAATTTTCTGTTTTATAAATACTATTACATTCAATATAAATGATATTTTTTTCTCTTTTGCAGTAAATGCGCTGAAATGTTACGTGTGTGGCTCTGTAACATCAAATCAGGAATGTAACAAAAACCTTCAGGACTGTCAGGCTCCTCTGGACACCTGCATGACCACTGTAGGCACGCTAGGTGAGGAAATAACATTTGACATTAAAGCAGCTCAGCAATGAAATGGGGAAATTTTTGTATACATTAAGGAAGCGAGTTTTTCAAAATGGTAATGGAGAAATCAACTGTTTATCTTACTGAGTTTCTTTCTTTAGAGCATTAGCTATACTGCTCAGAATTTTTTACAGATAGAACATGGCTCCAGTGTTTATCGCACACACAAATCAACGTTTTGTAGTCTTATGTGTGTATAGGGGTCAGTATCACCCTAGAGTGCCTTTCAAGCTTCACAATACTCCAAAATTTTGGTCTTTATTTTCCATTCGCTGTCATTTCATAAATAGTAGACACTTAAGTACTGTGGAAACATATTAGCTCCCACAGATTTTTTAGATAATTATGGGCCATTATTCGAAGCATAAACCATAAGATATGTCCACCCTGTTATGGACATAAATATTACTGTTAAATACATTTTTATTGCAATATTAAGGGTTTCCTAAAAAGGGTTATTTGTTTGCTTTCAAATTCTAAATACATAAAAGAGTTTATGTAAACCATGTGTTTTTTAAAGAAACTCATACAATTCACATGTATTTTTTTCTTATTTGGAGAAAACTGATATTTAGATGCAGTTTTTTGTTTGCATGTTATTGCCCCCACACCTAGCTATTGAACACTGGATTATATAGATATGATTGAATTATTATTTAAAATATTATTTTAAAATATCAAGATGACAGGGTGAACCAGCACATGACGGGGTGGACACATAAAGCAGAACACAGAAAACATGAGAAAATATGACCATAAAACATTTATTCAACTTCGAAAAAAATAGTATAATAATAAATAATATAATTACATTCTCATTAATTTTACTTTTTAGCAGTATTAACTACAAATGAATGCTATGTCCACCCTGTCATGTGTATGTCCACCTAAGTGGCCGACAGAGTGGACATTTTGGAACAATGACAGGGTGGACATTTTGAGCCTCAATTAGCATATTACAACAAACTGTGACTAGCTAAATAGGTATTCTGGTTGTTGAAGATAATTTGGTATATTTAAATGTACATATTTTGAAAAAACTGTATTTAAATCACTTTCAGCATATTTTATGCGGACAGGGTGGACATGTTAAGCTTAGGAAAAGCAAGTAAGCGAACTCATACAAAGAAAATGAGTCAATTTAAAAGTCACCAACTTACTCACCTCAGCCGTTGAATTTTCCGCCACTGAAGAGACAAAAAAATCTGTTATCCTGATGGCCTTTTCTTAAAGGGGCGGATTCCTCAATACGACAGGGTGGACAACTATTCAAGGGACATGGACAAACTCTTCTTTTTTATTAAATAAAAATATTGTTTTATTACCAAATGGTCAATACACTCAAATTGAGGAATCTCTTATTTAACAAAATATTAATAGGAGAAAATTTTTTTTACATTTTATGATTTGACCAAATTCTACTCTCATTCAAATTTAATGAGCAGTGCATGGGACATAGCAAAATAACACGCATCCTCCTACACAAAACTTAAAAAAATCTAGAAAATGTATCTAAAGAGCCAAGTAACGCTTTTGTTATGAATATAAAAACTTAGCCTAATATAACACCCTTTCATAGTCATTTTTATGTTAAGTTGTCATGGCAAATGAGTTACTTATGTAAAGGACACCAAAAGGCACCCTACAATGATACTGACCCATATTTTTTAAAGAGTTTTGTTATGAAGCGCTCTTTGAAGCAGGGTTGCCAGGTTTTCACAACAAAACCCACCCAATTGCTACTCAAAAATCGCATTTTGGTGGGTAAAATACACATTTTGTTGTTTTGCGGGGCTCCCGTGGTAAAATTTGCATTGCAGGGGATAAATATCACATTATTGGGGTTGTTTAAACCCGTGGACATGAAAAACAACACTTGGCAACACTGTATTAAAGTAGACTAGTTCGGAGGGGAAATATCTCTGCATTATAAACGATCTATTAAATTTTATTTTGAGCATTTAAAAAAAGTGATTGAAACTTAGGATTGTGTCTATATGTTTGATTAGCAATAGCTTATAACTAATACACTGAAAAACAGCAGAAATCTTAATTTTTTTTTATTTATTATAATTAATACATCAAAATTTAGCAAAATGAATATTTTTTAATAATAATCAGATATCTGCTGACTTTAGTTTCGGTCGTCAGAAACCAACAACATAACATACTGATCGTATCAGAACATAGCATTGATGTTTATCATAAGCCACTCATGTTGCCAAATTTTTAACATAGCCCTAATAGTAATTCTTCTGCTGCCTCACAGTATAGCACAAATGCTGATCGCTTTTATGTTACCACTGTACATATTTTACGTTATTATTACTTTTTTTGTAGTAATCGACATTATGTCACAAAATGATGATGATTCACCTTAACATTTATTTAACCTGTAACATGCCTTTAAAATATTAAATGGACGCTTCACCCAAAAATGAAAATTCTGTCATCATTTACTTAGCTTCAAGATGTATAAACCTGTATGAGTTTCTTTCTTCTGTTAAGCACAAAGAAGATATTCTGAAGAATGTGGTGGGTGACCATATAATGGCTGCCGGCAAGTGTTTGGTTACCAACATTCTTCAAAATATTTTTTAAGTTCAACAGAACAAAGAAACGGTACACATTTTTTTGGGTGAATTCTTCCTGTAATATTCTGAAGGCATATTTTGGGTTCAGTAAAAGTTAGGCACAATCATCAGCAGTAACAGATATTTTATTTCTACATTACAACTGTTGATCTATAATATAGAGATAAGTCAGTGATTAACTTTATTCTTTGTGGAGTCATTCTGGTAGAATCCCAGTCATAACAAATAATGATAGATTCAGTTATTGGAGTTTCACACTGCTGAACTGGTTGACATGTAGTGGATTTTTTCAGGACCTGAATGATCGGTTTTGTAAGTGTCGTTCTGCCACTGTAGTTCACTCTTTTTCACATAGAGAGAGAATAAGTTTTTGCAGAAGTTTTTGTTGTTGTTGTTGAGTATCATGCTTGATAAATCAGGCTTTTTTGATATTGATATTCACCTTATTTTTCCCGTAAGGGTGGGTGCGGCCATTTGTAAATTTTAAGGTGGATTGATATCCACCTTATTTTTCCTCTAAGGGTGGGTGTGGCTATTTGTAAATTTTATGGGTTTGGCTTCCAGTCTCCTCAGCGTCCAGCTATTTTTAGCTGTACAAAACAGCTCATTTGGCTGCTTGATATTGCAAATTGGTGTTTCTTACCATATTATTTTAATGTATTATCTTAATTATGAACACACTGGTTTGTAATTCAAACAGTTTTACTGCACAATGTTATTCTCGTCATTTCCTTATAGCGGTTAATCAACCAGAAACCTCGCCAGCAGGCTTACTTCCGCGTTGAAGAATAAGGTGGATAGGAGAATATGGAACTCATACTACAAAACAATTGTATTATGCAAAAATATACAATTTGTTACAGCTGATGAAATTCTGTTAGCTTGTAAATCAGTCAGATCTGGCAGACTACCTAGACAAAAAAAGATCTTTAAATGCTTAGTTTTTATTGTGGGGGGCTATAATGCTTTTTACTTGCTAAAAAAGTATGAACTATTAGTTACAACGCAGAATTGTGTGATACAAACTAGCAATTCTGAGAAATAAAGTCAGATTTATGAAATATAAACTTACAATTTGACTTTTTTCCCCTCAGAATTCAGATATAAACTTGCAATTATAAAGTCAAATTGTTAGAAATAAACTTGCAATTCCTAGAAAGCAATTCCTTGTGAGTTTATAACTCGTAATTCTGAGAAATAAAGTTTCTCAGAATTGCGAGTTTATATCACGCAACTGAGGAAAAAGTAAGATTTGCGAGTTTATATCTCACAGTTCTGTGAAATAAAGGTCAGAATTGAGTTTATAACTCGTAATTCTGACTTTATTTCTCAGAATTACAAGTTTATGTCATGCAATTCTGAGAAAAAGATTTGCGTATTTATATAACGCAATTCTGACTTAATTTCTAAGGATTGCAAGTTTATATCTTACAATTCTGACTTTATAACTCAGAATTGCGAGTTTATATCTTACAATTGAGAAAAAAGTCAAATTGTAATTTTACATCTTGTAATTCTGACTTTATTTCTCAGAATTGAGTAGATCTTACAATTCTGATGTTATAGCTCTGAATTGTGTTTACATCTAACAATTCTGATAAAAAAACGTCAGAATTACAAGTTTATATCTAAGAACTGAGAGGTTATATCTCACAGTTGACTTTATAACTCAATTGCGAGTTTATATCTTACAATTCTGAGGACAAAAAAGTCAAACTGTACGTTTATATCACACAACTCTGAGAAACAAAGTAAGATTTGCGAGCTTATATCAATTCTGACTTCATTGCTAGGAATTGTAAGTTTATATGTCATAAATCTGACTTTATTTCTCAGAATTGCTAGTTTATATCACACATTTCTAAGTCTGACTTTATCTCTCAGAATTGTGAGTTTATATCTTACAATTTTGACTTTATAGCTTCCAATGTGAGTGTACATCTTATAATTCTGAGAAAAAAAGAATTGCAAGTTTATATCATGCAGTTGAGGAAAAAGTAAGATTTGCGAGTTTATATCTCACAGTTCTGTGAAAAAAAGTCAGAATTTCTTAGAACTGCGAGTTTATTTCTCAGAATTACACATTTATGTCATGCAATTCTGAGAAAAAGATTTGCGAATTTATATAACGCAATTCTAAGAAGTTTATATCTAAGAACTGCGAGTTTATATCTCACAACTGACTATAACTCAATTCTGAGTTTATATCTTACAATTCTGAGGACAAAAAAGTCAAACTGTACATTTATATCATGCAATTCTGAGAAACAAAGTCAGATTTGCGAGCTTATATCAATTCTGACTTCATTTCTAGGAATTGCACATTTATTTCTCACAATTTGAATTTATAACTCAATTGCGAGTTTATATCTTAATTCTGAGGGAAAAAAGTCAAATTGTAAGTTTATATCTCATAAATCTGACTTTATTTCTCAGAATTGCTAGTTTATATCACGCAGTTCTGACTTTATAACTCAATTGCTAGTTTATATCATAATTCTGAGGAAAAAAGTGAAATTGTAAGTTTATATCTCGTAATTCTGACTTTATTTCTCAGAATTAAGTTTATATCGTGCAATTCTGAGAAAAAAGTCAGATTTGCGAGTTTATATCTCACAATTCTAACTTTAAAGCTCGTTTCATATCTCATGTGAGTTTACATCTCGTAATTCTGACTTTATTTCTCAGAATTGCAAGTTTATTTCAGAATTCTGAGAAAAAAAGTCAAATTCTAAGTTTACATATTGTAAGTCTGACTTATCTCTCAGAATTGCGAGTTTATATCTTACAATTCTGACTTTATAGCTTGCAACTGTGAGTTTACATCTTATAATTGTGAAAAAAAAAAACTAATTGTAAGTTTATATCTTGTAATTCTGACTTTTTTCTCAGAACTGCATGATATAAACTTGCAATTCTGAGAAAAAAGTCAGAATTGCGAGTTTATATTTTATAATTCTGACTTGTTTTCTCAGAATTGCAAGTTTATTTCAGAATTCTGAGAAAAAGTCAAATTCTAAGTTTACACATTGTAAGTCTGACTTTATCTCTCAGAACTGAGAGTTTATATCTTACAATTCTGACTTTATAGCTTGCAATGTGGGTTTACATCTTATAATTCTGAGAAAAAAAGAATTATGACCATTTCTCAGAATTGCGAGTTAATATCTTAAGAAAAAAAATACAGAATTGCAAGATAAAAAGTCGCAATCAATGTTTTTTTTTTTTTTTTGTTTTATTCAGTGGCAGAAACGGTCTTTCATAATATTTAGCAGATTGTGTACAGCAGGTTTCTCATCAAAGTTTGATCATGTTGATCAAATGTATATATTTAGTAGGCTTCAATATTAAAGATTATACTTCCATCTAATTGCTACATAAAAACAGCAGAATGTCACATTCATTTGAAAGCAATTTACCTAATTATTTACCTAATAAAACAGAATGACAACTAATGTTTGCATATGTGAGCTTTTTAAAAACATCACACGGTCAGATATTCAGATCCCAAAAAAATTTTTTTTTTTTTTCCTCCTCGCTGATGACAGCATCAGTCGTAAAACAAATTACTCAATATAGCAAAATTTGAATTTTGAATTTTGTCTTTTCAGGAGGATTTACCGCCATTGTGAAGACTTGCTCCAATTCAAAAATCTGCACAAGTGCAGCAGCCTCTGCCTCTGTGGACAATAACGGAAATGGCGTGCAGGTGACGTGCTGTAGCAGTTACCTGTGCAACTACAGCGGAGCTGCTAGCATCACACTGCACAGATGGCTGCTGGTCCTCCCACTGCTCCTCATCACTCTCCTCTTCAGACAGCACATTTGAAATGTTAAACTTTCAGGGCATGGATGGACTGCATCTAATTGTGGACTAAAACTGTGTTCATATTGATAAACCTACTGAGCTAACTTCCCTTGCTTCATTGCCTATTAGAAGTCAACATTTGGTTGAAAAGAAGGATGTACAGTCTGTTAAATGTGTCATGTATTCCATCTGATCACATTAAATAATTGTAAACTTTTGAAGGAAGAATTGCACAGAATGATGATGTGTAAACTAGAGAATGAATATAATCAAATGATAACATAACAGTGTTGCACATGAACTCAGGTACTAGATATGTAAATCAACAGTCATATAGAGATATTTAACATGGTTTTTAAAGCTTATTTTTCCTTTTACTTAATAAAAATAATTCTGACAAAAAAAAATAGTTTAATGTTTGTCTTGAATGCAAAAAATGAATGGATTATACAAAAAGGCATGTTTTAAAAAATCTTGATTGCCTAATAAAAAATAAAAATAAGAATCCTCGTTTGGGATAAAAAAAAAAAAAAAAAAAAAAAAAAGGACATTGAAGGAGAAGTCCACTTCCAGAGCAACAGTTAACAAATAATTTACTCACCGCCTTGTCGTCCAAGATGTCCATGACTTTCTGTCTTCAGTCCTAAAGAAATTATGGTTTTTGAGGAAAACATTTCAGGATTTTTCTTCATATAATGGACTTGATTGGTGCCCTGATTGTGAACTTCCAAAATGTAGTTTAAATGTGGCTTGAAAGGGCTCTAAATGGTCTTATCTAGCAAAACGATCAGTCATTTTTTATTTATTTTTTTTCTGGAAAATAAAAATTTGTATACTTTTTAAGCACAAAAGCTCCTGTAGCACAGGCTCTGGGATGCGCGTTCACGTACTATTGAATCACGTCGAAAGGTCACGTGGAACGTAGACGGAACCACAGAGCCAGGTTTTTTTTTTTTTTTATTATTAATATTATTATATTAAACATAGAATACAAAAACTCGCAATAAACTAAATAATAAAATAAATAAACAAACAAACAAACAAATAAATAAATAAATAAATTAAAACACAAGAAACTTATAGATGTCCGAAGATATTTTCTGGGCACGACAATTTTTAAGTAATCTCAGTGAGGAGTAGAATAGTTTAAATTCGTTTATGAAATGTTCAAAGCAGGGGGGAGAGCCTCTCCACTTACAACAATGTATATGACATTTAGCAAGTAGGAAAACAATATTCACAATGTCTGATATTTAATTATCTAAACCATCAACATAAAACACAATATAATTTATGTTAAATACAGGGATGTTTGACATTTTTAAAGTCAGCCAGTTTCTAACATCACTTCAGAACCGCAATGAAATGGAGCAGGTATTGAGAAAAAAAAAAAAAAAAAAAAAGTTTTCTAAAGATTCATCAGTAAAACCACAAAAAGCACAACCCGCCTTGTCAAATTTAAATCGCTTGTGAAGAAAATTGGAAACAGGATAAATCTTATGACAAATTTTAAAATGGGTTTCTTTGACTTTTGGCGGAATTGGCCATTTAATATATTTAGAAAAGGCAGAGCCAGTGTTTACAAAGCGAACGGCAAAGACTAAGAAACAAAAAGGTACAACAATGTCGGACGATTCTGAAGTTGTAGAAGAAAATAAGATCGAGTTTTTCGTCATACTCTTACCTTTTTTAGCCGAGTACACAGACGATGAACTTACACGTGATTGTGATGGGCAGTTCGGATCATTTTACCGACTCGGACCTTTGATTCTCGTTCAGCAAAACGAACGAGTCTTTTTTCGAGTCATTTGGTTCATTTTAACAAAATATAATTAAAACGTAACGTGTTACTTCCCTAAGACATCTACTGCTTACACAAACGCTGATCACACTACAAACAAGACAAAATTATAAGCTATAAGACACAGAAAAGATTAATTCAATGTTTACCTGGGTCTTTAGCCTATGATTAACTCACCTCACCTCTTATCTGACAAGTTTTCGGGTTTGAGTCGTTCATTCATCATGTGACAGACCCATAAGATGAACGAACGACTCGGAAAAACCCGAAAACTCGAAACAGGTGAACTAATTCCATGCATGCGCGACTGAACGAATCACTCCCCAAAACGACTCGTTCTTCCCGCGTCACATTAAAGATTCATTCAAAATGAACGAATCGTTCAAGAACGACCGATCACTAATTCGTAGCATCGTGAACGCGCATCCCAGAGCCTGTGCTACACGAGCTTTTGTGCTTAAAAAGTATACAAATTTTTTTTATTTTTCGAAAAAATCGTTTTGGTAGATAAGACCTTCTTCCTCGGCTGGGATCAGTTAGAGTCCTTTGAAGCTGCATTTAAACTACATTTTGGAAGTTCAAAAGTAGGGCACCAATCAAGTCCATTATATGAAGAAAAAAACCTTAAATGCTTTCCTCAAAAAACAATTTCTATACGACTGAAGACAGAAAGACATTAACATCTTGGATGACAAGGGGGTGAGTAAATTACTTGTAAATTGCTGTTCTGGAAGTGGACTTCTCCTTTAAACACTAAAGGTAGGATACATAATAGTGGAAGACAAAGACTGCTTACCAATAAGTAAAATTAAGAATTTTTATTTATCAAGAATTTATTTAAAATAAATACACAGGACACACACCCAAAAAAAAAATTGTTGTGCTGTATAAAGCATGTGCAATTTTCAACTAATGGTGATGCAGATTTTTAAAATATTCGTCCAGCTTCATTATGTGATAACACTTACATCAACAGGTGAGCTCATATTAACAGTTACACAAAATGAAACAAATCCTAGAAAAACTGACACTTTACATCAGTGATACAAAGGTTGATACAAAGGTGATAAACCGTGGCAAAACACCAAAAATGATGATAAAGTTGTGATTCTGGATATATAATATCCATATTATATGGTGCTTATCCAAAAGGCCGTAACTATGCTGCTGTCAACGATCACAAAAACTAAAGGTGGTGGAAAACAAAGTTGTACATTCTTTTGCAAAGCATTTAGACGAAAACAGTTTCTCTTCATTATTAGCTTCGTCTTACAGTGTCCTCTGCTGGCGGTGAGCGGCTATATTGAGCCGGTCTTTACGGCAAGGCTTCTCCACTGAGCTCTACAGCCAGTTTAGCGTCTGTGTCCGTCTGTACTAGTAGCGTGCCGAAAAACTGGCCCGCAGCGGCCGGCACGAACTGAACAGGGAGGTTGATGTAGTGTTGCGATCTAGGAAGGCACACAGAAAAAGGGAATAAAATATGCAGAGATAGTAAACCAAACTAGCTTTGTATGCTACAGAGCAAAACTGAATTGTACTACAGTGAATTTCACATTGATACAAGCTGCAAAAACAAATGTTTTAAAACGGATGGTTTCACATCTCTAGCCAACTGATATACACTAAATAAAATATTGGAAGACATTTGGCAGTTTAAAATTAAACTCAAACTAAAAATGGGTAAACACCACACATATTTAGTACACAAATGCATGCATATAGTGCTACAAACCACACACAGACAAGCTGACCTGTGGTTGAGCTCTGACTCAGAGCCTTCACATCAGGCATTGGCAGCAGGAAGTGACATGGAATGCTTCAATAAAATCCCTTCACTTGCTATTTTTTTCTTAAACTGGCTTAAATTTACATTAGTTCTTCAATTGCAAACAGTAAGACTTTCGACTACTACAGAAAGAGTAAGCAAGAGAGAATGTAACTCACCTTAGAGAATAATTTGAATGCTTGATGTGGAAAGGCTCTTTAGGACTTAAGAATTTTAGCTGCAAGTCAATTAGAAAACCTCAAATTAAGTTTCATGCCAGACATTTAGGAGCAGCAGTAATAACACAGCACACATCAACATGCAATGACCATTTAGTGACTGAATTTGTTAGACTTGAATGTATTTTGTATTTAAAATGGTTGCTCTGTGAACTCTTAAAGGAGAAGTCCAGAACAAACATTTACAGATAATGTACTCGCCCACTTGTCATCCAAGACGTTTGTGTCTCTCTTTCTTCAGTCGTAAAGAAATGATGTTTTTTGGAGCAAACATTACAGGATTTTTCTCCATATAATGGACTGCCATGGTGCCCCGAGTTCGAACTTCCAAATTGCCGTTTGCCTATTGAAGCGATTGTTTTTTTTCTTTCATTAAAAAAAAAATAAAATAATACAATTTAAATACTTTTTAATCTCAAACTCTCGTCTCGCTCTGTCTGAACTCTGTGTATTTTGGTTCAAGACAGTTAGGGTATGCTGAAAAATTTTATTTTCTCCCTTAACATCAAAAATCATTTCAAAATCATCCTACATCACTGCAGAAGTTCCGACCCAGTCTTTGCAAAGTGAACATGCAAAGATCAAACACCCTCAACAAAAAAGGTAAAACAGCGATATAGGACAATTTTGAAATTGAGGGAGAACATGAGATGGGAGTTTTTTGACATACCCTAACTGTCATGAACCGGAAAAAACAATTCAGACAAAGTAAGACAAGATGAGCGTTTGACATTAAAAAGTATATAAATTGTATTATTTTTATGAAAAAAACCAATCGTTTCGCTAGATAAGGTTTACAACCACATTTGGGATCGTTTGAAGCCGCATTTAAACTGCATTTTGGAAGTTCAAACTCGGGCCTCCATAGAAGTCCACTATATGGAGAAAAATGCTGAAATGTTTTCCTCAATAAACAATTTCTTTATTTTTTTTCAGAACAGGAAGTTAAAAAGGTTTTGATTCTCTAGACGCCTGTGCCTAAATTTGTATGTTCTGTTCAACATGGGCTCAGGAGGCCACAGAATATCATTAGTATATCATTTAGACAGTCACGAGCTGGTGTAGATGTGACTGATAGGGCTGTGACGGTTGCGATGACAACCGTGCCACCGCAGTTGTCAGTTGCTACTGGCGGTACTGCACGTGATGTCACAGTGTTTCTACAACAATTATTCTGCCGTGGCCGTGTTCAGTGTCCCCGCTGGCAACAGCAGCGAGCGCAAGTGCCTTCGCAGCTGCTGGACGAGATCCACGTTCATACACACACACTATAAAAATTGCAAAACTCCAGGAAAAGTAATTACTATGAATGTGTCGGAGGGAAATAAGGACATACTTGAATTAATTATTAGTAAAGTAGTGTTTTCTGAGCCAGTGTCGCAAAGATGACGATCTCGACTCCCCATCTGCTCATTGGACGCGCCTTTAGAGAGAAATGCATCTCTACGGATTTTATAATGAAAGAGTTTTTGTTTTCGATTTGAATTTTTTAGTTTTAAAGTAGTATAGTAATAATTTAAAGCTTTCTATAGATATATTTATCTGTAAGGCAAGTATTCGCTGACTTTCGTTTCATTTTTGTGCAGCGCTCCTGTTCAACACCGAGACATCAGAAAGCGCATCTTGTTTGTTTTCTTTATTTTTACAAAAGCACAACATTTTGTTAACATTGTGAGTGCACGCAAGTAATATTACACTCTTTACAGTTCCGGATGATATATTACGCTTACTTTTATGAGCAAAGATTACGGCGTATTTACATTTTTTTTTGCAAGTGATTGCGCTGGTGCCTCCATGTCCTGCAAAGCGCATTTAGCTTCCCCTCTCCAACAAATGATTGTATGCGCATAATAGAGTGCATTTATCTAAGTTAAATGTTTAAAATAACATTGTGATATGCTTAAAGATTTTATTTTAGGCAAGTCGTGATGATTGAAGAAGGCAAAATTGATCAACTCACTGCCTGCCTCTGGCCGCTTGGTCTTATTTTACAATCTTAATTTCGTTAGGGCAAAAATCTTAATTTAACAAACAAAAATGTTCCAAACGCATTTCTAAACTAACTTTATAAATAAACAAAAAGACATATAACCACATTCCTATTAAAAACAAAACTGAGCTATTTTAATGGATGCAACAGTGTAATGGGAAAGAGAGAGAAAAGACTCGGGCCGGTAATTTTGATGAGCCGTCGGACAAGGGTTGGGCGAGGTTGTTACGGATGTGTGCAACAAATGTTTGTTTAATATTTACCATTCTTATTTTGGCTGCTTTCTTATTTAAATGTATAATGTCTTTGATATTTACTTTAGTGTTTTTTAGGCTGAAATATACACGCACATTTATGTTTCAAAATTATATATCAACACCGCGCCACCGACAGTAGTTGGTCCATTACCACCGCGGTGGAAAATTCTGCCACCATCACAGCCCTAGTGACTGACATCTGCAGACATTGTGTACTCAGTGGATCACCTTTTTTTAGCTGTCTAGTATGTAAAACCTGTTTTTGACAAGGCTGTTCACTACTACTACTTCTTTTCTCTCTTTGCTCTCACTTCCCCTTCCTCTCTGCTATGTGCGCTTAGATGTTTCTGGATTTAGTCTCCTCAGATTTGTAAGACTTACATGATTGATAGAACTCAGATTTCTTAGATTTATACCAACTTAATTTGATTTGGACTGATTAAAAATGACTTTGATCGAGTTTGTGTTATGCAATTTATTTGTGAAATGATTGGATTGAACATTCTTATTAATTTTAACTTTTTAATTTTTCAGCTTCAAGTTATGATTATTTCTGTTACTCATTTGCATTTCTGAAAACTTCTGAATAAATTTGTAACTTCTGCAATTCACCCGTCTGATGTGGATTCGATTTTGCATCAGTGATGCAATGCTAAATTTCTCCAAATCTATTCCAATGAATAAACAAACTCATCTACATTTTGGATGGTCTGAGGGCGAGTACATTTTCAGCACATTATAATTCATGGGTGAACTACTGCTTTAAAGGATTAGTTTACTTACAGAATAAAAATTTCCTGATAAATTTACTCATACTCATGTCATCCAAGATGTTCACGTCTTTCTTTCTTCAGTCGAAAAGAAATTAAGGTTTTTGAGAAAAACATTCCAAGATTTTTCTCCATATAGAGGACTTCAATGGGGATCAGTGGAGTGAAGGTCCAAATTGCAGTTTCAATGCAGCTTCAAAGGGCGCTACACAATCCCAGCCAAATAAATGACTGGTCATTTTCTTAAAATAAACAAATAAATAAATAAAATTAAAAAAAAAAAATATATAATAATAATAATAATAATAATAATAATAATAATAATAATAATAATAATACTACATTCCAGATTCCGCCTGCATCACGCCTGACCTTTCTAGTGTGGCTGTAATGCGTAAAGTCAAGCATTTGTGGTAAAAAGTATTATAATTTCTCTCTTTTTTTTTAGAAAATGACTGATCATTTTGCTGATAAGACCCTTATTCCTTGCCTAATTTGGACCTTCAACCGGTTGGCTACCATTGAAATCCACTATATGGAGAAAAATCCTGGAATGTTCTCCTCAAAAACCTTGATGTCTCTTTGAGACATGAACATCTTAGATGACACGGGGGTGAGCAAATTATTAGGACATTTTTATTCTGGACATGAACTAATCCTTTAAAATGCATTATTTACGTAGAAATAGGACTTTAAACAACTGTGAAGTGACATTATTGATTTAGTCGTTGCTGCTTTACAATTGTCATCTGACTTCTTTGATGTTCATTTAGTGCGCTGTAACTAGTGCAGCCCTACTTTCTCACCTCATGCGTGCTGGAGGAGTTATTTCTGAAGTTAACCTTCAGTGTGCTGGTGGCGCCCACTCGTGTGACAGGAAATGTGTACAGACTTTGGGGTGCGTACACGCCCCTCTTTTGGGTCTCAGTTGAAGATCTAAATGAATTAGAGATAAACAGCAAAGAAGTGAAAGGCGGCTTCCTCTATAGGTCAGATTTTTAAACAGGAATACAACCCTTACCCAGTTTTTGAGCCAGCAGAATCCAGTCTCTTCCTGTTCTTCACAGTGGCTTCTGTTTTTACCAATGAGCAATTTTCTTTAACACTGGATGCTTCTCCTGCTCTTCTGCCCTGCACACATGAATTAATACAATCAACAGGGAAGTACTATCCTTCCTCCTTCTGCATTAGTATCCTTTTCCTTTTTGATTTAAGTAATTTATGACTGACATGGCACTTTCAGCTAACAACCAGATTAATAGGGAATTATATTAGTTTACTCTGGCTAAACTGCAGAACTCTGCATTCATTCGACTCACAGTGCCACACAACTGGAAGCGAACACGGCTCTTGTGTTGAGGTTTGGCTGCTGGGTGGCATTCCAAATCCCAAAACTGGGCATAATCTCCTCGGTCACGTGGAAGGAAAGTGATTGGAACCTTTTTACAAGACAAAAACAAAATGGAAAACTTAAATCAGTCAAAAAAGAAAAATCTAGATCCATCAGAGAGATGATGTTTGACATATCCACACCCCTACCTTCAACCTCTCTTGAATCCCCAGAGTCCCAGATACCTTCTCACATCTGAAGGCAGAGTATGTGGCACGATAAACATCTCCACTGCTATCAACACCCTGATCCAACAGACAATAGTATGGTCAAAATCAATAAATCCTTCAGAAATGAAAGCTTTCAAAATTCTTACATTACTTATACTAAAAATGCTGGTTTATTATTATTTTTTTTTAAACCCAAATGCTAGGTTCAGCCTGTTGAGTCATTTTATTGGGTTGTTTTTATTACTTTTACCCAGGTGCTGGGTAGTTTTTTGCACTCTAAAAAAAAGCTGATTTTTTATTTTTTTTTTTTAAAACCCAAATGCTGAGTTCAGCTACTTATTTTATTGGGTTATTTTTCACTTTTTTTTTACCCAGGTGCGGGATAGTTTTTTCTTGTAACTCAGCTGCTTGGTCATTTTTACTGTCAGTACAACTGATGAGTACAACTACTAGCCTTCCACAAACGCAACATGCACCAGATCTATACTCAAAGCAGACAATGCGTCAGTGTCACCATGGAAGTTTCACTTCCCGCCAAACTAATGCATGACCAGGGCTGAAACACGACATGACTTCGGTTATATCTAACAAAGTTTCTGTGTACTCCACTGACTACAAAAGGAGCTCTACGGTTCAAGTGCACCACTGCTGCAGCTGAAATGAAAAAGAAAAAAAGCAAATCAAATGAAAGACCTTTGATAAGTTAATTGACCCAGCATCCTGTTTGACCCAGCAAAAACAACCAAGCCAATAAAATTCAACAGGCTGGGTCAAAATAACCCAGCATGTGTTCTGTCCAATTTTTACCCAGCACTGGGTTGCCAAATAACCCAGAAATGGTTGGTTTTAACCCATTATTAACCCATAAGTGCTGACATCACACACCTTCACATATGGAGGAGCAAATGAAGAAAGGTACCATCGGACCTCCTCTCCATGATTCTCCACCTCCAGGAAACATTCTGCATAAAGAAAAAAAAAAAAAAAGTTTTCACATTACATTTCAATAGGCCAAGTTTTTTTTGTTTTTTTTTTAAGAATTCTATTGACCCTTCGAAAAAACCCGCCCTCCTTAGTTACTGTTGCTATGTCCGACAAACAATGCCGCTCTAACGCTACACATCACGTTCTGACGCAGTGAAAAATACATTGCGGAGCAAAGAGGAAACTGACAACACGTCGTCAGACAAGACAGAGCAGGTTACTTCTGGTATGAAACAAGGTCTTAGCTTTAAAATGTTGTCATTTAAGAAATTCATGCTTTTTCATGTGTCGTGACAGATCAGTGTGTTGCCTTATTAGATCAATGACACTTGAACCTATCGTTTTTTTCCTTTTTTTACTTAAAGCACGAAAAAACGAACATCTGAACTAGGGCTGTCACTAACGATTATCTGACAATTAATCGAGTAATCTGATAATTGTAATTAATCTTTTTGTAGCAATAAAAACAGACCCAAGTAAACAACATCCTTAAAATGCATGTATATTAGCAATGAGGCAATGATAATTAGTTCAAATAAAGTTTTAAAATCAAGTAATCACATGGTTTTATTAAACAAAACTCTTAAAATACATAAATGTATTACAAACTATAGAGCTAATGTACATTAAACATTGGAAATGACTGCAAAGGGTACCAACGTCCTGACAATTGTTTTTACACTTTACTGCGCGATCTACTGTTTAATACTGACTTAACATTTAATTCAAATATCCACTTAATCTTTAATATTTGGCCATTTCTTTACAATAGCCATTGTAATTTCTTGAATATGTGGACATCAAAACTCAGAGTGAGGGTTTAAACTTTTATTTAGAAATTGCGATGAACAGTTAGCATTTTGAAAACGATATTAATGTATTCTTCTGTGTTTGCGCATGTTTATAAATAATTTACCTTACAAATCTGATGACACAGCCCATGTTGCGTTCCCAGAAAAATTTTATAATAAACCCAAACTCACACCAACATGCAGAGATGGAGTTTGAAACACTCCACACATGTAAATAACAGTTTGTGTAGCAGCATTTACTTTAAACGGATCCACTCTGAGATGCACGTACGTAACCCACAAGCATGTAAATAAAGCGCATATATTAAACCTGCATTGCATACATTTAATTTAATCATTGTGTTTGTGAATTCTTAATAGCATTATACTTTATGATTTTGAATGGGTTTAATATGTAAAACGCACCACATATGCATCACGTTTGCTCTGCTTGAGCATGCATTTGTTTACACGTTTTCATCCAAAAAAAACCCTAGAGACCTAACATTGTGTATGTATTTTTTTTTTATGAGCCCAAATATTTGAACGCAGTATTTTTAGAAAATGCCCATCCTCATTTACAAATAAAGCAATCAAAGTGATTGCGATAATGGTGATAGATCAAATGACAGGTTCTATACGTACCTGATGACTCTCCAGAGGCAGTGGGAGGGAAAACCAGTGTTCGATTCTTGATCTCAACTTGTGGCTGGTTGATGCTGCTCTGAGGTTTCTGTCCTGGTATAGTAGGAGTCTCAGCCTGAGGGGGCAGTTGGCATAAAGAGCGGTCCATGGCACAGCTAGTGGCAGAGACATCCATTGCCAGATCCTGCCGGATCTGAACTTTAATGGACTGTAGAAAAGAGGAAAAAAAAAAAAAAAGATAAGATGGACGTTACAGTGAAAGCAACATAATGATTAATTTCCACCTATTATCTTTCTTCATGTTATACAGAAGAATTCACATAAGCTGAGTTTCTTCGGAGTATTAAAAACTAGAATGCATTGTGCCAAATGCAAGTTCATTACAGTATGTCATGAACTTTAAACAACCCTAGAAAACCTCTACATTTCCTCTTCAGTCATACAAAACAAAGATCTGCAGGAAATTAGTACCTTCTGTTGATTATCACACTGTACATAAATCTGTCCACTCCAGGGCAGCATGGAGGATTTGGTTGCCAGAGAAGGATTAGGACTGATTAGAATTTGCAAGTGGCTCCTACAAAAAGGGGGGAAAAAAAGTGGCTACAGATTATTCTGTTAAAAAGCCAAACATTTATTTAAACAGCTATGTACATTAAAAGCAAGAACAAAACATTAAGTCATTGATTTTCCTGGTATGTGTTTTTATGCGAGTTTCGTACTGAGGTTCAATGACTCCGTGCTGTGGGGTGATGGTAAGGCAGTGAGCAGGCCAGGAGAGCTCAAAGCTCAGCTCTCTGTTTGAGCGGTTCAGTATCTGCACATGCCTGGTGTCAGCAGCACTGTCTGCAAATAAACCAGTGGAAGAGAATATTTGAAGGGGAAGCATTCTCTTGCTAAGTGCATTTACTTTGAGTCAAACAGTTACTACTAACAACATTTATTAAACCACCTAAGGTCATTTTCATCATCACATTCTTACTGATAGTGGGTGCTGTGAGAACTAGCTGCTCTGGCTTGATGCTCCAGGTGTTTTCTAGGTTCAGCTCTGTTTGTTTCAGCACAGGTTCTGATGGACTTAATGGAGGACCTTTGACTGGTAGCACGTCCAGGGAAACATTACTGATGTAGCGGCCTGATGACCCCAAACCACTGCATGGAGAACTACACATTAACCTAATCAGCACTGTGAATTCTGAAAGCATTCATTTATGTTTAGTACATCATTCATTGAGGATGTTTACCTGTCTGATTCACAAGTGTGCCGTTGTGAAGGTCTGACAGATTCCATATGGTCGCTCTCTCCAGAGTCTGACATTTCCATAGTGCCAAATAGTGAAAGCATCACTTTGCTCATGTTGCCGTAGAAGATCTGAGCTTCATTCGGCCTTTGAGGCAGATCATAGGCTGAAAATAAACAAAGCCACTATCACAACCAGGGTCACTTAACTGATTAAAAGAAATGCATTTTGAGTAAATCCTTGTCATCTTACCCTCCTGAGCCTGCTCCTCTCCAAGGAACATTTCATCAAAGGGGATTCCTTTTAATAAGCTGTTCTCAGACAGTACTTTATTCCCTGCTTCTGGTTTGATTTGTAATAACCTAGAAAAAGGGGGAAAAAAAAACCATTTACAAAACATGCTTTCAAATCACAGAATGTGTACAAATCGAAGTTCCCTCTCACAGATCAAGTTCACATTTGATAAAGATATCAGGGAGGTTATATCCTAAGCTGGAAAGCAGAAATCATATACTAGTGATATTTAACTTCCAAAAATGTCTACAGTGAACTACGCATGATTCTAAGGCATCCTACTGTGCTCGGTTGAAAAGATAGAGGGCTCATAGAAAGTACATTTTTTTTATTTGGTTAGTTTTTTAAAAAAGGAGTAATAGGTTACCCAAAAATCTAAATTACCCCAGGATTTACATATCCTCAAGCCATCTTAGGTGTATATGACTTTCTTCTTTCAGACAAATACAATCTGAGTTACATTAAAAAAAATATTCTGGCTCTTTTGAGCTTTATAACAGCAGTGAATGGCTGTTGAGATTTTGAAGCCCAATAAAGTGCATTCAAACATCATAAAAAGTACTTTACATGGCTCAGGTTAATAATGGCCTTCCTTAAGCGAACTGATGCGTTTGTGTCGAAAAATATCCATATTTAAAATGCTACGAACCATAATCTCTAGCTTCCACTAACTGTTGTACACCCGTTCATGAGAGAGTGGCATACCAGCACAAGATGTAGGATGTAGGCAAACGTGGAAGCGCAGAGAAGAGTGCAAACAAAACACCGGTCACGAATTAGTACAAAATGAGGATTTGTAAAGAAAAATATCAGGATTTCGATATAAGCCAAGTGGAGACTGGTTTTCCATTGCTGTAAACAAGTTCTCTGTATTTCTCACAAGACTAGCATATTCTCACCAGGACCTACGCTAGTGTGTCATCAATTTGGAGATCTTTTTTTTTTTTTTAAATAAAACATTCTCAGACGTTATATAAAATAAGGGAACCCTGGACTTGAAATAAGGTCTCATACTGAAATAATAGTAGAAAACCCAATAAAGATTTATGTTATTTAAAAATCCACATTGTTTTATACATACTTTGGACCATCCACATTGTTTTATACATACTTTGGACCATTTATACATACTTTGGACCATTTATTTCAATAGTGTCAAATGGTTGCTCTCTGTGAGCAACTGGCACTACCTGTTGCCATTTACACAACACAAACAGCATAAAACAACGCCACTAAACTGAACAAAATGTGCATATTTTGCTGATTATTGCTGTTAAAAAAGGTTAATTAGTGTTAGTAATATGTTTTGGTCTGTACTAATCAGCCAGACCAGGAAAAACATTTGAAGTACTACAGACTGCCAAAAGTTAGGCTAATATTTTAATACTGCTCATACGCATCTTTAACACCTCTTAACTTTAGTTTGTCAAAATATTGCACCCTTTCCTGCTTACTAGGTCATTCTCTATATGATTTAGCAGCTTCCACACGTTTCTTCCGTGGTTTAGACAGCATGAATTAGCAGAACAACGTATTCAGTAGTACATTAACCGTGCAATCCATGCTGTTGTTTACATTCAAGTATCGCCAACATGGCTGACATAAATCGTGACGCAAGTGCAAATCCTCTATACCCTATATAACACGGAAAATGAAAAAACTGATACGATGCGACATTGTGCATCTTTTGGTTGTAATTTTCAGTCAAAGGCCAACAAGAGAAGTAATGTAAGTTACCACTTTCCTAGCAAGAAAAGAACAGAAAGATGCCTGTGGACGAATAAAACTTCCAGAAGACCCACATCTTTGTTTTCTACACTTTAGCCCTGATGCCTTTGAGGCTTTTAGTAGATCACAGCTACTGAAAGAGCTTACAAACTGCAGAGACAAGAAACGCTAGATGCCATCCTGGCAGGATGTAAACGTCGATGCTTGTCATGACGATGCTTGCAATTTCACTTTAGTTTTCCCTTTAATAGACTTTGGCTGAGAAATGTAAAATGTAATAAATACTTCTTTAAAAGTTTTCTAAAATGTTCCTCATTTAAGCTGAGCATTCAAGTCAAATGAGAACTGCCACTTACTTCCTGAACTGTTGTCGAGAGACCTCATCCCCACAGAACAGGCAGACCGTGGCAAGAAGAGCTGCACCCGACTGACAAAGAGCCTGCTCTCTGCGTGAAGCCTTCATCGCTATTGTGATCACCTGTAGAAACAGCACTGATAAATCTTCCAAGCAAATACAGGCATTTAAAAAAAATTTAAATTAAAATTAAATAAATTCACACAACATGCACACGGCTCACCTCCTGTGTTCGCTCTTTCAGGACAAACTGTGAAGGGGACAAGCTAATAACAGTCGCATCCATGACAGTTCGATTCTGAAGATTGCTGTAGGGTACCGCTTTCACGAAGGCAGCACGTGAACCTGTGTTCCGCACGCACACACAGAGCTTACTGACACGGCCGACCTGTACTCCACTCAGCGTGGCCACATAGCCTTCAGAGCGCTTCCTCAGCTCCTCCAGGATTACATTACTCGTGCCACCATAGCCTGAAAGAGGGATCTGAGAACACCACGCTAAAAATGTAACTCCACTTAGTTATAACAATATTACTGTTTATGAGAGATTTAAAAAAAAAAACAACTCACAGTGAATTTGACCCCAGGCTGGGAGGCACGTGCAGCAGACTGCTTGATCTCCAGTTTGGCTAGCATGGAGGCAACACGGGTGGGAGCAAAGAGCAGATGAACAGTCACATCCTCTTTAGGTTTGATTGACAACTCTCTGTTACGTGTCAGTCGCTCATCAGGGCCGAATGAGCTCTGCAGCTGCAGGGTTGAGAGGCACAGAAATAAACAAGTGGGACAAAAAAAAAAAAAAAACGGATAGACAGATGTGAATATGGCCAATGGTTATACAAAACCAATGAGTTGGTTGGCTGGTTAATCTGGGCCAATCAGCACCTGCTCATAAATGCTGTACCTACACCATTTTTGGGACAAAATGCATATTTATCCATTACCCATGATTAATCACTCGGCAAAGTACTACTGTACTATATAAAACCAAGTACTTCATAATAAACAATTTTAAAGAATTACTCCACTTCCAGAATGAAAAATTCCTTATAATTTACTCACCCCCATGTCATCCAAGATATTCATGTCTTTCTTTCAGTCACAAAGAAATTAAGTTTGAGGAAAACATTCCAGGATTTTTCTCCATATAGTGGACTTCAATGGGACTCAACAGATTGAAGGTTAAAAATGCAGTTTCAATGCAGCTTCAAAGGGCTCTAAATGATCCCAGCTGAGGAATAAGGGTCTTATCTAGTGAAACGATCAGTCACTTTCTTATATTAATATTTATGCACTTTTTAACCACAAATGCTCGTTTTGTCTAGCTCTGCATTGCACATGCATTCTCTGTGCTTTACTTTATCACTGCTTTAACTTTTTTGTAAAGGGTGTTAGACCTTCTTTGCATGTTCACTTTGTAAATACTGGGTCAGTACTTCTGCAGTGATGTAGGGTGATTTTGAAGTTGGAGGAGAAAATGAGATGGGAGTTTAGACATACTCCGTGTAATCATGCCCCGGATTACACAGAGTACGGCAGTACTGTATGGCAGAGCTAGACAAGACCAGCATTTCAGGTTAAAAAGTATATAAATTGTAAGTGTTTTATTTTTTTTTAAGAAAATGACTGTTTTGCTAGATAAGACCCTTATTCCTCGGCTAGGATGATTTAGAGCCCTTTGAAGAGGCACTGAAACTGCATTTTTAACCTTCAATCAGTTGAGCCCCATTTGAAGTCCACTATATTGAGAAAAATCCTGGAATGTTTTCCTCAAAAAACGTAATTTCTTTGCGACTGAAGACAGACAGACAGACGTGAACATCTTGGATGAATTTTATTTTGCACGTGGAGTAATCTTTTAAAAACGACAGAAAATCTTTTAACTTCTTTGCCGAAATACAAGCTCTGTGATTTACCATTTGAAAACAGAGGAGAAAACACTGCAGAGAGACCTCCTTTTCTGTTGGAGGAAAAAAAAGGAAACAATTCTTTTTGTGAGAGAATTGTTCCTCCAATTTCATATTTTTTTTTCCATCACGAGGTTCCTTTAGGAGCTCTGTATATTATAGGACTCCATGTCTAAGTTCATTTCTCACTGAGTTGGCTTACCTGGAAACAGTCTTGGTCTTGACCCCTGATGAGCAGTCTGAGCTGCTGCGATGTAGTGGGTGAATTGTTCCTTAAGACCAGCTTCTGTTGCCTACGAACACAAAAGCATAATTTACATCCAATTCACTTTTATGAATAGTTTCTGGCAGTTTCTATGGCTATGTATACTCACACTGCTCTACCCAGTGTAACCCCTCCCCATGCCATGAACTGTTTGTTTGAGAGGATAGGTGGAACCTCAGCCTGTGATAATACAGCAGGTGGAGATACTACTTTTCCAGAAACTCCCTGGACCATCTCTCCTTTCAGCATCACCTCATACTGAGGTCCGCTGGGTAGAACCAGAATCGTCAACATGCTGAGAAAAGAAAAATAATATTACTTGAAAAGCACAACAAGCAGCAACAAGTATTTTTCAAAAATACACTTTCCTCCTAAATAATCAAACTAGATTTCATTCAATCTGAACTGCACAGCAGTGCTTACGGAATCAATCTATATGAGTAAAAACATGCCTCTCCCTAAATTTCTGTGCATCCTGGGCAGAAAAGGAGACCACTACGCCTTGCTCCTCTCCAGCTTTCAGAGTCAGTTCCTCTGGCCTCACAGTGAAGCAGCTGTCCCCATCAGTACTCTGAAAAACAGTCAAAAAAACAAGAAGTGAATCCACAGCAAAGGCTAAGCTAAGTTAGGTATATTTAACACATTAAAGGACATTCTATGGTATATACAGAATTTTGTCAATTTATGAAACATTTAACTGTGTTAAAAAGTAATGCTCATTATCAGGTACCTTTAGTCTGAGCAGAACATCAATGTTGCCCGCATTCTTTAAGGGAAGAGTCTGCTTGGCTGTCTGCCCCAAAGAAGCCTGAAGACACACCGTCTGTACAGATATTCATGTAGTGAACATGTGACATCAAGCAAGTAAATAAAAGGCAAAAAGTTAATAAAAAGGCAATTAATAAAAACCTTAAAAAGCTAAGTGTCTCTTATAGAGAATGTTTTATCCATTACCTGTAGGTCTTTGGGTGCATGTACTCTAGGAGTGCCTGATCTTGCCCTCAGGGCTACACTCTGAATCACATGACTAGGGCCTGGACTGTCCACCTCAATATCCACCCGTGCACTGTATTCATCAGCTGGCCCCAACTCACCTGCATTAAAAGAACACAGCTCCTCATGTTAAGTCTGTGATCCATTTTACTGTATACAGGGCAGGGTTATTATAGTTTTATAGTATTTTACATGCTAGGTTTACATGCATACCTGAACTTGAAATGTACTTCGGAGGTGCACTGAAATGAACCCACACCAAGAAGCTTTCTTGATTCTAAGAAAAGAATAAAAATGTATTTAAACAGTGAAAATGTATTTAAACAGCCATCAAACCATAAAGTAGTTTAATGAGATATTCACCTCTGCATAACTGGCATGCAGCACATGGTTTATGACTGATGAAGTTGAAAGCGAGGTCAGGTTTGAGCCGGTATGAAGGGATCCGTCTGTGGTCATGGCAACTGGGCTCTTAGAGAAGCCGAAACAATGCCATGCTGATGCATTCTGTCAGAGACAAAACCTTTGTTCTTGAATTGTTCAACATGCCATTGAATAAAGTCAGTTAGAAGTCTCACAGACATACAAAAGCACATCATACATAACTAGGGTTTAATAAGTGTTTCAAAACCAAACGCTGACAGATTTCACTGACCGCACTGATAACCAGCCGAATAGGCACGGTAGCATGAGTCCTGTTGACAAGTTTGAGCGGCAAGGCCTTGGTACTTCCCCCCGGAAGGTCCCCGAAGTCCAGACAGCCTGTCTTTCCAACGTCAACCTTTTTTTAAGAGAAAGAAAATAATTTTTTAGGTTTGCACATTTTACATTGATTAAATAGAACTTAAAGACAAATTTCAAGGGTCTAACATCCATGCTATTAATCCTGTGAAGAAAATGAAAAAAAAAAAAAGAGACATGTTATTTTAGTGCTCTGAAACTGAAAACAAGGACAAACGAAACTCTAACCTCGATCACAGGGTTCTCGGCAACAGCGACCAGCACCACTTTCTTAGCAAAGACTTCTGCATGCGCCACAGTCTCGGACTCTGCAGATGCAGGCCAGGATGACACACTGAGAGTATACTGATACAGTCCAGCCCTTGGTGCTATAAACAAAACCTTCTGTTCTTCTGTACATTTGGGACCAATTATGGTCTTATTCTTTACTATCAGCCACTGGAATGGGAGAGACTCCACCTGTGAGGAAATCGCATGATTACATATAAAACTTTTATACTACATATAAAAGTTTGCTGAACCCACAAGATGTGTCTCCATAAGACCAATGGTTATCAAACTTTCTTTGTTTTATCTTAAATCATTTTAATTCATCTTAAAGCGGCTTTCACACCGAAAGCGAGTTCAAAATTGAACTATTTTGAACTTTGAGCGTGGTGTGCGTGCCAGTGGTGTGCTCCACTGTGCGTGCTCTTTGGTCAACACAGCAACAAACCATCCTCGCACAACATAAGCCATTAAAATGAATGGGTTTCATAGCGCAGCGCTTTCTGCTTTGGTGTGAAAACCGCTTAAAGACGAACTCAACTTCCAGAACAACAATTTGCAAATAATTTACTCACCTCCTTGTTATCCAAGATGTTCTTGTCTTTCTTTCTACAGTCGTAAAGAATTTTTTTTTTTGATGAAAAATTTCAGCATTTTTCTCCATATAATGGATTGACATGGTGCCCCGATTTTGAACTTCCAAAATGCAGTTTAAATGCGGCTTCAAATGATCCCAAATGCGGTTGTAAATGATCCCAGCCGAGGAAAAAGGGTCTTATTAAGCAAAACAATTGGTTATTTTCCATTTAAAAAAAAAAAATCCTTTTTTTATATCCTTTTTTTAATGCCAAACGCTCGTCTTGTCTTACTCTGCATGGACTGTTATTGTTCTGGTTCATGACAGTTAGGGTATGTCAAAAAACTCCCATCTCATATTCTCCCTCAACTTCAAAATATATCGCTGTTTTACCTTTTTTGTTAAGGGTGTTTGATGATCACGTTCCAAAAACTGTGTCGGTACTTCTGCAGCAATGTAGGATCATTTTGAGGGAACATTTTCAAGTTGAGGGAGAAAATACGATTGGAGTTTTGACATACCCTAACTGTCTTGAGCCAGAATACACAGAGTTCAAGGACAGCAAAGCAAGATGAGCATTTGAAATTAAAAAGTATTTAAATTGTATTTTTTTTTAAAGAAAATAGCCAATCGTTTTGCTAGATAACCTCCTCGGCTGGGATTGTTTAAAACTGCATTTGGGATCGTTTGAAGCTGCATTTAAACTGCTTTTTGAAAGTTCAAAATCGGGGCACCATATCAGTCCATTATATGAAGAAAAATGCAGAAATGTTTTCCTCAAAAAAAACAACTTCTTTACGACTGATGAAAGAAAGACATGAACATCTTGGATGACAAGGGGGTGAGTACATTATATGTGAATCTTTGTTTTGGAAGTGGACTACTTCTTTAAGGAAGTGTGCTACAGGTCGCCTAATGTGCCTCAGCCAGACTGTTGAGAACTATTGATCTAGACTACATTTCACAGATTTTCTAACCTTCTCCCCATCAATGGACAGGCTTGTGATGGAGATAGAAACTTGCTGCCAGCGCTCAGAGGGGTTGAAGATGTTGAGGGACGTCTGTGAGGCGATTCCCACACAGCAAGAACTGGGAAATTTCAGCTCATTTGGAACCATCACTTGAGCTAAAGAAAAACACATTTTTTTCCTTTAACAAATTCCTTCATAACACCAATTTATTTCACGATAACCATGTATAATGGCTTAATATAATGTAAATGATGTCTCTTGCTGAAATGTGTGATCCTGGACAACAAAACCAGTCATAAGGGCAATTTTTTTTAAACTGAGATTTATACATCATCTGAATTAAGCTGAATGAATAAACTTTTCACTGATGTAAGTTTGTTGGATAGGACAATATTTGGCCGAGATACAACTATTTGAAAATCTGGAATCTGAGGGTGCAAAAATAAATAAATAAATAAATAAAATAATATTGAGAAAAATCACCTTTAAAGTTGTCCAAATGAAGTTCTTAGCAATTTTAACATGTTACTAATCCAAAATTTAAGCTTTTATATATTTACGGTAGGAAATTCACAAAATATCTTCATAGAACATGATCTTTACTTAATATCATGATGATTTTTAGCATGAAAGAAAAATTGATCATTTTGACCCATACAATGTATTTTTGGCTATTGCTACAAATTTACCCGTGCTCCTTAAGACTGGTTTAGTTGTCCAGGGTCACATATGAAGTAGCGTCATTGTTTCAATTATATCAAATGGTTGCACTCAGTGAGCTACTGGCGCTACCTGTTGCTTTAAAAAAAAAAAAAATAAATAATAATAATAAATTTTAAAAAAAAATAAAAAAAATAAAAAAATAAATAAACAAACACGCAACGGAACTCAATATACCTTTCATAAAATAAAATACTGATATGATGCCACATCATGTGGCTTTTGGTTGTAATTTTCAGTCGAAAGCCACCAAGAGAAGCAATGTAAGTTTTACTGCTTTCCTAGTGATAAGAGGGGAAAAGAATGGGAAGATGCCTGTGGACAAATAAAACTAACGACGCTTGTCATTATGCCGCAGCCACTAAAGGAGCTTCTCAGTCCGGATTCACTCGATATCCGGGGATGTTTAGATTCTTGTGGGGAAAAAAACGATGGTACGGCATTTAGCCAACCCTTATATCCATCGCCACCTGTAAGTTCTTTCAGTAGCTATGGTCATCATATCAGTATTTTATTTACCAAGTTGTGCATTTCAAGTTGTACAGACCAATTATTTGTTTGTAAACAGTCGGGATGTGCGCGCGCATCATGGTTGCAGAAAACCCAGGAGAGATAGCCTTTACGGCTAGAGAATTACACAGATACGGTACAAGACAGTTAGATTTAAAAAGAATATAGATTATATTGATTAGATGTCATTTTCAAAATGTTCTCCGCATATTACAAGAGCTTGTCACCCAGCGATAAACACTTATTCAACAAAATTGACGTTAGATAGAAAAGGGACAGAAAAATTACGGTTTTCAAGTAGCAGTCTATGGAGCCATAGAATAGAATAGAGAGAGAAAAAAAAAAAAAAAAGGTCAATTAGATTTTATATTTCACAATTCTGAGATTATAGCTCAGTTCAAGAATAAGGAAAAAAACAACTCGTCATTCTCTCAGAATAGTTTATCCCACACTTCTGGCTTTTTCCCCCTCACAACTCACTATTTTTTTTTTTTTCTTTTAGTTAAATCGAGTTATTATTATTAATTATATAGTTACATAATTAGGAGATATAAACCTGCATTTGTGAGAAACAAAAAGTCAGAATTGTGAGATAAATAAAGGTTATGTACAAATGTTCATAGTTATAGTTTTAAATAATATTTCATATTGTAACTGTAGAGATTATATAATGCGTCCCCTATGAACAGCATATGTGAATATTATGTAGACCTATTGTTTGAATCCAATTTATGCTTTAAAAGTAGAGCAATCATAGCAGTTTTCATCCATAGTATGTCTGTTTAAACATCTGCGTTTACATTCAAATGACGTCTTTGACGACAGTATTCTATAAAAATTATTTGCATTTTGACATCAAATGGCACAAAAACATATTTTTTTTTTCTTATTCCATTGATTTTTTTCCCTGATTACCTCCACTTGTTACCAGTGTTTTTCTGCTACAACTATGTGCGCGCGGTTGCAAGTGACGTAACTCTGACGTCTACTCCAAAATGGGCTATTGCTGTAAAAATAGGTATCACCAGTAACTTACAGAATGCAACCATTTCAAGTAAATCAAAATAATGGCGCCCCCCCATAATCCAAAATATGTACAAAACAATGTGGATTCTTTAAAGAACAAATCTTTCATGGGTTTTCTACTACATAGGGACATAATTTATGTTACATTAAGCCATACAAGTTAATACCCAGGGTTCCCCTTAAAACAAATGAAAATTTTTTTCACTCACTTCTAAGGTCTGCAAGATCCCGTGAAGCCCATGACCCAACATTTGGCTGTCCATAAGTTTTGCTGACTGGATACTGAGGAGGATGTTGTTGACCGGAGTTCAGATAGCCAGACTGAAGGCTTGTATGCCCAGGTACATGCATATGTCCCATAGATGGGTTTGCAGTAGGCATTGCAGCTGATACTCCATACAAACCAGATGGTCCTCCAATCTGATAAGGGGGAGCATGCAGAGGCCCCTCTGAGCTCAGGTACTGCTGTGCCAGTTGGGAACCGAAGAGCGAACGCCCGGTTAAGAGGTTTGCAAGAGCACCCTGAGAGTTGTAGCTCGGTACTGGTCCATATGTCAAGTCATCCGCGGTGCCAAAACTAGATCCAGACCCCAAGACATGAGGCAACAACTGGTGTGCCTGTTCTGTGGCCGTCCCAGATGGATGCTGACTGTTCAGCTTGCTTGAGTACCCAGAATCTCCTTGAGCGTACAACCTCGGCCCAGGCTCAGACTGCCGGTTGCAATTAGAGAATCCATTTCCATAGTCTTTATGGAAATCACTTTGGCTGTGTGAGCCCAGTTCAGAGGTCTTTTTGTTAAAGTCTGGAATTTCAGAGATGCAAAGAGGCTCTGGACTCTTTGAAGAACTCGGAACATTTCCATTATCAAACGGCTCCACTGGAGGAGTTGGACTGGCTCTGATTATAGTGGTGCTTAGAGCAATCGAGGCATTTTTCTAGGAAAAAAAAAAAAAAACCCGAGAGATTTTACTGTAGATTTAAACTATGAAGTAAATTAGCAGCATTACTATCTTTCTTTAAGCCACGCACACACAGCTAAATTCGGTTCACCTTTTAGGGCCTAATCACACACTGTACACACGTAATTCACTAAAATACAGGCAGTGACAACCACTTTTACAGAAATTCTTGAATCACAGGGAAAGCTGTACCAGAGCAGTACAAGCCTTGACTCATTTGTGTTGCCAGATCTTCCTAAAAAGAAAATCAGCGAACAAGAACAAGCATAATAAACTGAAATAAAAAAAATAAAAAAAAAACACCTGATATTAATTGCTCAATTTTGGTCCTCCATCAGGTTGCTGTACCTGTATTTCTGCTCTGAAATCTGTCATTTTTATAAAAAGTAGAAGAATGAGTAACTTTTCCCTTGTTAGTAATATGTCTAAATGAACACTAACTGGACTAAAGCAACTTGTTTACTTGCTTATTTATAATCATTTTGAAAAATCAAATTAATATGTTAGTATAAAAAATAAAATACATCAGGCTTTTGAGGAACAGCAAGAACTTCACTGCCTACATGGCTAATTCGTTTATATTGCAATCCACATAAAACAAAGTTAAATGCTCACCTTATGGTGATCAGGGGTGGGCATGCAAGTGTTTTCATTAATGGAGAGGTAAGTCAGTCTGCTGAGAGATGGGCTTGAACAATGAGACTGAGGGGAGTCAGGGTCTCCAGCAGGACTCCTCTGAGCCTTTCCACTACAAGGGGAACACGGAGACATCTCTCTGTTTCCAAAACACATGGATAAGTGTCAAATCAGGCCATTATTTATCTATTTACTGAACCACAAATATATTAAAAACATTTTATACAATAACTGACAGTTGCTTATACCACAAAAAGTCAATGTAATTCTATTAGATATGGAGTTCAGAAACATTTTACCCATATCCACTTGGAATGGAGGTCTGGCTTGGACTGGAGTGGGTAAGAGGAGAGGTGGATGGTCTGAAATTACAATGGGTGACCTCCACAACACCAGGGGCACTGCTCTCAGGCGAGCCTTCAATAGAAAGTAGTAAATTAAATTGAGGTCCCTAATTTTCTAAAGCTTTCATGACCTGAAGTTATCATGATTTCAGGCACATTTAAGCACAGACAAGAAATCAGAAAGATGCAGTAAACAAAAACAAAAATATGTGCAACAAACCAGGACTGTCAATAAAAGCAAATTATATGATATGCCATTAATAGCATTAATCAATACGTGATACAAAATACATTGTATTGGTCAAAATGATCGATTTTTCTTTTATGCCAAAAATCATTAGAGTATTAAGTAAAGATCATGTTCCATGAAGATATTTTGTAAATTTTCTAACATAAAGATCAAAACTGAATGTTTGATTAGTAATATGCACTGCTAAAAACTTCATTTGGATTTTCTAAATATTTTTACATTTTTTTAGCACTCTTAAGATTCCAGATATTAAAATTGCTGTATCTCTGCCAAATACTGTCTAATCCTAACAAACATACATCAACGGAAAGCTTATTTATTCAGCTTTCAGATGATGCATCTCAATTGACACATATGACTGGTTGGAGACTTGGTTGAAAACAGACCTAAATGCAAGGTTGCAGAAGACTGTAAGTAAGGGGTGGGATTTATGCAATCAACTAATAATTTAAGAAGTCTGGCAGTCATCATCAGAAAGAAGTCTGCCGTTTTATGAGAAGTTCAACTTATGACACTGATGAAAAGTTACGAGGTAAATTTTTTCCAAAATTTTGGAAAAACATTCACAATTAGACATGGGTGCCCAAACTTGGTCCTGGAGGGCTGGTGTCCTACAGAGTTTAGCTCCAACCCCGATTAGACACACCTGAACCAGCTAATCAAGCTCTTACCAGGTATACTACAAACCTCCCGACAGATGTGTTGAGGCAAGTTGAAGCTAAACTTTGCAGGACACCTCTGCAATAAGAAATAACATGCATTTAGAAAAAGACATACCAAATTTCTCCTGTGTTGCTGGGAGTGAATCCTGACGATCAACAGCTGCAGTTTTCTGTTTTGAAATCAACTGAGGGGCTTTAGGGCTTCTGGGTGATCTTGCCTGGTTAATGCTAGCTTTGTCTGTCTGGCCTCCTGTTGTCTTGGGTTTGTGTGGGGAGGTCTTCAGCGACGATGCTTCCGAGCGGCTGCCACTTCGAAGGCCAGGTGAGGTCTTTGGGGCAAAAGCAGGAGTTGATATGGTCCCTTCGCCTTTCAGAGAACGGCGGTTACCTGTGGTGGAAGTGCTGGCCACTTGTGGTCGAGCCGTTCCTATTTTAAACTTGGATTCAGAGACAATTTTAATGGTGGAGGGTGCTGCACGATAGTCATTTTTGTTTTTCTCAATGCCAGATTTGAAGTCAACAGGTTTTGATTTGAAAGATGTGGAAGATGATGAAGACTGTCCAGAACCTAGAGATCTTTTGGCTGGATGTGCAGTGGCAGTTGGTAAACTGCTTGACTTGGGTCGAGGAATTGCACTTCGTTTGACATCTGATTTTGGATTTGGTGATACAACATAAGTCCCCTCTGTTTGTTTAGATGTGCTACCTGCCAGAACCTGACATTTTTTGCCCACAGCTTGGTCTTCCACAACTGAACGCTCTTCATTTTTATGGATAGTTCCATTTTCCAGAGTCAGCTTGTTAGAACTGGCCAAACTGTCAGCCAAAGTGAGGATGTCCAAGCAGGACTGTGAGGTGGATCCATCACTGTCGCTACTTGAGACCTCAGCTCTCTTTAGATATTTCTCCATGTCGGGAGTACTAAGATCACCCACTGATACGGTCTTCTGCAGTTCTTCCAGCAGACCATTCTTATTTGAGGCTGCTACAGTTTCAGGACTCATAACTGACTCTTCTGCTACTTGCTGGCGGCTTTTAGAGCGGCTCCGTTTGGACAGCTCCATGATCATGGCAGCAAGCTGGGCTGGATCTGAGCTGATGGAGGCATCAGCAATTGCAGATGCAATTGTGCTGATGCTGAGCATAGGGTTGCTGCTGGAGTTGGACAATTCTGAACTATGGCCAGAAGTCTCCTTATCGTCATATTGCACAGAGATCTAATAAATCAGACAAAAAGTTTCAACACATTTGCTCATTTTTAAAAGACTATATGGCAGCAGTCCAAAACTAAATGGTTGTCGATACCTGGGAAACCTGTCCCTCAGTTTTTTGTGGCTGCACATTATTCTCATGGTTGGCTTCAGCTATGTTGGGCTCAAGAGTCTCATCTAGATCCTCTGTATTTCACATTAAAGACATCAAAAAATTACTTGCAAGTAAAAAAAAAAAAAAAACGCAACAACAACAAAAAAATTAAATAACTAATATGAGTAAAGTATTATGAATGCACCTGGATTAAGGGTCTCATCAGCATCACTTTGTGGAACTGTCTCAGTATTGATGAAGCTTCCTCTGGAGAACAAATCTGACGGTCTAAGTAATGCAACAGGTTCCCTCTTCTCAGGAGAGGTAATGAAGTATCCAAAAGAAGGCTGAAAAACAAACATCAAATTGTTGAATAACTAATTTAAGCTTGGTTCTGAAAGGCCACCTTTCAGCAGAGTTTAGCTCCAACACTAATTAAAAATATGAAACAGCTAATCAATGTCTTCAGGATTACTAGAAACATCCAGGCAAGTTTGGGCTGAACTCTACTGAACACTGACCATGCAGGAACGAGACTGAACATCTCTGCTGTACAGCATTTCAGGCACATTCCTGATGGGAAGGTCGTTAACATATAGTCTGGCCAAATTTGATGGCAGTATTTGAATTGTATTGCATTCAAGATTCACATTATTGAGTTTAAGTATATCAAGGTAAGTGATATGATCTTTCAGCCATACTATCTGACCTACAGGAATTTTTGCAAGTTGCTAGTGCACTTCACATGGTGAGAGTCATGTGCGTAGAACACAGTGTTTTCCAAATGAGTCAATTTTGGAGTTGCATTTCAGTGACTATGTATCTTAAAAGATATCTGCTTAGGGTCCTCACCCTTTTCACATTGTCCTCTTCACTGCTCCCAAGGCACCCTAGAGCTTCAGAGCGCCTCTGAAAGAACTCCCCCAGTGAAATACGCAGATAACTTTGGTTCCCAGGATCGAGTTCAGAGGAAACCTGGGAGGCCCTCATGAGGATGTTGCTACTACTTGGGACTTTCCAAGAAGTGTCTCCCAGCACTTCACTCATATTTACAGCTTGAATCTGCTCTTCCTACCAAAAGGCAAAAGAAAAACACATTTTTTTGGTTGCTAAATCACATCTATGAGCATGTGTGTACAATACACTTAAGATCTAGGTTGGCTGAACTCAAAATCCTACGGGGAACTGTTCATACCTGCATAAACTGGTGCTCCTTTTCAAACTCCTCCTGATCCTCAATGATCTTGTCCATGGCCTGGCCTAAAGTAAGACAACATTATGTAACAAAAGCAATGACACATTATTGGATGAGTTAATACTTTAAATAAATTCCGTCAATTTGCTCATCTCAGTGTCGTATATACATAACTGCTTTTCACCAGTCCAACACAACAGGAGAAAATTGAGGAATGGTGCACCTAAAAAAAAAAAAAAAACTAAATTTTTATTTAAAATGTGAACATTACTGCATTCCACTTACTTCCAGCAAGAAAATCTTCAGACTGAAACTGCACAGCAACTTCCTCAGGCATATTGGCTTCCATTTCCTTCTCGAAGGAAGAGTAATAGGCCAAATCAGTGACCCACTTTCCCTCTTCATTCTGGTAGACCACACTATGAGTGGCATTTGTACCTAAGGAAATAATGAACATTAATTTCTGTATCATAAAATACTATTTTGCAAGTTTCATGTAATACTACAAATAGCTAAGAAACTGTTGACGTTACATTAGAAATGAGGGGAAAACAGACAGTTACCTTGTTGTAACTCAAGATTGTCTGATTGGTGATTCCAAATATCATGATGCTCCTCTTGATTCTCATTAAAGCTCTGGGAAAGGTACCTAGCATCCAGAGACTCTCCAGGTGGATCATCTTTACTGCTGGTGCTCTGCTGCTCATTGAGAACTGGAGAATCCCCACAAGGCCCACCACGCATGCCCAGGGAACCGAGATCCACAGTGTGGCCCAGGTCGAGCCCTTGCTCTGTTTTATTATGTGATTCCTGAAGTATATGAGAGAGGTGGAAACTGCTCTGGGTGCCCTGAAGGAAATGGCTGACTGAGGAAGAAATGTCCTGAGGGTTGTGACCAGCACCTGCCCTCAAGTATACAGAGTCCAGGTGAACTTCTGCTGTGTTATCCATTGCATCCTGTTTAGGGGAAAAGTGTTAAGGGTATCATCAACAATTTGTAATACAACCAAAAATATGGACAAAGACTTACAAGAGCCTCCTGTCGATCCAAACTCATGCTCCAATTAACTGGGCATCGACTGGCAGGTCCAGATGCCACAGTAGCATGACCAGCCTCCCCTGTGCCAACTGGACCAACACGGTCACCCATCTGAAAAGAAATTAAAATACAATCTGTAATTGTGCTGTGCTTTGTATAATTATGCTAGGATATGCTAAAACAAAAAAAAAACAACACAATAATATACATACACTTTTTGAATTATCATCGAAGGGATGATCATATGTATGCAGTTAGCTATTTTTTAGTTAACTTGTAGTCTAACTATGAAGCTGTGTCTTTCTAACCTTCCAGTTTTAAAGTAACTTCCCAAAACCAAACAGCATGTTCCTGTTGTTTAAACAGATAAAACTTTACACTGATTGTTATTCATTGCTCATATGCCACTAACATTACCTGGCCATGCGTAATCATGCCCGATCTGCTGAGCAAAGATTGAAGCTGGTCATCATCTCCTGTCTGTCCACTTCCACCCACGATGCCAAGACCACGAAGCACATCATAGGTGCTCTGGACTGTGGTGGGAGGCAAAGGAATTGTAGATACGCCTCCATCATTTCCCTCCTCATCACTGCCACTAGTCCCATCTCCTCCTCCTCCATCACCTGACGGCACAGAGAAACACTGATAAGACTTCCTGCTCTTCTACATTTTTAAACAAAAATGCTAAGTAAGTAAATAATTATAATTCATTTAATAAACACCCCTTTACCCGTTATAGGTGAGTTGATGACCTGTCCCTCTGCTGAACGGCGGTGCTCAATGCCTGTCCTGGTGTCAGGGTTCCTCCCTCCCATCTGTAGCTCATCATCAGAACTTCCTCCCTCCAACCCTGGTCGAAAATGGGGCCGGTGGCTCTCCCCAACCTGACCATATACAAACAGTTGAAATTAAATTACTGCATTACAAAATAATAATATGTAAGTGTGAATCTGGTAATAAATAAATAAATAAAAAAATAAATACAAAGCACAGATAACACTAAGAGCAGAAAGTAGACTAACCGGTTGTCTGGAGGTACTAGGTAGGAGAAATCTTGCTCTGCCCCGGTTTTGTGAAGCTTCTAGTTCATCCTCTGTATCCTCTTCATCACTTGCAGGACAAGAATCCATTCCTGTGGCTGCCAGACGCACATCAGGCATGTGAAAGTCCCTCTGTGGTGAGATACAGCAGTAACAAACATTAGCTGAAAAGTTTTAGAACACAAACTATACAGATCAGAGTGTCATTTTTTCTTTAGAACAATGTGATTGTTTGAAACATGCCTGTTTCAACATTACGAAAATAAATAGGGTTCATTTTGATTTAATTTTGACTTTAGGACCATTAACTCATACTTGGTCGTAGTTGTCATGGTGTCTGTTCCTTTCTGGTTCAGTGGAGTGGGGCTGAGATGAACTGGAAGGTAAGTTCTACAACAGGAACAGATCATATTATTAAAAAGAAATAGGGCAAGCTTTCACAAACAAACTGCAAAGGAGAACTCACAACAGGGATTTCTTGTCCTTCTACTCGGCCTCTCTGCATTGCAGGTGGCATTAGCTTGTTAAAATACAGCTCCAGTTCCTCATCATGGAGCTGGTTCACATCAATGTCATCATCTAGAGGACAAAAAGTTCATTTAAATCAATTACTGCCTGGCTTATCTCAGCTCTTTAGAGCTTCAGAGCTCTTCAGAACGTATAACATATAGGGATGTGACAAGATCTTGTAGCACGAGATCCCGCAAGATCAGTCGGGTATTCTTGCAAAACATTTTGCATGTTTACATTAGAGCTGCACGATTAATCCTCTAAAGATCGAGATTTCGATTAAAACACCAATGCAATCTTACTCCTGAATGACAATGATTTAGCTTTGTCTATTACGGCTGTTTCACGTCGTGAGTGCCAGTGGAGCGCGAGAAGCATGTTTTGTCGCTGCCCATGTTACACTTCTGATGTGAAAGCTGTCATTCACTGATATGGGCGCGACAAAACACGCTGCTCACGCTCTACTGACGCTTACGATGTGAAACAGGTGTTAAAGACATTCGAATCTGCATTAATACTGCTGCTGGTCCAGAAAGATCAACACAAAGAGTCTTTTCAACCACATTATAATCATTATTTCTGTGTTACAGACATTAAAATAACAGAAGTACTGGGATAAAAGTTTATAGTTTGGGTGTAAACACTTATTGTCTACAGTAACGATCAAAACTAAAGTATCTTAACATGAGTATGTATTGTAACGGTTATCCTCTTCCGCCAGCAGGTGGCGACAACTGCCCGTTTAAAACAAGTATGTGATTGAATCATTCATTCAGGAGATTCCAATAGTGAAACCAATCTTAATGAATTGAGACACTGACTCCTTCATTGATTTTTTTTTTTT
This sequence comes from Labeo catla, assembly GCA_012976165.1. Taxonomy (NCBI): domain Eukaryota; kingdom Metazoa; phylum Chordata; class Actinopteri; order Cypriniformes; family Cyprinidae; genus Labeo; species Labeo catla. The sequence goes on from VONZ01000168.1 coordinate 360,614, forward strand.
TTTTAATTTTGTTTAAATAAATGTGTTTTTAAAAAAAACAAAGGGGTCATTGGAAGCCAAGTTCACTTTTACACGTTGTTTGAACATTAATGTGTGTTGGCAGTGTATGTACAAATCTACCTTATAATGGTAAAAATCCATGCAGTGGTTTTTAATTAATCTATAAAAATAATATTCCCTTTTTCAAATCAAGCCATCCTCAGATGCCTGTCATTGTGGCGTCACACCCACAGAGGCCGCTCCCACGATAGTTGATTAACATGAGCGTTTTACCTCAGATCAGCTATAACAGTCCGCCCACTTTGTTTCGCTGCCGAGTTTGCTGTTTAGTTTTCTAATCTTTTTTTCTCCAGAATTGTGAGAATCATGGTCTCCAATTCATTAAAAACAACTGGGATTCTCAAATTATCCAGAATCGCGAAGCTCGTTCAAAATGTTGTTTATTACTGCATATAATTCATTAAAATGGAAGTTTAATTTCCTAAAGTTCAAAATGCACCTACATTTTTTTGCATTTTGTCTTTTTCTGTTTCATGTTTTCCCTATACATTTCATTACTGAGGATTTCTTTAACAAAAAAAAAAAAAAAAGTTAAAAAATCTTGTCTCGTTCTCGTGAACCCAGTCTCGTGTCTCATCTCGTCACACCCCTAATAATATAATACAAAAAAAATTATCCAACCTGTCATATCACTGTTCATGCTGTCCAGAGACATCAGTTTCTCATTGGCCAGGAAGCTTGCGATGCTGCCACTGCACCTTTCACTGTCTGTCCCTTCACTGGCAGAGCCCTCCTCATCCTCCATCATCACTGGGAGCACAGTGGCCTAAGAAGAACAGACGACACCTTAACCCTATGATGCCTACTATAGGATAATTGATATGCAAATTAAGTTAAATGGCATTGACAGACCACTCCACAAGATAAAACATAGGCGTCAGTGAGTACAAAAACAGTGAAGTACCTGAGCTGCCAATATATCTTTGTCCCCAATATGGGAGAATGACAGAAGACCAGTTGAGATTTCTAAGAAAAGATAAAATATACATCAAAATATAATCATGCATTTTCAGTAAGACACATTAGTTTTACCATAAAATGGCAAAGACAGCTAGCTCTAAAAAAACCCAAATACATACCATTAGCCCGAAGAGGAACAGAACCTGACCCAAGAGGAGCAGCCACCCCTCCTGATGATGTCTTAGAAACAGAAGCAGATTCTGTTTCATCCAAATTAACTTTCACCAGCAGGTCAGAGAACCGATTTGCAGCAATGAAGTCATCTACATTGTCTCTACACACACAAACAAACACCAAAAACAACACTAATGAAAGAACAGTCAACCAGCACAGGCTTTTCCAATGATCTAGATCTGGTTAAAATGCAAACCTACATAACGCAACTTAATGAATGAAATACAAGACAAAATAGCTGGAGCCACATTAACGTTACATTTTACACTCACTGAAAATGAAAAACGAAGGGGAAAAAAAAAAAAGTTGAAAAATAGGTCAAAATAAAATAAAATAGGCAAACATTGGCTGATTATTTGTACTAGAGGTAAGAGTTTATAACTAGTCTAAGCACAGTTAAAAAGTAATACAATGAAAAAAAAAAAAGAATTGACACACTTACTGGCACAGATGGAAAAAATAATAAACAACTGCTTAACACTTACAAATCTTCTTTGAGGCTGAGAACAAATTTTTCCCTGCCTCCATCTGACCCCTGGGAATGCATGAGTGAAAACTGTCCATCCTCTATATATGATGCTTGGGCATCAGTTCGTCTGGAAAAGACAAAAAGGGCTCAAACTACACAATACTTCCAATAAACAAAATTGATTAAGTTAGTGGCAATACAAGTAAAGCATGTGTGCCCTTAACCTAGATGAGCTAGTACAGCGAACCATTTCAGTGTCAAAACTTCTAAGCAATCAATCAATCAAATCAATAAAGCACTAGTGTTTTGACCAACAACTCACATGGCAAATAAACGTTAACCCTCTTTGAAAGAACAACTTTGGGTCTGCCTCAAGTGGTCCAATAGAGGTTCCTTGACCATTTTTTTAATTGTCTTATTTTTGAGTGATTACCTCTATTATGACTTTGCAGATTTCTTTTTCTTAGACTTAAGTCCAAATGTAATGATCAAGGTTATACTTTCACGTAGGGATGGACAATATATTAAATATTTGCGATAATGTCGCAATAATTTTGACGACAATGTAAAATTTGAAAATATGGTGAATATCGAATATTTCACATTTGAGCAAACTTTACCAAAAGAATGTGCCGAACGTCCAATATTACATTCCCTTTCTTAAGAGACGTGAGGTGGGGGTGCTCTACACGCCTCTACTATGCGAGCTCTCATGAATGCGGTTGCCAGATATCAAGAGCTTAAATCCCTGAATCAGAGCTTCGCTGTTACAAGGATATATTTTCTGTTCTGTGTTTTATTTTAAGCAATCTGGCAACCATGCGCATGAGCTCGCTCTTCATTGCGTTACATACACGTTAATTTAATAATAAACAGTAAATGACCACTAGATATTTAACTGCTTAAATTTGCACTAAACATTTTGAATTTACTTTGTAACAATAGCTGTTCTATCTGTTGTTTTTTTTAATAAGGGAAAAAAAAAAATTATGTTTTTTATATTATTTAAAAGCAACTGCAAACATATCGAGATATATATCGAATATTGTAAAAATTGACAATATCGAGACATCAATTTTTTTTATATATCGCCCAGCCCTACTTTCAGGTCACGGTCAGGTTACGTTAGGGTCGATATTTGTTTTGATGAACCTGAGATCTTTTAGGTTGTTTTCAGTTGATGCACAATCAAATTATACTAAACATTATTTGTGGTACGGCTCTGACCTAATAACTACAATAAGCATTGTGATTTGTTACTTTTAGTATTTAAGTATGAGCTTCCAAATTCTGTCAATTTTATAACAAAATTTAAATGTAACCTCCACATTGTCCTATATAAACCAACATAGTACTCAAAATAAATAATAATACTCCTAAAAGTGAAATTCAAAAAATAAATGCCATTTGTACACTCGTTATCTCAAAAGAAAAAGTATGGACTTACTGAAATGTTTCATGCCTCAAGTGATTACTCAGTTAGCATTTCAATTGCAAAAGGAAGTCAATAAAACAGCTTGTAAGTGTTACATTTAACTCAGAAAAGTCAGTCAATGTTCACCGCTCATTTGTAAGCTAGAGGGAAAAAGCATTTTGTTACATGAAAACTTTTATCACTAATATAAAAACAACAGTATTTTATAGGAAATATGTTTAAGACTGATATACAGACATACAGAGGTCAGTCTGGGGAAAAAATAAATAAATAAATAAATAAATAAATAAATTAAAAAAAAAAACCGCACATTACCATGTGACCGTTATATTTGGACTTAAGTTCTAAGAAACAAGAACATTTAAAATATTAAAATATGTTCCAGAGATTTGTTCTTGTTCCAAGGAGCTATACCAAAACTTTATTGGGGGCCATGACACAAAGACAGATGCTATGGCTAAACTAAGTAAAATTAAAAAAAAAAAAAGGTGTTTTATAAAACCAGTATAGAAGTAATCACTCAAAAAAAAAAAAAAAGAGGAATATTAAAAACTGGCAGGTAATGAACTTTATAATTTTTGGACCAAATGAGACAGAATGACCCCCTTTCTAACACTCACCAATATTCACCAAATAGGAAACTGAGGAAGTCAACATTATCGCCTAGTTAGGACAGACACGCAGTCACAATATTCATGAGATTACATGCAGGAGTCTCCCACCTGTTGTCTACTGGAGGTCTAATTTTAGCCACGGTAGAGGCGGCCATGGGTATCCCGAGCGTAGAACCCAGTGTCACATTGCCGAGAGTGGCGCGGCCACTACTGCCCAGCGAGGCGTTTGAAAGGAAGCTAGGAAACGGCTCATCCTCAATGTTTTGGAAGTTCTCCATGTCGGTGTGACTCATTGACACAGGGCTTCACCACATGAGGAGTGACCTACAAAAAAACAGAAGAGCATACAGTCAACTGGCCTCATCACAAGTTCCTATAGGAAACCGGTGACAAACAACACTGTCATACTGTACTTGGGTGTTTAATAGACATGGCTGACTACCATGAATCTGTAAACGTCTGTATCAAGTCAACTGTATCAATCCAAAGCTTAAGAATGTTATTTCTCTTGCACAGTGTCAAATCAGACACAACGGGATGTTTTATAACTCATATCGTTGCACAGAGCTGATACTGTTAATAAGGCAGCTAGCTCCTGTTGCATTTAGCTTTATCATTACTAGAAGATGTCAAAGTACATTGTAACATTTTAAACTGAGAAATAATTACATTTACATCAGCCTCGTGAACTTGACTGTCTCCTTCTCCAGAATTTTCGTCTTTCATCTGACGTTTGTAACTTAGTTAGCAGACTAGCTTTATCAGCTCAATAACCAACAACTTTACCTGCACATTAACCTCTAGTATGTTTCTGAAAGCAGAATAACAGTATTTTTGGTTGGACTGAAATAAAACCTGAACAAATAAGGTTAACGGGCTGTTTAGTTCAAATAAACGGCGTGCAATGGAGACTAACGTTAACTTAATCAAGGCCAGGATACAAACACGTCAACCACCCAACTTAAACAGTTAAACAAAGACAAAAGTGACACTTAAAATATCACTTAAACAACAAACGACCTTTTTCCTGGCTCGGGCTTACTTTTTGACCAGTCGTTGGCTGAAAACTAAACAGTGACAACAACTGTGCGAAAGATTTGCAACAGCTGAGAGGAATCTGTTTCGAAGACAACTTACCATGAGGGGAAAAGCGGCACTTGTGCCTTTATAAACGTAGCTCATTCGACTACTTCATGCAAATACAGCACCGATAATCCGTGTAATGCTAAAAACGTTGCAGTTACAACAGCCTCCCGACTTCTTGAGAGCAGTTTGTCGAAGTGTAAAGATGAAGTGAAGCCATTATGTTAGAATCCCGCCTCTGGGTTTCTCTTTGCATGGGCGGGGCATCGACATAACGGCAAATTTCATTGGACAATCCTTTCTGAGGGCTTTCGAAGAGTGGCGGAATCGTGTGTCAATCACGTTGTTGTGTGTTTTGAATGAAGAAGCTGTTTGTTTGAAACATTTTTAATACATAAACTGGTTGTAAATAGTATTGCTTTCTGTATACTTTACAGTTGGTCATTTATAGTGCAGCAATAAAATTCGGTATGCATGATGACTTAGGTTAGTTGTATGTCTTACAATCAAACATTTAAATGTTTTAAAATGATTATATAATTATAGTTTCGGAATTACAAATGACGTCCCATATAAACTACGAGATCGTGAAATGTGACCCACAGAGCAGCTGAGACTAAGAGCAGCTGTGGGAGCCATACATGACAGTTGCTTACTAAACACGTATTGTAATTCACCAAACGTTTTGTGCACATTTGGACTGTCTGATAAAACTGAGACTAGAAATAATTATTTGGATTTAAGACCACACACAAAATTCAAGAGTGCAGGACAAGATATGCGTACTCATACACAATAATAAATTTTAGAACTGTAGAAATACTGCTTATTGGACCACTAAAAATACAGAAAATGAATGAGAACAAGATCCATTATTAGACTGACTGTGGTGCTAAAAACATCTAGCTTTTTAAGGCCCAGTCAGATTTTTATATACAATCCACTATTACATGAATAACACATAAAAACAGTTCTGTGTAAGTGTTTAACACCGTGCCATTTAATACAACCCCTTTTCTTCACAGACACGTTTGACCTTACATGTAAATCAAATCATTCATAAAAAGTAATTGCAGAAATGCATGATTCAAATAAAATAAGATCAAATGTTTGTTAGTACTTCATGTATACCAGCTGCTTAAACCTTAACCTTTATGATTTTCGTACAATAATAGAAGAGAATGAGAGAAAAGTCAATTAAACAAATATTTTAAAACCTTGTAATGGCAGCATCTTTTTTCCCCCTTAATCACGGTAACAAAACATAATTGAAATAACATGCTTTATATGGATATCATGGGTTTTCATGATCAGAACATCCATTTAAACATGTACAAAATTCTGAAATGGGCAAAAGCCCATGTGTTTTTCACAGTCTGTCTTTAGAGTAAAACAATTCTATAGATTGAAAGAAAAATCAACTAAGAACATTCCTTGAAGGCAGTGAACAATAATAATGAACCCATGGTAAGTGCCAGTCTTGTTGCATGTCCAGCAAGCACAATCAGTTGGTCTCAGTGTGAAGTCCAGCATCAAAGAAGTGCTCAGCTCCAGATTTCCTCAGGGTAGTCCTACTGTATGCCATCTATCTTCCAGTGGCCCCATTTAGAGCACTCTGTGCACCTGCAGATCCCAGGATGCCACTCAGAGCACCAGGCTGACCAGATACTGGACTACCATCTCCCTTTAGGATACCCGTGCATTTCCAATTGTCCATGTAGTTTGCTGGTGAAACAGTCAAATTACAATAAATTAATATCACTCCAGTAGTTGCATTTTTTGATTGTTATTACAAATCCTCACCTTTCCAAAGTCTCACACACCCATCATCACCAGAGGAAGCCAGAATTGTACTGGTGATGTTCCAACTGACACGCCACACCTGAGAGTTATGACTGTCAAACTGGGCCAGCACCTGCACCTCAAATTTAGTGGGTGCTGAAGAAGAGCTGTCCTTTCTGTTGGTCAGAAAAAGGCATATTGAGGTAAATCTATTGGCTTTGAATTACAATACAACCAAACATCTATGAACGGTAATCTTTTAAAACAAACTTTTATTTTTAAAGAACCTTAACATAAAAATGTAAATATTGAATATTATAATTAAAAGTATAGATGATGTGGATGGTTAAACAATAAGGAAAAACACATAGCATTATTACACAACATATATTAATCCCATTCTACTGTAATAATAATTTGTTTTCATTTTGCTCACCGGAGGGGGACCAGTTTGAAGATGCGCACGTCTTTGGTTGCAATAGCAAGTACATGGAAAGACCGTCCCAGATTAGGAGCAAATGCAATATCATGTACAGCATCTGTAACTGTCATCAGTGTCTCAGCTTTGGCATATTTCCTATAACCATGAAAATAAAATAAAAAATTAATTTAATGTGAAGGTTAAAACACATAAAATGAGTATAAACACATGTATGGAAGGTTTGCGGTAACTGTTGGTACTTCTTAAGTCAGTGTGACAATGACAGTTGTGTTTCCAACCATTCTAAATCCAGCTTTAGAATGTCTGAAATGTTAAGGTTTGTTTTTTTTTCTTCTTTTTCTTATTTTTGATAAGTGTGATCTAGCCTACAAACAGACAAAAGGAACTGAAGGCAAACCTTGTAACTTCATTATACTCGTATATCTGAACCTTGCCGCCATACGTCACATTGCTGTCATCGCTACCCACTGCAATCATAGGAGCATGAGCTCGAGAACTGTAAAGACAAAAATATATTTTTATTAATGAGGATGGTACATTTATTGATTCAGTTTATCAAGACAATATAGTCTCAAAAGTGGTGTGAGAAGTCTTGAAAGTCAAAGGAAACGGTTCATGACAGTTATGGTATGTCGAAAAACTCCCATCTCATTTTCGCCTCCAACTTTAAAATCATCCTACATAGCTGCATAAGTACCAACCCAGTGTTTACAAAGTGACCATGCAAAGATCAAACACCCTTTAAGGAAAAAAAAAAAAGGTAAAACAGCAATGTAGGCGATTTTGAAGTTGGAGATGGGAAATGAGATGGGAGTTTTTTCCCAACATACCCTAACTGTCATGAATCAGAAGTTCAGGCAGATGAGACATTTTTTTTTTTTTTTTTAGGAAATAACCGATCATTTCAATAGATAAGATCCTTCTTCCTCAGCTGGGATTGTTTAGAGCCCTTTGAAGCTGCATTTTGGACGTTCAAAATCGAGGGGCGCCAATGAAGTCCAGTGTATGGAGAAAAATCCTGAAATGTTTTACCACAAAAAAAAAAATATATATATATATATATGTCTTTACGACTGAAGAAAGACAGACAGACATAACATCTTGGATGACAAAGGGGTGTGTAGATTATCTGTAAATTTTTGTTCCTGAACTTCTCCTTCAAGTTTGATCTCACTGTTCAATGGTGACAAGCATGTACAACATCTGTGCTATTTGCGGTCACAGATCTAATGACAACACAGCAGTTTCACCCTTCTGTGAAAAGTCTATCACTTATCTGAGACTTTTAAGATGCAGGATTACAAAATCCAATACAAAAGCAAGTTACAAAATGTTCACATTTGCAGAGCAGTGTAGGTGTACATGCTTGCATTGCTGCACACTTATATGTGTTTACTATCATTTGTGAATTTTCACCTTGAAGGGTTCCAGGAGATGCAGGAGCAGGAGAGTTTGGATGAGATCTCATGCTGAAGGGACCACTGGCTCAGGTTCATCACGTCAGGGGCCTCGTAGATTCGCACCACCCCGTCTGCAGAGCATGTCGTCAGCATTAAGCCCATGTGCTTTGGTGCAAACTTCACATCGGTCACAGATGTCCGGCTGTCCACGAGTGTGGTCCTCTTTATCTGATGTGAAAACAGGGGAGATATACAGTAAATGTTGACTATTGTAAATGTGCCAAAGTTATACATACCCAGGCAATGTTTAGCATAGATAACAGGTTTCTCTGTCATGTATACAGTAAACTGCCAAAATATATGCAGTGCAACATAAGTATGTGTCTTAACTCCTAGCAGTCAAACTGACTGAAGTCAAAAATGAAATTCTTCAACAACAAAGACATAAGAGTACACTTGGTATTATATGCCATATAGCAACTCTTAATTATAAAGTTAAAGCCTCGTTTTGCACCAATGTATTAAAGGAGATGTTCACTTCCAGAACAAAAATGCACAGATAATTTACTCACCTTCTTGTCATTCAAGATGTTTGTGTTTTTCTTTCTTCAGTCGTAAAGAAATTATGTTTCTTGAGAAAAATTTCTCTCCATAGAGCAGATTTCTATGGTGCCCCCAAATTTGAACTACCAAAATGCAGTTAAAATGCAGCTTCAAATGGCTCTACATGATCCCAGCCGAGGAAGAAGGGTCTTATCTAACAAAACGATTGGTCATTTTCCAAACAAATTGACAATTTATGTACTTTTTAACCTTAAATGGTCATCTTGTCTCGGCTCTGCGATGCCCATGTGCAGTCTGGTATGCTGAAAAACTCCCATCTCGTTTTATTCTTCAGCGTCAAAATTGTCCTACATTGCCGTTTTGCCTTTTTTTGTAAAGGGCATTTGATGTTTTTGCATGTTCACTTTGTAAACACTGGGCCGGTACTTCTGCAGCAAATCAGGGCATTTTGAAGTTGGGGAAGAAAACAAGATCAGAGTTTTTGACATACCCTAACTGTATTGACCTGGAAAAAAAAACAGTTCAAGCAGACCTAGACAAGACAAGCATTTGAGGTTAAAAAGTATATCAATTGTCATTTTCAAAAAAAAAATGGTTGATCGTTTTGTTAGATAAGACCCTTCTTCCTTGGCTGGGATCATTTAGAACTATTTGAAGCTGCATTTAAACTACATTTAAACTGCATGCTGGAAGTTCAGACTTGGGGGCACCATTGAACTCCACTATATGGAGATAATTCCTGATGTTTTTTCCTCAAGAAACATAATTTCTTATCTACTGAAGAAAGAAAGACACAAACATCTAGGTTGGCAAGGGGGGTAAGTAAATTATCTGTAATTTTTTGTTCTGGAAGTGAACTTTTCCTTGTGTAATAAAGCGCAACTTATTCTATACTTATTCTAAATGCTCACACTAGAAAGGATCTCTTACCCAGTGGCTTTGCCCTCGTTGTTTGTCATTGGACTCTCCAACAATCTCCTCCCATACTATCGCAGTACGATCAAAGGAGCAGGATGCCAACACCTGTCCAAACTCTGGATGGGCCCAGGTCACTCTCCAAACTGAGCCACTGTGAGTCTACAAAACACAAGTTGTCATGAAATTACAGCCAAAAACCCAATACAACTCATAAGAATGATCAATACTGTGAGTCTACACCAATTAATGATAGCCAAAATCAAACCAGTAAACTATCTGAATGAGAGAACTACATGTTGAGATGGGAGGAAAAAAATTCTCACAAAACTTGTCAATTTTTCCACCAATATCCCCCCCCCCCAATGTACAGAATATGTCTGTTTAGCGAAGATTTAGGAAAATCTTGCAGTGGTATGGCAGCTGTTCTCAACCTTTATGACCCAAAGGCCCCACACTGTCCTTCAACACAATATTTCAAAGGACCCTCTCATATTAAATAACTGATTTCAGTACAGCTGTAATTATGCCATGATTACTTGTTTTCAAATTTTATTTGCAAAAACTGACAGCATTGATATATTAAAAATTAACTACAATTTATTTAGTGACTCCAAAACTTTAACGAAATGAAAACCTTTCAATAAAAGGTATAGTGAAGAGGGGATGGAACAAATGTGATTCTAATGTTGATTGTGTGTGTGTGTGTGTGTGTGTGTGTGTGTGTGTGTGTGTGTGTGTGTGTGTGTGTGTGTGTGTGTGTTTGTGTTTTAGCATTTCAATTTAGACTACAATTACATTACTTTCAATATATTAATAATTTAAATGTTTCATCATCCAGCCCTGACATGGGGTTTGGGGACCACACGTCATTTCAAACTTGATTTTGTGTGTTTAGTACAACCCCTGGCAAAAAGTATGGAATCACCCCTCTCAGAAGATGTTCATTCAAATGTTTAATTGTGTAGAAAAAAAACAAGCACATATATGCCACAAAACAATTTTCACTCAACAATCCAAACTTCTGGCTGTATAAAACACTTTTTAAAAAAAAACAAAGAAAGATAACTATAGTCAATTACAACTGTTTTTACAGATCACACAGAGGAAAAAAATATGGAATCACACAAATCTGAGGAAAATTATATGGAATCACCATGCACTTTGCATTTCTAAAACAAACACCTGTATCTGATTACAACTGCTAATTAGTCTGCAGTTAAAAAAGAGTGCTTGCACACATTAGTGATGTGTTGAACCAAGATGATTGACATAACTCATGGCTTCAACACGAGAGATGTCAGTTGAAACAAAGGAGAGGATTATCAAACTTCTCGAAGAAGGTAAATCTTCACGGAATGTTGCAAAAGATGTTGGTTGTTCCCAGTCAGCTGTGTCTAAAATCTAGACCAAGTACAAATCAAATGGAAAGGTTGTAAAAGGGAAGCGTACTGGTAGACCAAGAAAGACATCAAAGCGCCAAGACAGAAAACTTAAAGCAATATGCCTTGAAAAGAGAAAATGCACAACAAAACAAATGAGGAACAAATGGGCAGAAAGTGGAGTCAATGTCTGTGACCGGACTGTAAGAAATCGCCTAAAAGAAATGGGATTTACATACAGAAAAGCCAAACGAAAACCATCATTAACATCTAAACAGAAAAAAACAAGGTTTCAGTGGGCTAAAGAAAGACAATCTTGGACTGTGGATGACTGGATGAGAGTTATATTCAGTGATAAATCACAAATCTGCATTGGGCAGGGTGATGATGCTGGAACTTTTGTTTGGTGCCGTTCCAATGAAATTTATAAAGACAACTGCCTGAAGAAAACATGCAAATTTCCACAATCATTATGGGGTTGTATGTCAGGTAAAGGTATGGGAGAGATGACAGTCATTACATCTTCTATAAATGCACAAGTTTATGTTGAGATTTTGGACACTTTTCTTATTCCATCAATTGAAAGGATGTTTGATGATGGTAGCATCATTTTTCAGGATGATAATGCATCGTGCCATAGGGCAAAATCTGTGAAAACATTCCTACAGGAAAGACATATAATGTCAATGGCGTGGCCTGCAAATAGTCTGGACCTCAATCCAATTGAAAATCTGTGGTGGAAATTAAAGAAAATGGTCCACGACAAGGCTCCAACCTGCAAAGCTGATCTGGCAACTGCAATAAGACAAAGCTGGAGACAGATTGATGAAATATACTGTTTGTTATTAGTTAAATCCATGCCTCAGAGAATTCAAGCTGTTATAAAAGCCAGAGGTGGTGCAACAAAGTACTAGTAGTGTTTTTATTTGGTGATTCCATATAATTTTCCTCAGATTTGTGTGATTCCATATTTTTTTCCTCTGTGTGATCTGTAAAAACAGTTGTAATTGACTATAGTTATCTTTCTTTGTTTTTTCAAAAAAAAGTGTTTTATACAGCCAGAAGTTTGGATTGTTGAGTGAAAATTGTTTTGTGGCATATATGTGCTTGTTTTTTTTTTCTACACAATTAAACTTGAATGAACATCTTCTGAGAGGGGTGATTCCATACTTTTTTGCCAGGGGTTGTATTTTCATTCAAATTAGAATTATAATTATGTCAGTAAATTAACAATAATCGATTAATTAAAAAGTTTATCCTCTGGCCCCTTTGATGTTTGCTGATGCCCCCTAGTGGGCCCAGGACACCTGGTTGAGAATCACTGTTTTATGGCAAGACCTACTTTCCAGCTGGCTGTGCAGTTCCATTCTCCATTATCACCTTTATCCCACACCTACGTGAAAAAGAAATACAAAACCTAAAGATTTCCACACGTCATGTCATTATTCAGGTACATTTAAATTTACACTGCACGCATGTTAACCACATCGGTTGCAAACAAACTCTAGCAGGCCATGGGGTGAGAAAGAATTACCTTAATGCTCTGGTCGCTGGAGCACGTTGCCATTCTCCGCCCGTGGAAATCATAAGAAACATCGTGAATCAGATCTTTATGATCTGCTGCGATGCTTCGAGCGACAAACATCCTTTTTTATTATCTACCCTTCCTGATAATTGCACGCGGGAAGTAAACATGAACGTACGCACTTCCCTACTTTTTCAAACGCGAGGTTGCAAGCGGTCCAATCACGTTGGACTTGGAAAGCACGTGCTTCAGATCTTCATAGTAAAAGATCGGATGAAATATCTTCTTCTTCTTCCTCGTTTTTTATTGGCGGCTCGCTTCTTAGATAGAGCATTACCGCCATCTACTGTGAGCAATGAATTAGAGACTTGTAATTTCCTCATCCCAGACTATTCAGGACCCGGCCTTTCGATGTTGCTGCGTGTTCAGCTCCTCCATCTACAGCCCAGGTCCTTTCCAGACTAGGGACGAGGGATGATATAATAATAATAATAAGAAGAATATTGCTATTACTACTAAAATTAATATTAACCCCCATAATACTAATAATCTTTATATTCTATGAATTAACTGAGTCCTTTTTAGAAATATTACTAATAGATTATCACTTCCTACTGGATTTAAAAGTTCTTTTAATGTTAAATGCTGCACACCCTTTTTCTGAAGTTCCTCAATTAATTTCCTTCTATCCTCAGCATATTTATTGCACTGAATGAGAACATGTTCTACTGTTTCTCTGACTCCACACCAATCAAAATGAAATATCGTAGTGGGTGACGTGAAGATCAGTGCACCTCTGAGCATGCGCAGTAAGGCCGCCTAGCATTTTAGTCAAACAACGCCCTCTATTGCATGCAACATAACTGTGCAAAAGACAACAGTGACCATGAATGTTTGATATTTGCATTCATTTAACAGTAAAACATGTTTGTGGTAAGAAAACATTAGGTAGCGTATTTTAAAGGTATATCTATAATTTACTCGTTTGGATGAACAAATCAACCGGCTACAAAAGAGCATCCAAAAATGTGCTATGGCATGAAGGCAGCTGTTTTAGATCATGCAAAACAGAAAAACAGGAACAGTATGTGAACAATGTAAACATGAAAAGAGCCTCCGATCCCTTATATAACATTACATTTTGGAAATCATCAAAACACACCCATCATTTCAGCAATGAGAAGTATGGTAAGCAAAAGAGGAGCAAGGGACAACTGAATTGGAGGGCCAGCGTTGCAAAAGTCTTCCTCACAGCAGGTGGTTTTCAAGGTGTATAAAGTCTTATTGGCAAGGAACTCTACAACGGTTGTCTTGTTGCACTCCTCCATGGGAAGACACCCCATCACCTTTATATCCAGGACTGAAGCTGAAAAACCAAAGGGAGAGCATTCACAAAGGGGGACAGGTGTGTAAAAGATATCCTGAAAATGGAAGTTGAGCATCACATTTACCTGCTTTTCCAGTTCCCACATAACACAATTCACCATCACTGCAGTTTGTCTTGGTAGTGTAACACATATTCCAAAATCCAAGCTCACACCGAAAGCATTCAAGTGTTTGTCCTGTAAACAAGGGGAAATTACAGTGTGTTATTTTCTAATTAGTTATAATGGAACAAACAGATTTGTAGTTTGCATTGCTAACAATACTTTCAAATGCCATTAAAAGTTATTAAACACTCAAACTTCAGATACACACTGGTGTGAGCCTATTTAAAATTTAGTATGGAAATAAGTGTTTTACAAAATCCATTTACCATTTATTTGAAACAAACATTTTGTTACAATATAGCATTCATACTGACTAGGCTACTTCTCAAATTACAGGAAAATGATTGACTTACCCAAGCAAAACAAAGACATCACCATCACAAAGGCAATACAAATATTTCCTCTCATGTTTAAGTGAGTTTTAAAAGTAGATAAGGCCATAAATATGAAAGCAACACCTTGAGCTGGATATGGTCTTAACAAACGAGAGTTACCAAACCGATAGCTAGTCTATGCAATCGTGGGTGACAATGGGGATTGCGTTGAATAATGCATGATAAGGTGTGAGAGGGATAAAATCATTATCCTATTAGCCATTTATAAGAAGCAGCTGTTTAGTGTAGCGCCAGACAAATGCATCACGTGCACGTTCAAACATCCTTTTCAATCGCAATTAAAGGCTAAAGCTGTACTATTTAAGTTGTCAGTATTATGCAATCTGTTGCATTTACTTCATGACACCAAGACAACGAGTTAGAAGAGAGAATGTTCGATAAATTAAAAGGAAATCTTCTCAATCGTTTTTTCTTAAAGTAGCGTCTTATCTGTGAACGAAACTGTGTAAATGAATTCAAATAAATCTTTAAATCAAACAAATGATCTCATTCGCTTCCACGCTCTGACTCGCTTAATTCGGATCATACTCCGGCCTTATAAAGATATTATATGGCAGAAATAGTAATGCTAGTATGCTTTTTAAAATCTATGCTTAATGTTGTATTTTTGTTATAGATTGATAAAAGTCATTCTCGAAATTGGTGAATGAGGATGGAGGAGAAAATAAGCTTAGTTGACATTTGACAACTTGATTGTAAACGAGGAAATTTAGAAAAGAACGTGATACTCTGTTGGTTAACGACTTGAGTGAATAAACCACTCTTGCACACAAGCCTATGGACATCAGTTGGCATGACTACGATCTATTATGATGAATCAGTGTATGAATCATTTTGGTAATTCTAAACCTGTCTTTGTGGTCTTTTTAAAGGGAACCCTGGGTATTAGACTTGTGTGGTTTAATTTAATGTAAATAATGTATCTTACTGAAACATGTAGTAAAAAACCATGAACGATTTACATTATTTAAAAATTCCACACATATTTTTGACTATGGAGGGCGCCATTATGACGTAAAATGGTTGCACTCTATGAGCTACTGGCGCTTCCTTTTGCTGTTTTTACCGGAATACAAAACTCAGAAAATTAAATACTGATAAGATGACCACAGCTACTGAAAAATTGTACAGGTGGCAATAAATATAAGCGTAACAAGTGCAACCATTTTACATCATCAAAAAAATGTAAATGTAAATCTTTCATGGGTTTTCAACAACATATTTCAGTAAAATACACCATTTACGTTATATTAGGTCATTCAAGTCTTAATATCCAGAGTTCCCTTTAAGAAAACTGGAGAATTTTTTTAATTTGATTTCGGTGTCTACTAATTAAGAAAGCTATAAAGATGATTAGAATTTGCTTTGGATTAAAGGTGTAAGGAATCGTATGTAATATAATGGCCCTCTATTGTATTTATTTATTTTGTATTTTTTTTTTTAATTTATGTATTTATTTTTACTTAATTCTGTTGATATTTTATATTTTGCTCGGTTTTGTATCTCATTGTTCGCTGTTCTGCTCTTGTTTTCAGCAATAATTAAAAAACATAAAAACAAACAAACATAACAAACATAAAAAGAATCATTTTGTGAAACGATTCAAAAGATTCGACTCACTTGAATGAATCTCCAGCACTACCTGGAAGTAATCAAGGTAGCCATGTCGACTCTTGTCAACAGAGGGCGCCGTTTTCTCGCTCTCCACTGGCACACGGAAGTAGCCGATGGGGGTGCTGAAAGTGCTGGTAATTTTATCCTCTTTGATGAGGGTTAACATCGCACTGCACCGTTCCTCTTGCCGTTTTCAGGGGATCATGACAATTTTTAACAATGGAATAGCGACCCCTCGTTTCAGCTCAGACGATATATGATTTAACCATTTCCTATCTGAATAACCCCGCTTCGGAAAAAAAAAATGGATCAGGAGTTTGAGAACATCGATTCATCTGGACAGTGGCAAAACCTTTATAATGTAAGTCATATTGTTCTTCTGAATGATTAAATATGAACCGTTCTTAGGGTGAACGCTTGGGACAGCTGCTGTATTCTCCCCTGATAGATTTGTAATGTTTATCTAATAGTCCTATGCAAGTACTCGGGCCGTGAGAACGAACGGGTAATTCAACTTTGCGCTACAGCGCATGCGCGCAATACCAAGAAATACGGTCCACACAAATGTACTGCCTTCAGCCAAATCTGAAATAATCTTCTTTTGTGAGTAATTTCAGCTCGGCAAACCTGAACCTGAGTGGAAGTGGTTTTACAGCGATTTGAACTGAATCGGTTTATTATTTTCAATTCTTGTCAACAAGCAAAACGAATAAAACTATTCAGCGAATTGTCATGTTAAAATAACTTGTTTACACTAAGTAAATTCCAGAATGTGAAGTGCATGAGTGGTCATGTCACAGTGCGGTGCATTAGAGCAGCTTCCTGTGAGCACGTGGGCTGTGTCTCAACACCTTGTAAGCTATCTACCTAGACAGCATTTCAAGACATCACGAATTCATGTTAGGTTTTTAGGCACCATGTGCTAACTAAAAGTCCCGTCATCCTAAATGCCATCTGATCTCTGTCGCCTTCTAACCCCCGGCGTGTGCATTTATGATACTCAAAAATGCCGTCAAGTTAGGGAGGTCGCTAGGTTTTGACACACCTCCATGCACTGATATGGTTTCTGAGAACTGACGAGCGCTTCCCAAGAACTGAAGAACCGAAGCTGTCAGTTCTCTATAACTCAGCCAGATAGTCCCACAAGCCCAACCCCCCCTTATTTTACTGGATATATTTTATTCTGACCGTTTTATGTTCTTTATTTAGATTTTAATAACAGTTCCTCTTCCTTTTGCCATATTAAAACGGAAGAAACGTTTATACAGGTTTTAGAGGTCATGTAATATATGA
Source organism: Labeo catla (assembly GCA_012976165.1). NCBI lineage: Eukaryota > Metazoa > Chordata > Actinopteri > Cypriniformes > Cyprinidae > Labeo > Labeo catla. Next base: position 378,211 of record VONZ01000168.1, read on the forward strand.
GAGTGTTTTTTAAGGGGGTTTCACACTGATGTTTGTTATTTTGTAATCACTTTCTAGGAAATCCGTAACCAGTCTCAGGAGTGTCCCTACAAAGTGGCAAAGTTCCCAGAAAACCGCAATAGGAATAGATATAGAGATGTCAGCCCCTGTAAGTTCCTTCTGTGTAAACCATTTTAACAATGTTTCACTCATTTTGTAGCCTTTAAAAGGACAGTTCACCAACATTGTTATCGTTATTTAGCCAGCATCATGTTGTTTCACATCTGTATGACTGTTTTTTTCTCTGTAAACTAAAAAGGACACAGAATAACAACCTTAGTCACCATTTACTTTTATTGTGTAAAAAAAAAATGTAATGAAAGTCAATAGTGACTTAATCTGTTTACTGGAGGAAAGACAGTCATACAGATGTTTTTTATTAAGAACTTTTCATTAAAAACTGTGAATTTAACAAGAAAAGCCAAAATATTTGTTCTGACTGTCTCTGAATAACCTGCATTTTTGTGTTAAGATGATCACAGTCGAGTGAGATTAGAAAATTCAGAGAATGACTACATAAATGCGAGCTTAATTACCATAGAAGAGGCCCAGAGAAGGTACATATTGACACAGGTATGGCAGTAATGGAAAAAGTAAGTCCACTGTTTACATTTAGCTGACTTACATTAATGAACTAAATACACATTTACATGTGCTTCTTATATACAAACAAATCTGATCTACACATTTCCCCTGTTTTTGTGTTTAGCATCATGAAACCTGTCTTTTTAACATCCTTTTGTAGAACAAAAAAGAATGTCTCATAGATTGTAATTTAATGTAACCTACATTTCTTTTGCACTGAGCCAGCTTGTTTGTGTATTCTCTAATGTAATTGCAGATACATTTCTCTTTCTGCAGGGCCCACTGAGGAACACTTGCGGTCACTTCTGGCAAATGATTTGGGAACAACGTTGCAAAGCAGTTATTATGCTTAACAGAGTTATAGAGAAAGGCTCGGTGAGTGAACACAAACATCGTTTGTTCTTGGCCTTGCTTTGTTTTTACATTTACGTAACGTTTCTTTTAAAAGAAACAGTTTGTGGTCAGCAAGTGTAGATTTTAAAAATAAATTATTACTTTTATTTAGCAAAGATGCAGTAAAGACTTTTACATTACAAAAAAATGCTGAACTTTCTTTTTAGCAAAGGATCCTGAAAAAAATGTGTTATGGCTTACACAAAAATATTAAGCAGCACAACTGATATCAACACTGATAATAATAAGCAATATTTATTTAGCAGCAAATCAGCATGTTAGAATGATTTCTGAAAATTCAGCTTTGCTATCACAGGAATAAAGTTAATTTTAAAATGTGTTAAAATATAAAACAGTTATTTTAAAGTGTAATAATGTTTCACAATATTTCTTGCTAACTGTATAATAAATGCTGACCCCAAACTTTTGAATGTTGATATATATCTTATAATTATTACAAGAATTGTCTTGAGGTTTTTTTTCAATTATATTTGTCAGTTTTTTAACAGTAAGATTTTTAAGGTTTTATAAAGAAGTCTCTACCAAGCCTGCCTTTATTTAAACCAAAATACAACAAAAGCAGTAATATTTAGAAATATTTTTTACTATTTAGAATAACAGCTTTCTATTTGAATATATTTTAAAATGTAATTTATTCCTGTATTCAAAGCTAAATTTTCAGCATCATTACTCCAGTCTTCAGTGTCACATGATCCTTCAGAAATCATTCTAATAGGCTGATTTGCTGTTCGTGAAAAATGTATTATTATTATTATTATAATTATTACTATCCACAACATTTAAAACAGTTGAGTACATTTTTCCAGGGTTCTTTGATGAATAGAAAGATCCAAAGATTAGCATTTATCTGAAATAAAACGTTTTTTTTTTTTGTAACATTATACACTATATCATTCAAAAAATTGGAGTCAGTATAATTTTTTAGTTTTTAGGGGGTTGGGAAAGAAATGATAGAAAATAATACTTTAACTTGGCAAGGATGCTTTAAATTGATCAAAAGTGAAAAGTGATGATAAATACATTTATAGAAGATTTCTATTTCAAATAAATGCTGTTAGTCTGAACTTTGTATTCATCAAAGCAACCTGAAAACTACTCAGCTGTTTACATATTGATAATAATAATAATAATAATAATAATTTTTTTAAGCAGCAAATCAGAATATTAGAATGATTTCAATGTGACTGGAGTAATGATGCTAAAAATTCAGCTTTGAAATCACAGGAATAAATGACATTTTAAAATATATTAAAATAGAAAACAGTTATTTTAAATAGTAAAAACATTTTAAAATGTTACTGTTTTGCTGTTCTTTGGATTAAATAAATTTAGGGTTGGTGAGCAGAAGAGAAAACATTAAAAACATTTTAAAAAACATTAAAAATCTTACTGTTCAAAAACTTTTGACTGGTAGTGTAAATAGTAATGAGATTTTGAAAAAATCATTTTGAAATGTTTTTTGCTGTTTTTGTTCAACCTAAACAGGAGAAATGTGCACAGTATTGGCCATCAAAGGAGGAGCGAGACATGGATTTCAGTGACACTGGGTTCATGGTGACTCTGGAGCTTGAGGATGTCAAACCGAATTACACAATCAGACTATTAGAACTTAAAAACTGCAAGGTGAATGTAATGTTAAATTATTACATCACTGACTACTTGGAAAAAACATGAGAAATAGTTGTTTTAATATTTTGTCCTGTATTTTTAGACAGGAGAAACCAGAGACATCTACCATTTTCATTACACAACGTGGCCTGATTTTGGCGTGCCAGAGTCCCCAGAAACATTCCTCAACTTCCTTTTTAAAGTTCGAGAGTCTGACTCATTAGGGCCAGAGAACGGCCCTGCGGTGGTCCACTGCAGTGCAGGAATAGGGAGATCTGGGACTTTCTCATTGGTTGACACCTGCCTTGTATTGGTAAGACTGTAGTTACAAAATATTCAATGAAGTTTCCATAGCACATAATCATTTCTTACATTCATTATATGTGGCTGTAATTATTTTTTTGAATTAGAGCCAAAACATTCCCATTATGAAGTACAATACTGTGGAACTGACATTTCAGTGTTGTTTTGTATTTGTAGATGGACAGGAGGAAAGACCCTTCATCTGTGGACATACAAAAGGTTTTGTTAGATATGAGAGAGTATCGAATGGGCCTTATCCAAACACCAGATCAGCTTCGATTTTCATATATGGCAGTCATGGAGGGAGCAAAGAGCATTCTGGGAGAATCGACCCTGCAGGTATCAAACATGGTAAGACTACATTATTACATTTGATTTTAAGTAGTCTAAGTAGTAATAACCAGTATTGCCTAAAAATGTATTGCGTTAATTTGCATTATATTATGCTATTTCTAAAATATTCAAAGAGACAAAGATTAACCTTTATCTAAGTGATGGGAAATCAAAAGTGTGGCGAAAAAAGGGAACTGCAAATGATCCTAAGCATACAACCTCATCAGTAAAGCATGGTGGAGGTGGTGTCATGGCATGGGCATGCATGGCTGCCTCTGGAATAGGCTCTCTCAATTTTCATGATGACTTAATGTATGATGGCAGCAGCAGAATTGAATTTGAAAGGGTGCAAAACCAACTTGGCTAACAATATTTAAGAAAATGCCACCAGACTCATTAGAAAGCGCTTCACATTGCATCAGAACAATGACCCAAAATACCCTGCCAGTTCAATCAAGGAGTTTATCAGTCCAAAAAAAATATAAAGTCAAAGCCAATCTCCAGATTTAAATCTGATTGAACATTAATTTCACCAGCTGAAGAAAAGACTAAAGGCAGAAACTCCCCAAAACAAGCAGCAGTTGGAATTAGCTGCATTAAAGGCATTTACATCTGCCTTAAGTTCATCTGTCCCAATACTTATGCTCACATCAAATAGTGGGATGAACTTTAAAAGTGCTGTCCTTCTTATTTGGTAAAACATGTATGTGTTGAAACAGCTAATAATAAAATATGACATTCTTTAGTTTTGTCTCATATTCATCTTTTAATCATATTTGCAAATGCCTTTTCTCCACAGCAAACAAAGCATTTTTTTCTTTGCTGTTCCAATACTTATGGAGGGCACTGTGTGTATATATATATATATATATACATAGGACATGTACTGTGTCACTAACCCTTAACCTTTTACATTGGCAGCAGCAGCAGCAGCCTAAAGAATGGCAGGAGCCAGAAGCTTATTTGGTTTCATCTTCTCCGAGCTGCATCCTGAATTCAGAGAAACTCAACGGACAGTCTGACACTTGTACAGATACACATGATCCAGGAAGAGAACGAGACAGCATACATTCACAAAAGGAAGACCATACAGAGTTAAAAACATTAAGGTAAGAGGAAATAAAAAGTTTTATATTCTAAACCAATAGCTGAGCAACCATGACTATAACAACAGTACTAGACTGTGTGTGTATATATATATTTGTGAACCCTTTAGAATCTTCTGTATTTCTGCATAACCAAAAATTTCATCAGATTTTCAAGTTTTGAAAATTGACAAAGAGAACCCGATTAAACAAATGATATGAAAATATATACTTTGTCATTTATTTATTATGAAAAGTTATACAGCGTTAAATATTTGTGAGTTGCAAAAATATGTGAATCTCTAAAATTAACAGTTAATTTGAAGGTGAAATTAGAAGTGTTTTCAGTCAATCGGATGACAATTAGGTTTCAGTTTATGCACTGTTTTATTTAAAGAACAGGGATCTATTAAAGTCTGATCATGTTTGTGAAAGTGAATCATGGTACAAAAAAAAGGAGATCTCTGAGGACTTTAGAAAAAGAGTTGTTGTCAGGCTAGAAAAGGTTACAAAACCATCTCTAAAGAGTTTGGACTTCACAAATCCACAGTCAGACAGATTGTGTACAAATGGAGGAAGTTCTAGACCACAGTTACCCTTCCCAGAAGTGGTTGACCAACATTATTCACTCCAAAGCAAGATGTATAATAGTTTTCGAGGTTGCAAAGAACCCCAGGGTAACTTCTAAGCAACTAAAGGCCTTTCTCACATTGGTTAATGTTGAAGTTCAACCATGGTGTGCATGGCAGGGTTGCAAGGAGAAAGCCACAACTCTCCAAAAAACACTGCTGTCTGTCTGCAGTTTGATAAAGATCATGTGGACAAGTCAGAAGGCTATTGGAGAAATGTTTTGTGGACAGATGAGACCAAAATATAATCTTTGGTTTAAATAAAAAGTGTTATATATGGAAGAGAAAAACACAGCATTCCAGCATAAGAAGAACCTTATTCCATCTGTGAGACATGGTGGTGGTAGTATCATGGTTTGGGCCTGTTTTGCTGCATCTGGGCCAGGACGACTTACCATCGTTGATGGAACAATAAATTCTGAATTATACCAGCAAATTCTAAAGGAAAATGTCAGGACATCTGTCCATGAACTAAAATCTAAAGAGAAAGTTGGTCATGCAGCAAGACAACGACCCCAAGCACACAAGTCATTCTACCAAAAAATGGTTAAACAAGAACAAAGGTAATGTTTTGGAACGGCCGAGTCAAAATCCGGACCTTAATCCAATTAAAATGTTATGGAAGGACCTGAAGCAAGCAGTTCTTAGTAGGGCTGTCAAACGGTACCGTTCGGTACTTTCGGTACTGAAATTTTAAAAACGTCCATTTCCCGCTCACATTTGAGCGTTGTTGAGCCGATTTTTAAACATCGCTGATTGGCCATAATGTTCACGCGCTCAACAGACATGATTGTGATTGGCTACAATAAAAAGCGCTTCACACTTCTCACCGAACGCTCACACATAAGCACAACGGGAGCGCGTGAACACTATGGCCAATCAGCGATGTTTAAAAATCAGCTCAACAACGCTCAAATGTGAGCGGGAAATAGACGTTTTTAAAATTTCAGTACCGAAAGTACCGAACCCGGTACCGTTTGACAGCCCTAGTTCTTAGGAGGAAATCCACCAACATCACAAAGTTCAAGTGTTTCTGTACTAAGGAATGGGCTAAAATTCCTACAAGTCGTTGTGCAGGACTGATCAGCAGTTACAAGAAACGTTACCTGCAGTTATTGCTTTAAAAAGGGGTCACAACAGATACTTTTGCACCTCACAAATATTTAACACAGGATAATTTTTCTCAATAACTAAATGACAAAGTATATATTTTTGTAATGTTGGTTTGATTGGATTTTCTTTGTCAACTTTAAAGACTTGTGTGAAAATCTGATGATGTTTTGCGTTATATTTATGCAGAAATATAGAAAAAAAATATATATGTAATATATAAATGACTAATTTATAATTAACACTTTTATTTAGCAAGGATGCATTAAATTGATTAAAAATGACAGGAAAGACATTTTAATGCCGTAAGATTTCCATTTTAAATAAATGTTGTTCTTTTGAATTTGGAAAAAAATTTATTAGGGATTTCACAGAAATGTTGGCACAACCATTTTTAACACTGATAATAATAATAAATGTTTCTTGAGCACTAAATCAGTATATTAAACTATCTGTGACATCGTAGACTAGGGTAATGCTCAAAATTCAGTTTTGCCATTACAGGAACAAATTACATTTTATCCAGTTTTATATTTTAATATATATATATATATATATATATATATATTAATAGGAAAACATGTATTAAATAGGAAACAGTTATTTTAAATTATAATAATATTTCACAACATGCCTACTTTTTATAATCAAGTTTGTTAAAATATATTTAGAAAAGAACATGTATTAAGTAATATAGTTATGCTAACACTATAAAAATAGCTCATATTTTTTAGGTGAAGTAATGAACCATACGTGTGCTGTTATTACTTTCAGCCTACGCAAGCGGAACCGCGAGGAGCGGATAGCCAGCACGGCACAGAAGGTGCAGCAAATGAAGCTGAAACTAAGTGATTCGGAGAAGAAGAAAGAGAACTGGCTGTTCTGGAAACCAATTCTCCTAAATGTCGGTGCTGGTGCAGCTGTAGCACTGGGACTGTGCATGTGCTGGGCCTTTCTGTCCCAGTAATGCAGTTTTATCCCACAGATTCTTCTTCTCGTCTTTTCTTTTGCCCAGGGACCCAAATTATGGTACTCATAATATTAGTAGGTGCTTGGATGTTTCTAGATAATGACAAAAAAAAACAAAAAACGTAGAATGATTGTGTTTACAAGCATTCATACCCGGATGTTCTTTATGATTTAATGAATGTTTGTGTCATATGTGGTCATTACAGTGTAACGAATGATGTAGTTACATTGTAACTACTGTTGTAATTCCATCATGGTAAGTTCTCGAGGCCTAACAACTTTCACTGTACAGTATTTTGTCTGAGTTTTTCTGCGGAGCAATGTTAAATAGACCCCCACCGTCTGAGTCAGTTTATTAAGTGCGTCTGTTTGCTAAGTTTCCGCATGGATATTCATAGGGTGACTCATTTGTTTCAGTAGGTCAAAGCCCAGTGAGTTTCCGTACATGCACATCTCAGGATCTTCTAGTAATAAACTGACTGTAGATTCAGCCAAATGTAATAAGTGGTCTGGTTTCCACTTTCAAATGTACATAGTAAACTCTTTACTAAAGAAGAAATGCCGCCTGTTATTTGCATTATTTCTTGTGCCTTTGCTTTTCTGGTTTCTCATCTCATTTGCATTCGTAAAAAATGGTATCTCTTGTTGCAACGATGCACGTGGGATAAAACTGATGTGCAAATAAATGCGGATTGTGATAGATTGCATGTTCACAGATGGCTACATCAGTGAAGTGTCACGCCTGTTCTGATTAATTTTTAGACAACTGATGTTAAACTAACCTTGGCGATTTATTTTTGTCTCCAGGGATCAAAGTTTGTTTCCAGACGCCGTTACCTCACACTGTAGGATTTCATTGTGGGTTTAATGCCAATTACTTAGCAGAATCAATGGGAGTCAAATTAGATGTCTCTTCCTGCCATGGTTCCAGGAATTGATCCAATATTTCCAGAAGTGGCTAATGGTGGAGTGGTAATTTCATTCCATCTAGCCAAGTGACCAACCGGGAAAGAACAATCCTTTTTCCTCTCAGCAGTCTGTTGTCACAAGTACGGGAAAATGGCTTAGTGGATCCAAGCTCTGTTTAAGAGATGACCTTTTAAAAGCTAATAACATTTTTCAAAGATAAGGGACATGCAAATGTAATTGACGTCTGGTTTGGGCATAATTGAATATGAAAAAAGCTGTTGAGCTCATCCCCCTATAGTTCCAAAGCTCTGATGTTTTTTTTGTTTTTTTTTTTAATTATATTTTTTTAAATTATATTTAGTTCAGTAATAACTGTGAGATAAAGAACAATACAGAATAAACATAAATTTAGCATTTAGGCAGTTACATGAATTTGAAAAGCTTATGAAATGTATTTTCATTTTTGAAAGGGTTTCAAAGTACATTACAGTAGGTCGATGTTGCAAAGGCTAATATAAAAGCTAATATTATATATAATATAATATAAAGGCTATATATATATATATATATATATATATATATATATTTAAGTTATTCTGTACTTGTGAATACAGAATTTAGCTAAAATATTTAAAAGATTATTGAGGTAATTCTCTTTTTCAGGGAGGTTTGAGTTATTTTACATTTATTATTAGTGCTGGGACGGTTACTTTGAAAATATAATAGGCTACAGATTACAAGTTACCCTATTTAAAATGTAATAAGTAGTGTAACTGTATCAATTACTGGATTAATGTAACTGATCACATTAGATTTTCTTTTCTAAATTTCTAATGAATGTTTTCAACTGTTCATAACATTCAAACATTTAACCTTACAGTAGTACTCAACACTGATAACTGTCAAACTTTCAAAATCCTTCATCACTTGTATTAAAATTATAATAATTTGAAGCACAGCCACCACAAAATCAAACTTTAGCAACTCTTTTTTACTTTTATGATTGTTCTGAGGTTAAATCATAGCAACAATAGTAAATATTAATACAATAAATATTCATATGTAACCCCCTTTGTAATCATTAACATTTTAAGCAACTGTAAATTAATTAGTTTAATGTTTTTTTTTCCTCAGTAACTGTAACGGATTAGTTACATTTAGTAACCAAATTACATAACACATTTGCAGTCCCCAACACTATTTATTATCGTATGGTTCTAAATGTAAAGTTTTTGTGTCGTCATGTCCATTTAAGTCAATCCAGACTGAAGAGAATGTACATTTGCAAGCCTTGGTTACTTCGGGAATTTCTTATGATCAGTGTTGGGGAAAGTTACTTTTAAAAGTAATGCATTACAATTTTGTGTTATTCCCTGAAAAAGTAACTAATTACGTTAGTTACTATGAAAAGTAATGTGTTACTTTACCTTTGCGTTACTTTTTAAATCTGGGCAGGGCTTGCTTCTTTGTTTTTAATATAAAACAAATCTAATGTAAAAGCCCTTTTACAAAAGTGAAATGAATTCACCTCAGGCTAAAAGAAAAGTATATTTATGTAGGAAATCACTCTTCAGCTATGAAAAAAAGGAAGCACAAATGTTAGTTTATCTAAAGTAATTTTTGCTTATTAGTGTGGCTGATTTGCATCATCAAAGGTCGGCAGCAAAGACAATTGTTAATAAAATGGGATTAAATACATAAAGGATATTTGTTTTATTTAACATATTTAATTATTGCAGGGTTGCGTCATATTCTTAGTTTGCATTTCACTGTTTTTATTCATTTTGAGGAATACTGAATCTGTTTTTTGGGAGTGAGATGATTTAATGCATGTTCACATTTAATCTAGAACACAGTAACATCATGTTTACTCCCAATTTCCCGAAAGGAGACTTGTCAATCAATAAATGGGGAAAAAAGTAACTCAGATGTTTTCTTAGAAATTCAAAAGTACTGCGTTGCTTTACTAGTTATTTAAAAAAGTAATATTATTACGTAACTCGCGTTACTTGTAATGCGTTACACCCAACACTGCTTATGATTTTATAGTAGCAGTTTGGATTTACATTACTTGAGACTTTCACGTTCTGTTTTACAACGTAAATTGCATACGTTCGTTCCTCAAACACATGGATAAATTTCTGTATCGTACACCGAAGTAAAAGTACTATATGGTTTTATTATTGTTATTACAGAAAGTGCAGTTTATGTTTATAATAAACGAGAACTACAAGATCCAGGGGCTGAATCTTCATGACGTCACTTCCTAAGTATGAAGACGCTGTGCCTGATTTAAACCAGAGAGTTTAATATTTTCTAGATTTCGAATTCGTAAAGTATCAAAGCTCATGAACACTATCGTTTGTTAAACGTAATGTAGTTACGTTTTTGTTTTACAGCTTGTAGTGTATTGTGAAACCGCAACTGCGAATATACACAGGCGCTGTGACAACAGACTCCCGCTCGCCTTTCCGCCAGGATTTAAAATGTCAGTTGCAGGAGGCGTTAACATCACATCCAGCAACAAAGCAAAATAAATATGAACATGATGAATACCCGTATTTAATGCAAACGTGGACTTCAAATGCTTAAGTTACTTATACCTATTAAAACTCGTCTGGCATTTTCAGACTTGAAAAGATGTCCCTGCCACCAGAAAAAGCAAATGAATTAAAACAAATAATCCATGACCATTTAATCAAGGTAAGCTCATGATCTTTGTTGTCACTCGCAATTCATGACGAAAATGATGTGCAGTAGACTTTGATTGTACTTTATGCTAATTATTTATGCCAGAAACCATTATATTAATGTCTACATAATTTTATATGAATAAGGTAATAGCTGTAAGGTTGTAACTTAGCTGTACGAGAAATACATTACGCTTTGTTTTTTTTTGTTTTTTTTTTTCATTCGATGTTGTTTGTGCTGGTTTAGTTTAGCTGGTTGACATGACAACCACACATGGTGTACTTACATATGATAACATATCTATGCTTTACTTATAAATCATCTATTTTTTATGCAATTACTACGCATGCAGTTTTTATTCAAGTAAATGAGTCAATTTATAATAATTGAGATTATTTTATTGTTTTAAGCATGGCTGCATTAATTTGATGATAAAAAAATACAGTAAAACCAGTAATACTGTAAAATATTCTTATAATTTTAAAGAACTATTTTCTATTTTAATATATTTTTAAATGTATTCAGGACATTAGAATGATTTCTGAAGGATCATGTGACACTGAAGACTTAAGTAATGGCTGCTGAAAATTCAGCTTTGCATCACAATAATAATTTATGTTTTAAATGTATAAAAATAAAAAACAGCGCTTTTAAATTGTAATAATATTTCACAATATTGCTGTTTTACTGTATTTCAATCAAATAAATGAGGGCTTGGTGAGCATATTAGAGAAAAAAGGGTGAAAAAAAATCTTAATAAAAGCTAAATATAAACCTAAATTTTGATCATGAATAAATCCTAATGTCCTGATGTTGTTATTTGTGAACTAACCTGTTTTCAGATGGATATCCATGGTAAAATTCGTGATGTTTTAGCGGATACAGTAAGAGGTGATGGGCACCATGGACAGCGCTCTCTCTCTGAGGAAGACTTCATACATGCTCTTCAGCGGAGGGGAATCGTGGATGATGTGATGAAAGATCTACACTTTACAAATGTGGTATGAGTATTTTGATTTTCGAGCAGTGAGATTATGAAATGAACACAATCTCTTTACCAAAGCATAGATATTTCACATTTCATATATGACTAGTTGTTTTCCCATCAGGATGTTTCTCACACTGAACCTGATACTGTGAACAAGTCTGCAACTCGTTTTGTGGAGAAGAACATCACACAGCTGAAGACAAGTGAGTGGTTGTTAATGGGTCATAAGTTTTCACCCTCACGTCATTCTAAACCTACAACTTCATCTTTAAAACACAAGTGAAGCCATTTTGTATGAGATTTCTGTCCTTCCACTGAAAGTGCAGTTCAGCAAAATGTTGACACTTCAAACACGCATCCAAATATGGTTGGGCATATTCATATTCATATCATATTTGATGAGCTGTATGTATGTGCATTGATCAGTGTTTATATGCAAACTGAAGCCTAAATTAAATCATTTTTAAATCTTAAGTGATCGTGCTTGGTTCATATTGATTTGTTTATTATGTCTTATATAAACTTTTTAAAGTGTGAAAGTTTTGTTGGAATGGGCTTTCAATGGAGGGATAGAAACATCTCCGGTTTCATTAAAAATGTCTTTATTCGTGTTTATTGGTGAAGATGAACGTAAGTTTTAATGGGTTTGCACCAGCATAGATGTTAATACAAATTGTTTCGAAGGTACATGGAACAAAAAAGAAAAGAAATTAAAAACCTTAAGACTTCTGTTCACCTTCAATGCAAAAATGAAGTGTTTTTTAATGAAACCTGAGATTTCTGCCTATCCATTAAAAGTCTGTTCAACTAAAACTTTCATAATGTAAGTGAAGACGTTGTAAAAGAAATCCAAATTAATCCAGTTTTTTCATACAAGCCCTCTAAAGAGAAACAATTACTTTATATTGTTTTATTTACTTAAAACAATGATCAGTGCACATATATAGAGCAAATCAAATAACAGCAAGCACATTTGATCTTCCATTGACTGTATTTAATGTGCTCAGGGTATATATGGGGTCACTGTTTAAATCATTAAGCTCCAGTCATAACCATGCAATCTGAATTAAATCTGTATGAAATTACATCAGTAACACAGTTTAAGTTCATCCTTGTAGAACAGCATTTGTACTGCTAGAAAGATGATTTAGAAAATAACAACTGTGGCTTAAATATCACACATTTTCTATGAAATCATTATGAAATACTTAAAAAAAAATGTTTCTGCTTCTTAATGTCTTTTAATTGTTAAATTGATTATTTATGATGTGTTTTTAACCCTTGTACATCAATAAACAGTTAAACAATAGCAGTTCCACATAGGTCCTTAGTGGACAAAAATGTCCATGTCAAAAAAACTGTCATAAAAATTTGAAGCTACGGAGCACAGAGTTAAGTTTGGTTTCATTTTAAAGAAGACCCATGACAGATTATTGTTGAAGTAAAAAAAAGTTTAAAAAGTGAAACCAAAAAAAGTTTTAAGTTTATGAAAATGCTTTTTTGAACAATATTTTATATAAAATATATTTAAAAAACAACTCTAAACAACAACTCTAAACTTGCTAGAAAATCAAAGCCATAAATCTAAACAAATTGTGTTCCAAATTTGAGGTTGATATCGCAAAAAATGAGCTTTCAGTAAGATTTTGTTTGGGCGCAGTACCAGATTTTCCTCATTAGGTGCCAGCAAAACTGCACTGGTGCATACAGTGGATGGATTTGTGATTTGAGTTTTTCTGTCTCAAATATTACAAGAACACACTCGTTTTTTTATGACACGCATTCAGATCACACTCTGACATCCATACCAACACACCCACACAATTATAGCTGCATTATTTATTCAACTGGCTCTATAACATGCAGAAGCAGAAAACAGAAATAAAGCGAGTATTTGCTTTATTGGCCAAATCTAAAAAAATGGCACCATCTTGTAAAATATTGTAAAAAAAAATTTCATTTAACAGAATGAAAGCCTGTTAACAAAAATTGCATCATTTTACAGTTAAATGGCACTGTGATTAAAAATAGCAGTTTTAATGGGTTTCGATGGGGACATTTTTGTCCTTAAGATCCTGAGAGGAACTATTTTTTGAACCTAGTGCAAAATAGATTTATTAAAGTTTTTTTTTTTTATGGGTTTGGAACAACATGATGATGGGTAAATGATATTTATCACTTTCATGATAGGAAAAAGAGCAGTACAAATCTTCTGTTGAACATCCTTTGTGTCCCAAGTAAACTATTTTTATATTTTTAGTTTATAATTATAATTTTAGAATTATGCTTTTGAGTGAACTAACCTTTCAAAAAAAAAAATTTAACCAGCTAACATCAGTCCACTAAGGAGATACCTCTACCTACAAGTTCTGGGTGGTAAGGCCTTCCTGGAACACTTGCAGGAGCCAGAACCTTTACCTGGTCAGGTGTGCTCTACCTTCACCCTTCATCTCCACTTCCGCAACCAGCGCTTCCGCTCCAAACCAGTCCCATGTGCCTGTGAACCAGACCTACAGGAGGGCTTTCTTCTGGAAGTCCACAGAGATGGCCCAGGTGTCTTAAGCAACCCTACTTTTTCTAGCAGCCTAATGTACTCCATTTCATTTCAAGAACCTGTCATGTGTAAACAATGAAGTGTGTTTTTGTTGGCACAGGAGATGCTAGCAAGATGGCTAATGCTACCACCATGCTGTCCATCTGTGATCCAGTCCATATGGTGCTGATTAAAACAGACACGTCTGGGGACACAACACTCGTTTCCTCTTATTTTCTTGACTGGCGGAGAGTTCTTAGTGCTCCCAGTGGGAAAACCAATGTCTCAGTAGAACTGCTGGGAGTGGGTAAGCAAATGTCATATTATTAAAGGAGAAGTCCACTTCCAAAACACAGCTTCACATATAATGTACTCACCCCCTTGGCATCCAAGATGTTCACGTCTTTCTTCAGTCGTAAAGAAATTATGTGTTTTGAGGAAAACATTTCTGCATTTTTCTCCATATAATGGATTGGTATGGTGCCCCGATTTTAAACTACCAAAAGGCAGTTTAAATGTGGCTTCAAACAATCCCAAATGCGGTTGTAAACTTTTTTTTAATCTCAAATGCTTGTCTTACCTTTCTCCCCCTGAGCTCTGTGTATCCTGACTCAAGACAGTTAGGGTATGTTGAAAAACTCCAATCGTATTTTCTCCCTCAACTTCAAATATCATTTCTAAATCATCCTACATCGCTGCAGGAGTACCGACCCACTTTTGCAAAGTGAACATGCAAAGAAGATCAAACACCCTTAACAAAAAAGGTAAAACAGCGATATAGGACGATTTTGAAGTCGAGGGAAAACATGAGATGGGAGTTTTTCGACATACCCTAACTGTCATGAACCGGAACAAAAACAGTTTAGGCAGAGTGAGACAAGACAAACGTTTGGCATTAAAAAGTATATAAATTGTATTATTGTTATTAAAATAACCGATCGTTGCGCTAGATAAGACCCTTCTTTCTCGACTGGGATCGTTTACAACTGCATTTGGGATCTTTGAAGCCGCATTTAAACTGCATTTTGGAAGTGAACAGACATGAACATCTTGGATGACAAGGGCATGAGTAAATTACTTGTAAATTGTTGTTCATTGTTGTAATTGTTTATTCATCCTTATATATTTTCTGTATGACTTGTTTTTTGCTGTGAAACATAAAAAAGATATGTTTCATTATTTTTTAATGTACAATGAAAGTTAATAAAAGTAACTTTTATTTTGTGAACAAAAACAATTGCAGCATTTGTCAGAGTACTTTCTTGAAATCTTTTTGGGTAAACTATACATTTAAGTTGTAAAGGACATATTAAAGGGTGTTAATCCTTAAAATGATTAATGGGCATGTGTGCATGTGTATTTTTGTTCCTCAGGCAGTGAATGTAAAGTAGCTGTTGGAGTTCTAAATCTGAAATTGGAACTGTACCCTCCTCTTACTGAGACCTTGAGCCCTGATGTCATCACCACCCAGGTGAATCATTACTGTATAAATGCTTCACTTCATTTAAACTGAAGTCATTGCGGTTATTACATTAAAAGGAATGTTTGAAGTTGAGTACAAGTTAAGCTCTACTTATCTATACTCTATTATCCCTGTAATAAAAATGTTATGAAAGTCTATGGGGCAAGGCATTGCACCAGGATAAATGTGAATATGCATGGTTTTAAATAGGGCTGCAACGATTCCTTGATTCTATTTGAGTATTCGATTTTTAAAAAAAAAAAATCCTTGATTGCAGTCGGTTACTCGACTGTGTCGAGTAAAATACCAGAAGTTGTGCATTCCACATATTAAACCCATTTAAAATCATAATAAAGCATAATGCTGTTAAGAATTCAATTAAAATAAATATATGCGATGCAGGTTTAATATATGCGCTTTAATCATTTACAGAGCGCGTTATGATTTACATGTGTGGAGCATCTTATACTCCATATCTAAATGTTGTTGCGAGTTTGGGTTTGTTTTAACGTTCATCTGGGAACGCAACATGCGCTATTTCATCAGATTTGTAAGGTAAATCATTCATAAACGTACGCAAACACAGAAGAATACATCATTAACTTTCTCAATATGCTAACTGTTCATCTCGATTTTAAAGCTCAAACCCTCACTCTGAGGTTACATGTTTTGATGTCCACATTTTCAAGTAATTACAGTGGCTGTAGCTTTTCTATCGTAAAGAAATGGCCAAATGTTAAAGATTAAGTGGACATTTAAATTAAATGTTGTTGAGTCAATATTAAACATTAGATTGCGCTGTAAAGTGTAAAAACAATCGTCAGGCCGTTGGTGCCCTCTGCAGTCATTTGTTATAATGCGTAATGTACATTAGCTCTATTGTTTACAATACATTATGTATTTTAACAGTTTTGTTCAATAAAACCATACGAGAACTTGCTTTTGATACTTTATTTGAACTAATTATTATTGCCTCATTGCTATTATAAGTATATTTTAAGTCATTTTAAAGGCTATTGCTCACTTAGGTCTATTTTTATTACTACGAAAACAATTTAATTAGAATGGTCCGATTACTCGATTAATCGTCAGAATAATCAACAGATTACTCACTTACCAAAAATAATCGTTAGTGACAGTCCTAGTTTTAAAGGTACAGGCAAGATAATTTTAATGAACCTTGGGAGATTTTAGTTCCTCCACTGAAAGTCCATTGAACCAAAAGTTTCAGAAAGTATAACAAAGCTTTAAAAAGTTCATAAAGACATTGTTAAAGTAATCCATCAAGAGGTGTAGTCCAAGTCTTCTGAGGAGACACAATCACTTTATATGATACACAGATTTAATTTAGGCTTTTATTTACATATGAAGAGTTCAGATGCAAAACCAGCTAAAAGCCGTCTCGGTCAAAAATGAGATAATGATACTGAGTGAATGCTCCTGACACATAGTGTACATCCATCAAATACTTTTGCTTCAAACTCGCTAAATTCCAGCCTCGGCGCAATCAGAAGTACCAGTACTTACATAGAAACCTATACAAAGTAGCCAGAAAGAAATGCTCATTTTACAGAAATACATCAGATGGATTTAGTGGCTTTTGCATCTGAACTCTTCATATATACATTCATCAATGCATATAAATACAGCACATCAAATATGGTAAATGGAAGCTGAAATGTACTTGCATGATGCATGAGAACAATCCTCATGGTTCACGCAAGCACATTTGAAATTTTGCTTACAAATGTGTTGATCATTGTTTTAAATTTTTAAGCTTCAATCATGACCATGTAATGAGTCAAACAAAACACACCTATACACTTTTCCAGTTAGCCATTTTCTCTCCACAGTTTTTTAACTTTGAAACCAGACCATTCCATTAAAATGCCTTTTTTTTGTCCTCTAAATATCATTTGTTACAAAAATGGGATGGTAAGTTTTCAATGAAGCTTTCTCATTCTCTGTAATTTCTCTGTTTTTAGTCTCAATAACATTGCTTTAGAAACAGTTCGCCTAAAGCAAAAACTCATGATCTTAATTTTTCCAGCAATCCCTGGAAAGGCAGAAAACAGCAGAGAAGGAGAGGCTGTTTTTGGTATATGCCAAACAGTGGTGGCAGGAGTTCTTGGAAATTCGACCGTCACACCACTCCAAACTGGTGAAGATTTTTGCACAGGTGACTTGATGTTACTAAGAAATGTACTTGTGAATGTTGCTGTATCTAGATATTGCTGATTTATGTTTATGCATAACAGTATTTGCTTCAGATGTCTTATAAAACGTGTTTTCCAGGATGAAAATGGTGTGAACCGTCCCGTGTGTTCATATGTACGGGTATTGCGTGCCGGCAGGTTGCTTGAGAGTCCGCGGCAGGCAGCACGATTTGTTAGCCTGTTAGCTCAGGAGAGAGCACCTGTGGTAGGGGGAGGAGTCCGACAGGAACAGTGGTGCTCTATGATGGCCTTTCTGTGCAGGAACAAAGTAAGACAACCTGTTTAAATCCTGATTTGAACTTGAGTAAAATCTTAGAATTCATATGCGCTGTTTTTATGACCATTGATTTGATTTTCATTTATTATCATGTTTTGTTGTTGTCAGGGTGATTGTGAGGATCACGCCACACTACTGTGTAGTCTTCTGTTGGGATTTGGACTGGATGCTTATGTATGTGTGGGCACCAAGGCCAAAAACATTCCTCACACATGGGTCATGACCTGCGGTACAGACGGCTCAATCACATTTTGGGAAAGTTTCACTGCACACAGGTAAAAATTCATACATTCTAGGGGTGTTTCTAGGGGTATCATACCATTTTAGGGGTAGTTTAGAAGATAATTAAGAACGATTTTCTTAATCATCTTCTAAATGACCCCTAAAATGGTTCCAGACTAAAAGAAAATTACTTACAAGGTTTCAATAAAATTATACATTTAGGAGCCAAATGGCTTTTTTAGTTGACCATTTACAAAATATCTCAGTGGTTTTGTTAATATGTCTATGCTGAACAGTATACAGTGCCCTCCACTAATATTGGCACCCTTGGTAAATATGAGCAAAGGCAGCTGTGGAAATAAATCTGCATTGTTTATCCTTTTGATCTTTTATTCAAAAAATTCACAAAATTCTAACCTTTCACTGAAGTAAAATAATGGAAAGTGGGGGGAAAATCTCATTATGAAATAAATGTTTTTCTTTAGTTCAGGCCACAATTATTGTGTCTGTATTGTCCTAATGCACGCTTAGGAGGAGAGTTTAAGTGGCCAAAGACTCTTCAAAGATCACAGCTGAAGAACTGCAGAGATTAGTTGAATCTAGGGGCCAGAAAGCCTAAAGTCAAATAGCCCCTACATCACCACAGTACTTTAGGAGGGTTTCAAGAAAAATCCTGCTCGCTCATCCAAAATCAAACTCTAGCATATTCACTTATCAGACACGACTGGAACTTCAAATGGGTCTGGCTTCTATGTTCAGATGAAACTTAAAAAAGAGCTTTTTAGCAGCTAACCCACCAGACGGGTTTGGTGCAAACATTGATAAAAGTACCCCATGCCCACGGTTAAATATACTGCTGAATCTTTAATGTTGTGGGCCTATTTTTCTGCCGGAGTTCCTGCATGTCTTGTTCAGCTGCATGGCATCATGGTTTCTATCAAATACCAACAGATAAAACAATCTAAACCTGACTGCCTCTGTTAGAAATCTTATAATTGGTCGTGGTTGGATCTTCCATTAGAACAATGATCCAAAACAAACATCAAAATCAACACAAAAATGTTTCACTGAGCACAAAATGGCTGTCTCAGATCTGTGACCTGAACCGTATTAAATCAGTGGGGTGAACTGAAGAAAAGAAGCACCAATGTGGAGCTGGGAATCTGAAGGATCTGGAGTTAATCTGTATGAAATAATGGTCTCTGATCTCTTGCCAGGTGTTTTCCAAACTCATCAGGCATTGTAGGAGAGACTCTGAGAGCTGTTATCTTGGGGAAAATACTTTGTTGGGTGCCAATAATAGTGGCCAACATGAACTAGAGAAAAACATTTATTTCATAATAGGTTTTCCTGCCCAGTTTCTGTTGTTTTACTTCAATGAAAGGTTAGAATTTTGTGAATTTTTTGAATGAAAGATGAAAAGGATAAATAATGCATATTTATTTCCACAGTTGCCTTTGCTCATATTTACCAATGGTGCCAATATTAGTGGAGGGCACTGTAATTTCTATACTAAATTGGTAATTATTAATATTTTGAATTATGTTTTCAGTTCATTCATTTTAGTTTTAGTTCAAGTTTGATTTGTTTTAATTAACAAAAATGACAGTGATATATATATATATATATATATACACACACACATTTCCTGATACTTTTGGAGTCAGACATAAATGAAAATTGATTCACAGTCAAATAGGAAAGTCAGTCACAAACTCATTAAGTCACTGTCAGTGAGTCTGATGTAAACCAGTAATCAGTATGAGGCTGTTTCATGAATCTTTTTGACTGATACATTAAAAAGAACCATAATCCATAAGAGTAAAAATCATAAAACCATAAAAATCAGTTCTTCACAATTCATCTTCCTGTTTTTATTTTCTTTACTAGATACATCCACCGTCCAATAGACCCAGACGCTCCTCCCATGGTTCCCCAACCGAAACCCACCCACCCTTACAGGACGCTTGGCTGCGTCTTCAACCACAAGACGTTCCTGGCGAACTGTCAGCCATCAGATGCCGTGGAGCTGTGTGTGTTTGACTTCACAGATGGCTCCCGTTGGAAGGCCATGAGCGAGGAGGCTGTGAGATCTGTATGTGCACCCGGCTCCACCTCCTCTCTCCCCCCGACTCCTCCTCTCTGCTCTCCTTCTGTAGTGCCTAATGAGGCCAGCAACCAACTCGAGCTGGAGATGCGGTACTTATTAGCAGAACATAGGAAGGTAATAAATATACAGATGCACAAGCAACCTACTATCCAAAAGCACTGTGTAAAATGCATTTTCTAAATACAGCTAAAGGGAATGTTTATCCCCAAATGAACCATCCTTTACTCTTCTGTCAGTCCGAAATGACAAAAAAAGCACCAGAGAACTGAAAGTGGTTCATACGACATGTGTTCATACGACAGTGGTTCATACAACATAAAAATCCATGCAGTGGTTTTTATTAATCTGTAAAAATAATATCCCCTTTTTCAAATCGAGCCACTAGTGTGATATATTCTTAATTGTTTAGAAGTTTGGAGTTTGTTTTTTTTTTTTTTTTATTATTGTTTTTGTAGTCTTTTATGCATACCAAGACTGCATTTATTTGATCAAAAATACAGTAACAACTATAATATTGTGAAATGTTATTACAATTTAAAATAACTGTTATCTATTTTTATACATTTTAAAATGTAATTTATTTCTGTGATGGCAAAGCTGAAATGTATAAAGTCTTCAGTATCACTAGAAACTTCAGAAATCATTGTAATATGTTAATTTGGTTAAGAAACATTTTAATAACAGGAATAAATTCACATAACAGGAATAAATTCTATTTTAAAGTATATTAAAATAGAAAACAAGTATTTTAAATTGCAATAATATTTCTGAATATTACTGTTTTTTTCTGTATTTTTAATGAAATAAACGCAGGCTTGATGAGCAGAAAAAGACTTGTTTAAAAAACATCAAAAATATTACTGATCCCAAACTTTTGAATGGCATTGTATATATAAATATTTTTTTGTAAACTACTTAACAATAATATTATACAATATATACAATATACAATATAATATTTACAATATATATATTAAGCAGCACAACTGTTTCCAACATTGATAATCAATCAGCATATTTGCATGATTTCTTAAGGATCATTTGACACTAAAAACTGAAGTAATGATGCTGAAAATTCAGCTTTACGTCATAAGAATAAATTCTATTTCAAAGTATATTAAAATAGAAAGCAACTGTTTTAAATTGCAATAATATTTCACAATATTACTGTTTTTTTTTACGTATTTTTAATCAAATAAATGCAGCCTTGATGAGCAAAAAAGCCTTTTTTAAAAACATTCAAAACCTTGCTGATCCCAAACCTTTGAATGGCAGTGTATATATAAATATTTTTTGTAAACTAAGTCTTTACTGTCAATTTGTATTAATTTAATGCGTTCTTTCTTAACTGAATTTATTTATTTATTTATTTATTTATTTATTTTTTTTTTAATTTACTGACCACAGAGTTTTGAACATCAGCATAATTCAGTTAACAGCAATGGCCATAAAGGGTGCCAAAGCACCGTTTTTTGTAGTCCATACAAATTTTGCAGTCAATTTCAATATAAATTCTTGTCGAACTAAAGATATAGTCTATTCCTCTTAGAAAGAAAGTTTTGTATTACTTTAGAAGACTTGTAATATTGTGGCCTACATATGTTATGCTTTTTGTAATTTAAAACTTAAACTGAAACTTAAAATGCCCAGTTCCAATTCAGTTTCAATATTTTGTATTTCATTGATGAAAAAAGTGACTTAGAGTTTGAAGCAACGTGAATGTTAATCTAATTTTTGAAAATGTAAAATCTCAGTTATAAATCGGATAGTTCCTGTCCTTGATTCTGATTGAGCCACGTTCGAAGCTGTTGAAAATTACTCTACAAACATCCTTTTGTTTACACATAACTGTTTTCTGAGGAACTACATTGTTTTGCGAAAGAATAATGTTTGTATTAATGTCATTACACTTTATTTGCTGTGTTTTATTTTGTGAAAGCTTACTATGTATATGGAATAACCGTTTTATAAAAGCAATAACCCTGTGAAGCCATGGTTTACAGTGAATTTATAACAGCTAAGGGGGTTCGCTCTGTTTCGCATCGTGATTTGATTCCTTTTAAACGTGCTTTTTTTCAGCTTACTTAGTGCAATTTCTATCTGTAGGATCTTGGTCTGGCAACTGTCTGGGACGATCACCTGTCATACCTGCTGTCAGCAGCGCTGTCTGCGTATGAACTAGAGCGCTGTACAGGTGTGTCGTGTGGAAACGAGGAGTTTCAGGATGCTGTGAGAAGAGCTGTACCTGACGGACACACTTTTAAAGGCTTTCCTATTCACTTCCTGCACCGAAATGCACGCAGGGCATTCGCTACCTGTCTCAGGTACCTGCGGGAATGAACCAAGCTACTTTTAGTCTTTTTTTTTTTAAAAGGTGCCTTAAAACCTGTTTAAAGAAGTAGTTTCACAATTTCGTTTAGTGCTTTTTAGTGGTCAGAAGTCAAACAGCAGCTTTAACAAAGGCAAACGACTAACAACTTGTTTTCTTATGTATCATTCAGGTCACCGTTCTGTGAAGAGATTGTTTGCTGCCGAGGGGATCATGTGCGACTGGCGGTGAGGGTTCGCGTGTTTGCTTATCCAGAGTCGGCTTGTGCTGTTTGGATCATGTTTGCTTGCAAATACAGATCAGTTCTGTGACAGGAAGCAGTATGATCGTTCACCTCAGGTTTGCAGAATTCACAAGTCTCCTGACTCTTTAAACTATCTGCTGAGTTTGGAGTATTACTATGAGTCTTGGAATTACATACATGCAATTTACATCTATGCTGCTTATCTATGTGCAGCAATTATAATTGTTTTACATGTACAGTGTGCGTGTGTGTCATTCGGAGATTGATAAAATGGTATTTATGGATATATTTTTCTAAATAAATCACTTTTATGATACCCTTTTTTTGTCTTTGGCTTGATATCTCTTCTGCCATTTAATTTACCACTACCTTAGTTACTTTAAAGTTGCCATTTTTACTGATTTGGTGCCAAATTATTATTATTATTATTATTATTATTATTAAAAAAAAAACTTGCTTTTTTTTTTTGGAAATTGTGATACATTTTTCTTTTTACTTTTTTTCTTTTTTCCTTTGATAGAGTTCAAAATAATATAGTTTATTTGAAATCGAAATTGTAACACAATACGTCTTTACCGTCACTTTTGATCAATTTAATGTGTCCTTGCTGAATTTCTTATTTTTAAATCTTACTTACCTCAAGCTTTTGAATGATGGTCTATCTTGATTTCCACAAAAATGTTAAGAAGCACAACACATTGAGCACCAAATTATGAGTGGATCAGATTTAATATTGCATAAAAGTCTGTTCAAAAAAGGCTAGTTGAGCTTAAGATGCTTTGCTCTGGGTTTTAACAGCCAAAAATATGTATGAAACAAGGTATTTCCACCCTGTTAGTGACTTCAAAAAAAAATTGTTCCAAATGACAATGTTACTTGGAAAAAAAATAAAATTGTAACTGTAAATAGGCAAATTAATGAAAAGTGGTAAATAAAACTGTGAAGCCTTTTAAAAGGGGAAAAAATACAAACAGCAGCTTAGTTAATACATCACATCTAATATGCCTACACAGTTGACCGTATAGTAGTAATGTTTTATTTGGCCAGGAGATGGCAACATACTCTTACAAAAAAATGAATTGCACAATTGTAGACTTGATCCTATAGGAAAGATGAGCCAGTATATCTTGATCCTTCCTCATGCTACAGCACATTTACTGAAACTAAAGCAGAGATGAGCTTGCATTCTCTTTTAAGATGACCTTTGTGATCAAGTTCCCTTTTGTGGTATTAAGAGTCATTAGCAAATCCGGCCAAGTATTCAGAGAAGCTGCACTAGACCACAAGTGCACATTATCAATTCATTACTTATCTCTCCAAGGTTGCATGATTGTCTCCTCCATAAGCTTCTAATTAACAGGTACCAGTTGCCATGGCTGCCAAACAATTCCACTTAGAATGGACGCAAATTCGTGGTATACACTGAAACAAATATGCTTTTACTGATGCTATTTTGTTTAAATCTTGAAATGTGGCCTGATGAGTCATTAGTGCTAGTTATTAGAATTCATTCATGCTAAGATAAAATTAGGGTTTTAAAAAAATATGTTAAAAGAAAATCATATCCAGTTACGCGAATAAAATAGCACAGCGTGCTAAGTGGATATGGTTATATGAAGCACATGGCTGTATATCAGAACAACCATCTATAAGTAAGTGCTGTTTGACGTAACACTTTGAATATGACCATTATCCACCTTACTTTTTTGTGCTCCACAGAAAAATTATTTTGCACCTTATTCTTCAACGTTAAACTAAGCATATACGCGAGACGTCCGGTTCAACTAATGAGAAGAATAACAAGGTGCAGTAAAAGATAAAACTGTTTGCACTACAAACAAAGTGTCTTCATAATTAAGATAATACATTAAAAATATGGTAAGACACCAATTTGCAATATCAAGCAGCAAAATGAGCTGTTTCGTACAGTTGCCGGTGACCGGAAATCAGACTGTAAAATGTACACATGGCCACACCCACTCTTACAGAAAAAATAAGGTAAAGAAGTAAATAACTAGAAGAATAACTAAGTTTAGTAAATGCTACAACAGTTTATGTTACAAACAGTGTGTTATAATTATGAAAATAAATTAAAATCATGATATACATACCAGTTTGCAACATCAAACAGCGTGTAGTAGGGATTGAGATTTTCAGTGAGTAGTTACATGCTTGCGCCGCCAGTAGGTGGCAACAGATAGCTCACTTTTGAGTGAGTTATTGAATCATTCACTGAATCGTTTCTTTTATTGAACACTGATTCATTCCGGATGTAAACGTCATCATTGCATTGTGGCTCGTTGCCACGACCTGATGGATTATTCTGCTTTACTTCAATTGGAGCTGTTCTCCTTGTGGAAACAAAAAAGTAATGTAAGTTGCTAAATATTAACTTTTTACTTATTGTAGTGTTGTACAAAATGTTTAAGTGTACATAAAACGGTGGGCAGATAACACTAATAAACATTTAGACGTTCGGGCTTTAAATATCAAAATGTATATCATTTACATTAATATTAACTTAATATTTATATAAATGCACTTGAATGTAATTATATACACCCTGTCAATCGTAACACACCTTTGCATTCCAAAAAAATGAGATGTTGTGCTTTAATTCTATTCCTGCTTTAAAAAACAAACAAAAACCATAGAAACCATCACAGAATTTGTAATGGTTTTACCAGTTATAATGGGAAGTGTATTGGTTTTAATGGAAACTATAATGGACACTGTTGGCCTCAATGGTAATTGGCCGCTTTCTGTTGGTTGCTTGTTAAAACCACTAAATCCTATGGGGCAGCCGTGGCCTAATGGTTAGGGAGTCGGGCTTGTAACCGAAAGGTTGCGGCAGGAACTGAAGATGGGGGGAGTGAATAACTAGCACTCTCTCCACCCTCAATACCACGACTGAGGTGAGTCCCTTGAGCAAGGCACCGAAACCCCAACTGCTCCCCGGGCGTCGCAGCAAAAGCAATATGGCTGCCTACTGCTCTGGGTGTGTGTTCACTGTGTGTGTGTGTGTGTGTGTGTGTGTGTGTGTGTGTGTGTGTGTGTGTGTGTGTGTGTGTGTGTGTGTGTGTGTGTGTGTGTGTGTGTGTGTTTGTTCACTACTCACTACTGTGTGTGTGCACTTGGGTTAAATGCAGAGCACAAATTCCAAGTATGGGTCACCATACAACGAACGACTCAAACACGAAAACTTGTCAGATAAGAGGTGAGGTGAGCTAATCATAGACTAAAGACCCAGGTAAACAATGAATTAATCTTTTCTGTTTCTTACAGCATTATAGTTTTGTCTTGTTTGTAGTGTGATCAGCGTTTGTGTAAGCTGTAGATGTATTAGGGAAGTAACACATAACATTTTTATTATATTTTGCTAAAATGAACGAAATGACTCGAAAAAAGATTCGTTCATTTTGCTGAACGAGACTCGGGAGTCGGTGAAATGATCCGAACTTTCCATCACTACCAGAAACCATTTTTAATGGTTTTAATGGATAAAAATTGATGATTTATAATGTTTGCAATTAGTGTAGTGGAAACTATTAGAATTTCTGCGTTTTTTTTTTTCAGCAGGCATATCGCAGAAGATTGCAGTGTGATCTTATGAATTTTTGTATACATTCTCACAATTTTAAAATCTGTTTCAATTAGTTAAAGTTCTTCTAAACAGGTTGACTATTATGCTGTGCTTAAATTTATCTTGAAATGTTAAATATAGGTTCTAACCATCAGGGGGAGACAAAATACAAACAACACTAGAGCTTTAACCGTAAACCTAAAGATGTTGTTTTGAGGATTCATTAACTGATATTTTAAACCTTTTAATAATCTGAGTGATTGCATGATGTCACATTTCCACTGGAGGTATCGTAATTCTGAACTGAAAGCCTACATACCATTATAAGATCATACTATTTTCCTTTTGCACAAGGCTCCATTTCATAAGATTGCAGTGCAACTTTGTGAGGTTCAGCATTAAATTCTTAATATGAACAAGAGATGCATTCCAGGTTCTCAAAATGCACTGAATCTCTTTGCTTCTGTTTCATTTCTGTTTGCTGTTTATTTCACTTGCACATTACAAATAACTTGCGAACTGTACGGAAAGGGTGACGTCCAATTATATCCGACTTTGCAGTCTCTTGTTAACAATTGCGCATTCAGCTACTAAACATGCCGAGGACAAGAACGAATGTGTATGGCACTGGGGGTTGGAATTGTGCAAAGGGTGATTTAGGCTAATGAATATTTCCTTTTTGACTGAATCCCACCTTCACTTCTAATCACATTTCCTGTCTGGGAGAGGAAGTGTTTGATGCAGCCAAACAAGTATTGTCTTCACTGCATATAAAATGTCTTGAACTGCAGGTGCAATATTCTAATGGGTCTGTAGGGACAGAAACATCATCTCACCAGACCAGTCACAAAAACACACTCCGCTAACACTGACAAAAATGGCTGTTGATTAGAAGAGAAGTTTGATTTGATAATGCGTTGTTTTGGAAATCCCATTTTTCAGACTGTGTCGTTAATTGATCAAATTGTATTAAATCTAGACTGCTGCAGACGTGGCGTAAGCCACTCTTATTGTTGTCTTTTTTTTTTTTCTAGTTTCTTAATTTTAAAAGAACTATTTACTTAAATGACTTGATTCTTGATTGATTCCTTATGTGATTTTAATCAAAAATACTAATGAAACTGCATTTTTAATGCCCTCCCTTTCTTTTTTTCTATAAAAATCTTAAAAATTCAAGTCAACATGATATCTTGAATGTTATATTACAAACACTACATCGATATTTTCATTAATTACTTGAGCTCATCCACAGATCATTTACAAATATGTTCGAAAATATCATGATGAAACATGAATATTTACAACAGAGTAAAAAATTGTGCCAGTTTGTAATTACACATCATGCATTTATCCAATTACATACACTGTAAATTGCAAATGAGATACTTCAGAGTGAAAAAGCATAAAAGGTAAAATGGCTTCAATTATCTAATGCAAGAAAGACCTGCCACTTTTGTAATGAAACAAATACCTGTAACACTTTTTTTTCTCATTAATGGAACAAAGGCAATTATAGAACAGACATGTGAAAACAATGTTTAAAGATATTAAATGCTCAGATAAAATACATTTCTGTGAACACCCGTTCCACAAAAACGGTGTAAGCAATTAAGCCCCCCAGTGCCCTCTATCTTGTTAATGTTTTCTGATACCATACAATGGAAATGTACAGCTATTAAGCCATCATGGGTATTATTATATTTTTGTATAGTTATATAATTATTTTTAGCCATATTACGGGCTGTACATAAATACTCTGTGGCAAAAAAAGTAACATTTTCAGAGACTACATCATTTAAAGATCTTTATTATGTTTATGATAATATGGGAAATTTAGATAGCTTTGAAAGAATATTTATATTAAATAAAAACACAATATACACTACAGGAATCAGTAAGATTTTTTTTTAAAGAATTTAATATTTTTAATCAACAAGGAAACATTAAATTCAAAAGTGGCTATTTGTAATGTTAATGTAAAATATTTTTACATTGTTGCAAAAAATGTTATTTTGTCATTTCTGTTCATCAAACAGTCCTAATAATAATAATAATAATAGCATTTAAATAATATAATATAATATAATATAATAATATTTTCAACTGTAAAAATAAGAAGAAATTGAGCACCACATCAAGTATAATAATAATAGCATTTAAATAGTAATATAATATAATATAATATAAACAATTTTCAGCTGTAAAAATAAGAAATTGAGCATCACATCAGCATATATGATTTTTGGTAACATTTTACAATAAGGCTCATTAGTTAACATTAGTTGACTACATCAGTTAACATACAGCATTTATTAATCTTAGTTAATTTTAGCATTTACTAAGGCACAATTACTTTTGCATAAAATCAAAAAAAGATGTGTTTGTTAACATTAGTTAATACATTGTGAACTAACATGAACAAACAATGTACGACCATATTTTTAATGAACTAACATTAACAAAGATTAATAAATAGTGCAATAAATGTATTGTTCATTGTTCGTTTGTTAGTTAATACATTAACTAATGTTAACAAATGACACCTTATTGTAAAGTGCTATCTGATTTTTTTTTTTTATTTATTTTTTATTGGCTGCTAAAAATTCATCTTTGCCAGAATTTAAAAATAAATAAATAAAAACATTTTTAAAAACTGCATAAACTAGTTATTTTAAATGTCATATTTCACAGTCTTGCTGTTTTTATTAGTCAAATAATTGCAGTGAGAAAGAGACTCTCTTCATACGTATGATTTAATAGTATAGAGTTACTATATAATAATTAATAATCATTTTTACCAAAGCAGAGCAAAACGTCTCTGTGCCAAGGTATCTTTCACAGCATCCTTGGTTTTGCACCAATTTTTTCATGTCCGTCTTTCATCTGTGTGTATTTTTGTTTTAAATGCGTGAAGACTGTGTGATGTTTATTGGTTTGCAGAAAAAAAAAAGCATGTGACAGAAAAATGAGAGGACGTGGGGTACAGGAGAAACATGCTGCATTGCCCAGGGCAGTATGGGTAATAAAGTCATTAATTCAGCTGATTAAGTTGGCCTTTGGGTTAAAGAAAAATCATATCCGTCTCCTTCTCAGATGTAACTGGGGACGCACAGAAGAGGCGAAAATGCCAGCTAATTAGCAGACGAAAAGAGAGGGAATGAGCACGGAGGGAGGGAACGACGGATTGGGGGGACAGAGAGGTGCTTCTACTGAACTCTTAATGAGACATCTTTGGGGGTGAGGGGGTGACACGCTCATCAAACCACACACACACACACACATATCTCAAAGACGTGCGCTTCCTCAGAGCCGCACGATGCTAACTAATGATCCGCAACTAGAGCGAGAGCGAGAGGGGTAAAATGTCAGTTGATGCACGGTTTTAATGAGCTTGTTGTGAAAGGCGAGGATGGCGAGGGAAAGAAAATTACAGCGAAAAACATCGACAGGACTGACCCATCATGCTTTGCTTGAAGACTCGAAATTGCCACGGGCTTTGCTTTATTTCCCCGTTTAATAGAGGCAGCCTGTATCTCTCGAGAGGGCTTTGTGGAAGATTGCTTCATGCCATTTTCTCTCCGAGGACAAGGTCAGGGAGCTCTCCTTCCCTCAGTGGCAAAGTCAGAGGACAGCGGATGACAACAGATAGGTCTTGTAGCCCTTCTGATTTGCCCCGTATATCGGCCGTGTCCTTCATCCTGCCTCCCCGTCTTTTGTGAGTGCGTCCAAAGCTCTTGTTTTGAGTGACAGCGGCGCAGACGTTTTACAGCCGCGTCATGTTGACTGACAGGGTACGGCAACCTGGACCTGTCGATCACGAGAATTCAGCCAGCCGAGATGCTGGTCACACCGAACGCCTCGCATCCTGAAAAGACCACCGGGCTAACAGATGCCAGCGTTCGGCTGTCAGAACGTGCTGCTCGCTTGACAAGGGCTTCCTTATTGCTTTAATTTAAGCTGCTTAAAATTCAGTGGCAAAAACATTGCCAGAGCTGCGTATTAACAGAGACAAAGAATTCATTTGGATGAAAGCATAAATGACAAGTTAAGTTAATTGTAACTAATAGTTAATAACATTGTAATTATAATTATGAGCTAAAATGCTATATGTGACCCTGGACCACAAAACCAGTCATAAGTAGCATGGGTATATTTGTAGCAATAGCCAGAAGCAATATTTATACAATTTTAATGAGCTATTTTTTCCCATTAGAATTAATATTTATATATATATATATATAATATTTGTATTATTACTTTTCAATAAATGCAACATTTCACATTAAAACAGAGTGAACGCTCCATTTTTTTTTTGAAGTGAGAATTGTGCCATTTGGAGTTATTAAAAAATAAAAACTTGTGTAATGTCATGTAAGCTCCTGTATATTTCTCCTTATACATATTATACATATATACAGAGGCTTTTGGATTACAATAGTTTTTTTTTTTTTTTTGTTAGGTTTTGCTTTTAGATATACATTTAGACATTCTAAAAGACTACTTTTTGTCAAAGTTTAGATACTTTTGGTTAGATAAATATCAGGTTGCATTATGATTACAATCAAACATTAAAATACAAGAAAATTGTGATTACGATTTTTAAAATTTCAAAATATACATTTTTTCGGTCAAAAATGATCAAAGAGGCCCAGATGGTTAAGTAAAGATCATGTTCCATGAAGATATTTTGTAAATGTCTAAATATATCAAAACTTAATTTTTGATTAGTAATTAATAAATTTATCAATATTTAGATTTTTTGCACCCTCAGATTCCAGATTTTCAAATAGCTGTATCTCAAACAAATATTGTCCTGTCCTAACAAACCGTACATCAATAGAAATCATATTTATTCAGCTTTCAGATGTATAAATCTCAATTTCAAATAACTGACCCTCATGACTGGTTTTGTGGTCCATGTGTTGTACACACTCTAAAAAAATGCTGGGTTAAAAACAAACCAGTGCTTGGTTAAATATGGACAAACCCAGCGACTGGGTTGTTTTGAGCCAGCAGATGGGTAAAATGTTTAACCCAACCTTCTGGGTAGTTTTATTTATCTCAACTATTGCTTAATTTAAATACTGTATTTCTTGCTTAAAATGAACCCAAAATGACATTCATTAACATGTTCAATAAACAAACATTTATTAATAAGTTGAATAAATAAGAATTTAAAAATAAACATTTTTAAATTGCTTATTAATAATTGTTCAACTTTTGAATTTTGCTGGTGCTTATTCGTCCGATTTTTAATTTTTAATTTTCAACCTATTTTGGTTTCATTTTAATTTCTAAACAATAGTTGTTAAATAAAACTACCCAGAAAGTTGGGTTAAACATTTAACCCAGCATTTTTTAGAGTGCAGTAAGAACTTACATCCCTTCATAAATATAATTGGTATAAATTATGTCATTTTCACAGTTTAATGCAATGATTTACCACATTTCATTTGAGATTGCCGATTTATTTAAATGAATTTACTAGTATTAAACTAATTTTTTTTTTTTTTAAATATAATAATATAATGAACAAAACATAAAGTTCACATAACTTTTTTACTGTTACATGCAATGAACTTTCAGTCACATTTAAATAAATGGATCTCATTACATTTGTAAATGTCACTTATTACAGCGTTTAAACTTCCTGTAGACAAGTCTAGACATTTCAAACCTGCTGTTCATTAATCAAATTAATAGATTTCATTAAAATTTTATTGTCTCTGCATTTGGCAGATGCTTTTATTCAAAGCAGCTTACATTACTCATTGTAAAGTGTTATACTTTTAGGTAACACTTTACAATAAGGTTCACTGGTTAACATTAGTTAACTACATTAGTTAACATGAACTAAGAATGAACAATACTTCTACCGCATTTATTAATCTTAGTGGTAATTTCATTAACTGTTGTGTTTACAAGTTGTGTTTGTTAACATTGGTTAATGCACTGTGAACTAACATGAACAATGTATTTTTTATTAACTAAAATAGTGTAATAAATGTATTGTTCATTGATCTTTGTTAGTTAATACATTAACTAATGTTAATTGTACAGTGTACAGTGTTATTTGTTCACGCATTCCCTAGGAATCAAACCCTTGACTGTAGTGTTGTTAGTGCTATGTTTGAGCTAATTATTCTTTATTAAACAAAAAATGTTTTTTTTTTTTTTTATATATATTTTTTTACCCACTTGGTGTTCATGTTTCTGTTTCCTTTTTGACAGTGTTTAATTTGGTTGAATGCAAACAAGCCAGGTTTAGGCATGTGGCCCATTTGGATGGCAATGTAAGTTTCTAATGGATAGTTATGCAACTTTACAGGAAAACAAGACTTACACTGCAAAAAAATGCTTTTCTTACTTAGATTTTTTGTCTTTTTTCCAGCCAAGATATCTAAAAATTCTTAAATCAAGGAGGATTTTCTAGACAAGTAAAAAATATTTTCAGAAAAAAGTCAAAATTAAGTTTTTGCTTAAAACAAGCAAAATAATCTTATTTCAGACAGAAAGCAAGATTATTTTGTTTGTTTCAAGCAAAAACCCAATTTTGACTTTTTATTTATTTATTTATTTTGAAAACAAGACAAAAAATTTTACTTGTCTAGAAAATCCTTCCTGAAAAAAATCTAAGTAAGAAAAGCATTTTTTGCAGTGTAGTAATATTGCTTGTTTTTAAGATGTTGGTAAGTATTTGCTGCATTATGCGTAAATTGCAACCATCCCAATTAAGTAGCTCAAATCAAAGCATGCATGACTTCAGTTTAAGAGCAACTGTCAAATTAAGAAGTGCATAACAAAATAATGGGCCACATACCAAATTACAATAACACAAAAAGTGAACTATGTCGATGCGGTGGTACACTAATGTTTTGTTTCACATAAACAACTGGCTGCTCACTGAAATGAAAACTAGACTAACCGGTTTGGACTGATAAAAAGAAAAATAATGCCTAACATTATTAATACTTTGCACTGCTTAAGTATTATCTTGACCACAATGTGATTAGCCTATTACGTCTGGGATTAATTGTTTTGTTTCCGTTTTTGATTAAAACAAGAAGGAACATTTTTAAGCAACTCTAGTGCATGTTTTTATCACTGGGGTTTGGAAAATTGCTTTTTATAATGATAAAAGAAAGAAAGGAACCTAGTTTGTGCAGTTTTGGATCCACTTGATAATATTATGTATGTACATTGCGAACAATATTGACAATAGAACAGGCCTGAATGATGCAAAGTAGGTGTTTTTAAAGGAGAAGTCCACTTCCAAAACAAAGATTCACATATAATGTACTCACCCCCTTGTCATCCAAGATGTTTATGTTTTTCTTTCTTCAGTCATAAAGAAATTGTTTTTTAAGGGAAATATTTCAGGATTTTTCTCCATATAATGGACTGATATGGTGCCCCGATTTTGAACTTCCAAAATGCAATTTAAATGTGGCTTCAAATGATCCCAAATGCAGTTATAAACGATCCCAGCCGAGGAAGAAAGGTCTTATCTAGCGAAACGATCAGTTTTTTTCATTAAAAAATGCAATTTAAATACTTTTTAATGTCAAATGCTCATCTTACCCTTCTCTCCATGAACTCTGTGTATTCTGGCTCAAGACAGTTAGGGTATGTCGAAAAATTCAGACCGTATTTTCTCCCTCAACTTCAAAAATCATTTCAAAATCATCCTACATTGCTGCAGAAGTTCCGACCCAGTCTTTGCAAAGTGAACATGCAAAGAAGATCAAACACCCTTAACAAAAAAGGTAAAACAGCGATATAGGACGATTTTGAAGTTGAGGGAGAACATGAGATGGGAGTGTTTCGACATACCCTAACTGTCATGAACCGGAAAAAAACAGTCCACACTGTAAAAAATAAAAAACACAATTTGTTGAGTCAGCTTAAAATAATTTGCTGCTGCCCTAAAATTTTAAGTTCAGTCAACTAAAATAAGTTTAGTCAACTTGAAATGTTAAGTTGTACTAAGTAAGTATATTTGTGTTTGCTAAACAGATGGGTAAGTAACCCAGGTGCCCTAAGTTGATTCAACTCAAATATCTAAGTTGTCACTCAGTATAATTTAACATTTCAAGTTGAATAAACTTTTTTGAGTTGACTGAACTTAAAATTTTAAGACAGGCAGGTTACAAATTATTTTAAGTTGACTCAACAAATGGTTTTTTACAGTGCAGGCAAAGCAAGACAAGACGAGCGTTTGGCATTAAAAAGTATATAAATTGTATCATTTTTATTAAAATAACTGATCGTTATGCTAGATAAGACCCTTCTTTGTCGGCTGGGATCATTTACAACCGCATTTGGGATCGTTTGAAGCTGCATTTAAACTGCATTTTGGAAGTTTAAAATCGGGGCACAATATCAGTCCATTATATGGAGAAAAATGCTGAAAAGTTTTCCTCAAAAAACATAATTTCTTTACGACTGAAGAAAGAAAGACATGAACATCTTGGATGACAAGGGGGTGAGTACAATATATGTGAATCTTTGTTTTGGAACTGGACTTCTTCTTTAATTTTCCAATCAAGGAACGTTTTGATCTGACTTTTGATTCGAGCACCTAAACTGGCTGTTCTGCACTTCATCAGCTCTCTGACTATAGCAGCACTATTGATATGCCTCTCACAGGAGCGCTGGTGACCTCGCGCAACTTCAATTCCGCCTGCATTGTGTTCCATTGTGTACATCTCAGGAGGGAAGCAAGAGTGCCGTGTTCGCTTCGGGCGCAAGTCAAGTCCTAATAGCCCACCGCATTTTCATATCCACAGAGCGTGTGTAACTTTGTGATTGTGCTTTAAAAATGGCAGGAAGCCGGGGAGTTAATCTAATTCGACATCAGACTTCTGCATTTATGTAATGCGGCTACAAACGAATTGAACATTAGTCATTTAGTGGCTGCAGAGTGATAATTCCATTTAATGTTTAATAGTTATGGGATGGTGATCACACTTGGGCAAGGAAGTAATTTCAAAAGAATGAAAAATTCCATTAAAAGAATGTTATCTGTTGAATTAGCAATGAAGGCCGGGGTCTCTGCTGGTTTGTATTTTGAGTTGACTGACATTCTGCACACATTTCAGCATTGCGCTTCCCAGCAGATCTAACTACTAAACCTGAATAAGAAAACACCACTAAATAATACAATTCTCTGTTGTTTGTTTTATATAGTTAGACAGACTTCTGTTACTCGTCTAAAATAACTCTTTTTTAATGGAAAATTTAATGGATCAAACCGTAGAAAAAAAATGATATGTATACTGATAAGGGAATAAATAATGCACATCTTTTAGAGATATTCTGCCCTGACTGTTGGTTAATGTGTACACCGGTACATATTCTGGTAAACACATCTCACCCATCCTTAAGAGGGCCCTTGTGTCACGAAAATAGACTTGAGAGTTCCTTTCAAGAAACACAACCACCTTTTGAGGTTTTGTGAGGTAAGCGTTGATATTAAGAAGAAAAAAATCTGTTTCTTGGGCTCAGCTTCTCATACACTAGCAGCACAATCACTGCTGACAGCACAGAAAGCAAATTACAATCTAAACATCCATCATTTAGCAGTGACAGCACGGGGACCGGGACATAGAAAGCGAAACAAGACACAAAGCATTTTAAAAAAGACCAAATTTAATTAAATATTTGTATTACATCAGCACTTGGGTCATATTTGTGCTTGAAATGATTTGAAAGAGAAGATTTTATTCCTTGATCTTACACAAGTTTAGTTGATGTTTGGGAGAGCCTACACTATAAAAAGTGACTTTGTGTAACCTAAAAAATTTTAATTTTAGCACACGGACTAATTTTATAATTATGAATTGAGGTATGGAAAAGAGCTGCATAAAGATTCTTCAAAAGTTCTCCTTTTGTGTTTTGCAAAAAAAAAAAAAAACAGATTATGGGTTTGAAACAACATGAGAATGAGTAAACAACTTTTATTCTATTCAATATTTTAATGTATTCATTGCAGACTGAATGCAATTGTATATATCTATTGAATACTGTATATTCAGTACAAACTGAATATAATGTTAAGTTATTTGCAGTTAAATTAAAATTTATTATAGTTTAAATTTATATTAAATGCATCTAGCTTGATTTGTTTTGACCCGCTTAAGACTTAAAAAAGTACATTTTTATTTGTAATTTGATAACTGTTTAAATAATTAATGCAATTTTTATTTAAATGTGGCTAAAGCATAACTGTAATTAAATACAGTGTATTTATTTCTTTAGAACATTTGATCAAAAATACAGAAAAAAATTTATTCCTGTGATGCAAAGCTTAATTTTTATCAGCTGTTACTCCAGTCTTAAGTGTCACATGGTCCTTCAGAAATCATTCTAATATGCTGATTCATTATTAGATTTACCAATGTTGGAAACAGTTGTGCTACCAAATATTTTTTTAGAACCTATGATTCTTTTTTCAGGATTTTTTGCTGAATAACAAGTTGAAAAGAACAATATTTATTCAAAATATAAATCTTTTCTAACAATGTAAATCTCTGCTATCACTTTTTATTAATTTAACACATCCTTGGTGAATAAAAGTATTCATTTATTTAAAAAAAAAAAAAGAAAGACTAAAATACTAAAAATGTACCATACATTGTTAGAAAAAAGTATTACAGGTTCCAAAAAATATTAAGCAACACAACCGTTTCCAGCACTGATAATAAATCAGTATAATAGAATAATTTCTGAAGGATCATGTGATACTGAATACTGGAGTAATGATCTGAAAATTCAACTTTGATCACAGAAATAAATTAGATTTTTAATGTATATTAAAATAGAAGAATGTTGTTTAACTTCAAAAAAATATTTCACAATATAATTTTTTTTTTCTGTATTTTTAAGCATTAGAAACTAATTTAAAATACATTAAAAATCTTACTGATCCCAAACTTTTGACCGGCAATATATATATTATAAGATTTAAAGAAACTGTCTTACTGTTACTACTTGCCAATTTTTACACTGCTTTTTAGAATACTTGATGTATATAATATAGCTATTGAATATTGTATATTCAGTTAATTGCAATTAAATAAGATTTATTATAGTTTACATTTATAGTAAATGCAATTAGCTTGAATTATGACTCACTTTAGACTTAAAAAGGTACATTTTTATTTGTAATTTCATAACTATTGAAATAATTCATGCAATTTTTATTTACATGTGGCTAAAGCAAATCTGTAATTGCATATAAATTATCAAATACTATATATAGTTGAAAAATAACCAAGTTAGTAAACACATCAAAATATAGTAAGTGTACTTCCTCAGACCATTTGATCAAAAATACAGATTTTTAGAATACTTGACTCTGATAGGCTGCACTGAGATACTTTAGTATAATATTAGTATAAGAGTTCATCTTGTTGCTTGGTGGAATGCTTGGAGATTCTAATGGAGCATTTTTTTTTTTTTTGCTAGTTTAAGCTTTAATAGAATATACTAATACTGAGTCACTTTCCATACTTATCTGTTCTTTTTGTTGTTCTCTCTTTTCACCGTTCTATCCATTTCTCAGTCTTAGCACCGTGCAGCGAGTGCTGGCATACAGCAGGCTCTTCCCTTCAATAATGAAAATATCACAGGAGACCCAGAGGGGGGCTGCTGACCTTTATCGGGCCGGTGCATTATCGCCACGCTTGCTTGCTCTTTCGTAAAATGCCTGGCCACACTCTTCTCCCCGGGGCAATATGGCTGAGTGACTGCAGTGGATTGAGTGCTTGTAGATCCATACCCTGTGTAAATAATTTATCACCCTCAGATGCTGCTGAGGACGGGGAGAGGGGAAATAAGCAGCAGAGTCTGTAAATGAAGAAAGGGCTTATATTTGTGCACTGCAATGCACTCAATTACTGACTGACTTAGAAGCACTGGGAGAAAATTAAGTCGAGCTTGACGGAAAACAAAGCAGGATTTGCTGTTCTCCGGTCGGGTTGCTTGATGTTGTGGCAGAAGATTCAAAACACGTGTCTACTGTATAGTATAACAGTTTTAGGCATGTTAAAGGAAGATAAATATCATGTCTGGTGACTGGGATACATTATTTGTAATATTTTGTGGAGATTTAGAGGTATTGAGGTTATATGAATCAACACTTGTGATACTGAAGACCAATTAATAAATATAAAACTAATCAGTTCTAATACTGGATGCTTATTGGTTGATACAATGTTCCATCTGTTCTACATAGATGATATAGAAATATGTATCATATGAAACACCTGTTCACATAGCTTTTGTATAAGCCCTTGAAGATCACACGTAATAACGTTATATGTTTAAATATAGAAATAGGTCAAATAATATAACAATTTAACTCGAATTTAAGGAACACAAATTTAAATAAAGAATTAGCATGTTAATTCAAAAATGTTTTAATAGTAGCAAAGGGCTAAAAGCACTATGCATCTAACAATGCCCTTTAGCTCTTGTGTCATAAATTTTGAGAAGCTATTTAAAAATGTTCTCAATTGAACATTTTGAGCCCATTAGTGTTTTGTGTATCTCTGAAGGAATGCCTACCCTGGCGTATGTTGATATTGGTTAATCTCTTTCTAAAGATGCTGGAGGGTTGGACCCTCACAGTGGGGTCCTTAGTAATAGAATCCCTGCCATCTGGAGCTGGTGATTCTGATCCAGGGGGGTTCTGTAGAACAGAGGCCCAGGCCGTATTGAATATGAATAGCCTCTAACCTCCAGAACCACTCCAGAACCCCGCTGCGTTCTGCTCCGGTCCCTGAGGGTTACCTGGGCAGTGGGCCAGAGCCATTGTTTGATACTGACTTCTGAAAGGCAATGAAAGTAAACCGCTGTGATTCTTTTGTCAAAAATATGTGCTTGGATATCAT
This sequence comes from Labeo catla, assembly GCA_012976165.1. Classification (NCBI taxonomy): domain Eukaryota; kingdom Metazoa; phylum Chordata; class Actinopteri; order Cypriniformes; family Cyprinidae; genus Labeo; species Labeo catla. Next base: position 417,746 of record VONZ01000168.1, read on the forward strand.
TTCAGAGGGATTTGCGGTGTGTGTCCACAAATAATGTTAAGATTTGTGTAGGAAGAACCTTGAAATTGTCAGAATCATTTTTTTTTTTCCTTTTAATTATAAGTGACTTAATTAAACTTGGGGCATAGTCATAAATTACATTATTGCCATTTTAAAATGCATTTAATAAGCTGCAAATGTAAATAATTTAAACCAGATGGTCATAAATCAAAAAATTGCAGTCTATTAAGAAGAAATAATATAATGATCAGTTTTTTTTTTTGGGATCATTTTCACCACATTTTCATGGCCCCTTGAATATTTTGTTGTATAAATATTTGAACATCAGATATGTCAAAAGAATAAACAGAGCCTCTGCTTTCAAATAAACAAAGAAAAACGTTTTATTCTAGCTTCATGCATATTTTTTTTTATCAGCACTAAATAAGTGTGGGTAAGTATCAAAAAAGCAACATTTTGAAAAAAAAAATGGAAAAAAATGCCTGTTTGTCAATGGATGGATTGGATATAGAATGATGATCAAAACATAAATAAAGTAGAGCGTTTCCATAGTCCATCAAAAATTCGAATAATAGATGGGAAGCGTTGTCTCAAAAATGATGAAAATTTCTGTCACTAGCGGGGAGAAGTTGTCTCATAAATGACGGAAAAGACTGTCAATGATGGGATGCATTGTCTCATAAATGAAGAAAATTTCTGTCAATAGACAGCAAGCATTGTCTCATAAATGACGTAAAATTCTGTCAGTGGCAAGTAGGGCTGCACGATTAATCGCACGATGTTGTGAGGCGCGTTTAGTCAATGAAGCCGGTACGTTGATTAGTAATAAAGCTCCATCACGTGCGTTCAGCTGGAGCGGCAAGTAATACACAGAGCCGTAAAGCACTGACAAGCTACGCCAAATCGCGCAAAATCGAATTCGATTTTTAGCGCGATTTTGGCGTAGCTTGTCAGTGCAGCCCTAGTGGCAAGTAAGCGTTGTCTCATAAGTGATGGGAAATTCTGTCATTAGTGGGGAAGGGTTGCCACCATAAAAGACGGAAAAAAAATGTCAGTGGCAGGTAAGAGTTGTCTCATAAGGAACAGAAAATTCCATCAATAGAGGACAAGCGTTGTCTCATAAATGACGGAAGATTCTATCATTGGTGGGAATATGTTATCTCATAAATTATGGAAAAATTCCATCAATAAGGGAGAAGCGTTGTCTTATAAATTACGGAAAATTCCATCAATAGAACACAAGTGTTGTCCCCTGCTAATGACAGAATTTCCCATCATTTATGAGACAATGCTTCCTTGCCACTGATGGAATTTTCCGTCATTTATGAGACAGTGCTTGCCGTCTATTGACAGAATTTTTCTTCATTTATGAGACAATGCATCCCACCATTGACAGAATTTTCCATAATTTATGAGACAACTCTCACTTGCTGTTGATAGACTTTTCTGTCATTTATGAGACAATCCTTCCCTGCCACTGACAAAATTTACCATCATTTATGAGACAACGCTTCCCCTCTATTGTTAGGAAAGGTTTGTCTCATAGATGACAAAAAATTCTGTCAGTGGTGGGGAAGCATTGTCTCATAAATGATGGAAAATTCCGTCAATGAGGGAGAAGTATTGTCTCATAAATTACAGAAAATTCCATTAATAGCAGGGAAGAGTTGTCTCACAGAAAAGTCTGTCAATGGTGAGAAGCGGTGTCTCCTAAATTATGGAAAAGTCTGTCAGTGGTGGGGAAGCATTGCCTCATAAATGACGAAAAATACCTTCAATGGCAGGGAAGTGTTGTCTCATAAATGAAAATTTCGTCAATGAGAGGGATGCGTTGTCTCATAAAGTATGCAAAAGTCCGTCAGTGACTTGAAAGCGTTGTCTCATAAATAACAGAAAATTCCATCAATAGAGAGGAAGTTTTGTCTCATTAATGACAAAAAATTTTGTCAGTGGTGGGGAAGCATTGTCTCATAAATGATGGAAAATTTTGTCAGTGGCAGGGTGTTTAACTACAGAAAATTCAGTCAGTGGTGGGAAAGCACTGCCTCATAAATGACAGAAAATTCCATCAATGAGGGGGAAGTGTTGTCTCATAAATGATGGAAAATTCTGTCAGTGGTGGAGAAGAATTGTCTCATAAATGATGGAAAATTTTGTCAGTGGCAGGTGAGCGTTGTTTCATAAATTGGGAAAAATTCTGTAAATAGCGGGAATTCCAGAAAATTCCGTCAATGAGGGGGAAGCGTTGTCTCTTCCCCAGTGGCGGGGAAGAATTGTCTCATTAATGATGGAAAATTTTGTCAGTGGCGGGGAAGCGTTGTTTCATAAATTACGGAAAATTATGTCAGTAGCGGAAAGTGCTGCCTCATAAATTACAAAAATTCCAAAGGGGAAGCGTTGTCTCATAAATGACAGAAATTCCATCAATAGGGAAGTGTTGTCTCATAAATGACAGAAAATACTGTCAGTGGTGGGGAAGAATTGTCTCATAAATGACAGAAAATTTTGTCAGTGGGGGAAGCGTTGTTTCATAAATTACGGAAAATTATGTCAATAGCGGAAAGTTATCTCTTAAATGACAGAAAATTCCATCAATAGAGGGAAGCGTTGTCTCATAAATGACAGAAAATTCTGTCAGTGGCGGGGAAGAATTGTCTCATAAATGATGGAAAATTTTGTCAGTGGGGGGGAAGCGTTGTTTCATAAATTACGGAAAATTATGTCAATAGCGGGAAAGCGTTATCTCTTAAATGACAGAAAATTCCATCAATAGAGGGAAGCTGTCACGATTGCCTGCTGGAGTGCCTGTGATCGCCACTGGAGGGCACTCCTCCGCGGACTCTTGCCTTTGCTTTTCTGGACTCCATTTCCCATGTGTCCCTTGCCCCTCATGTGATCATGTCATGTGCTACCCTTATCTGTGTGTCATGTCCTGATTGGTTCCTTGTTGATAGGTGTCTTGTTCTCATTGGTTGGTTTTGTCATGTGTTCTCCTGGTTTTCTATATAAGCTGTTTGTTCAGTGTTTAAGTTTGCTGATTATTGTATCGCCGTTTCCTTGTACCTGTGTTTATCTTTCTGTGTTTCCTAGTTCCCCTGTGTTTTTGACCCTGATTGTTTCCTAGTTTTATGATCATTCGCTGCCTGCCCCGACCCTTGCTTGTTTTTTCGGACTACGCTTTTGGATTATTCTATGACAATACTGTTTGCTGGTGTTCGACCCTGCCTGTCCTGACTACGTCTGTAAATAAAGCCTTGCGTTTGGATCCCCACTCCGTTGTTCTGACTCCACTCGTTACAGAAGCGTTGTCTCATAAATGACAGAAAATTCCATCAGTGATGGGAAAGCTCCGTCAATAGAGGGGAAGCGTTATCTCATAAATGACAGAAAATTCCATCAATAGAGGGAAGCGTTGTCTCATAAATGATGGTAAATTCCATCAGTGGCAGGGAAGCACTGACTCATAAATGACGGAAAATTGCCTCGTAAATGATAGAAAATTCCGTCAATAAAGGGGCACATTGTCTCATAAATGAAAGGAAGCATTATCTCATAAATTTTGAAAAAAAAAAATCAGTGGCAGGGAAGCAATGTATCATAAATGATGGAAAATTACTTCAGTGGCGGGAAAGAGTTAAGAATGTGGGTTTTGTTAGGAGATGAAATAATTTAAATTTTGTGTGCGCTACTTGAATTATCTGTCCAGACGACAGTTAAAACTTAAAACTGCACTTACTGTACACCTTCACTGCCAGTACCCATTTCCAGCTTGAAGTCTTCAAACGAAGGCCTCTGCAGAGTGGAGATACACTGCTCTGCTCTAAGAGCACAAACCAGGAGAACCCAATTAGCAGTGATTTGTGGCAAAGGAGGAGATAGGGACGTGAACAAATGACGACGGGTGAGAGAAGAGACAGAGCGGTGATTAATGTGGAAGCTGTAAAGCACGGAAATGGGAAAGACAGGACAGAACAGTGGGACGCTGTCTGACAGGTACCACCTGACACACCTGCTACGAAAAGAAAAGAAGAGAACAAAAGGGAATTGGCTTCAGTGATCCACTGGGACTGTTTTTGTAAATAGGTTAAGAAAATGGAGCATTTTCTTAACGGAGAGAAAAGGTAATGAACGTACTAGTGGTAGGCCGATATCCAACTAGCCATTTCAAGGTTGCGTTGACCAGTAACTGTGCCTGATTTGGTCAAGTGTGAGTTCCAAAATACACAGACAGTCTTATCAATGAATACTACACTTTTTAATGTAATATTTGTCTATTTATACTGAGAACAAACTGACTCATTGGTCAGATTTTTTCTTTTCTTTAGTACAAATAGCAAATTACTTTCATTTATACTTTGTGTGAATTTCATCTGTCACTGCGATACACTTAGTGTGAACAAGATATGAAGAGTTTGGATGCAAAACCAGCTAAAAGCCATCTCGGTCAAAAATGAGATAATGATGCTGAGTGAATGCTCTCGACACATATTATACATCCATCAAATAATTTTTCTTCAAACTCGTTAAAATACCAGCCTCAGCCCAATCAGAAGTACTGGTAGTTACATAGAAACCTATACATCTGAGCCTGATAAAAATGCATTTTTTAAAGAAAGACGTCAGATGGATTTAGCTGGTTTTGCATCCGAACTCTTCATATCTATAAATAGATTCATAAATAGTTATCAATAAATCAATTCAGTAAAAATTAAAATTAACTTATTTTTAAAATGATATAACTTCTAATAAAAATGTGTTTCATTAGTTTTATTAGTTTTATTTTACTACAAAGTGTTAACCGTTTTAAAATGCTAAACATGTATACAAACTCACAATGTCAATAGAGAAAAGAGTCTTCTATTTAGTTACTAAACGACTTCCACATTGGCACAGCGCAATGATGGTTTTGGAGGCTTCTCAAACAGTCTGGGTCTCTTTTTAGTCCTATAGGTCATTAACTGGAGGGAAAACACAGTCTTGAGATGGAGTCAAACACTCAGCCTGGCACTGAATTTGTTAGCTAAATATTCCTGCCGTGTCTGGCTACCCGGAACGCTGTTCTGTGGCTGTCATGGTGATGGGTCGGTATGTGGAGTATCCCGTGGAGGACTGTTCACTCAGCTAATTAAAATGCAGGAGATAGTTATGGGGCTGATACGCCACCGCTCCCTCACCAGCACTCACTTCCCAGTCTCTCTCTTTCACTCTCTCTCTCTCTCATTCTGGCAACACTAATTGACCAGGGGAAGCACAGCGGCAGTTCTCTCTTTTCTTTTCCTTTTCTCCATCCCTTCCTTTTTCTTTGTATCTCTCCTCTTCTTTTCTCTCTAATGGAAGCTGTTCTGCTGGCCTTCTCTCTCCTGTCTGCCTCGGCTAATTAAAACTACGCTGAGACAGAAAGCAGAAGAGGAGGCACATATATATTCTGCTGTCTGATTATCCAAAGAATTCAAGAGCGGAGTGTTCGACAAGACCAAAGCAAATACCTTTCTCTTGTCCTACGTTGCTTTTGATCGCAAGTGATTCGGTGCAGCGTAAGACCAATTACATCAGTATTATAAAAAGAGATCTTACTTCGGCCAAACCTTTGAGATTTCTTTTTGAAATAAATACAGTTGAAGTGATTCAAAAGTCAGGATTTGTTCTGCTCACTCTGTACTTTTTCCTTCTGTTGACTTCCATTTATTTGAAGAAGTTTCACATTTTGCTGTGTTCCAAAGATCTCCATATGAACCATAAAAACGTGCGACCAGTAGATTTATGTATCATTTTGTGATATATAAATCTCAAAACTGTAGGTGTGTAGTGTTGCAGAAAAATGGAGTAGATTGTATATTTTTACATTGTGGAGTTATTTTTTATATGTTAAGTTCATGCATGTAAAAACGATGTTGAATATTATGATCAATGCAGTATCCAAAGAAATTTTTCGTGCTCAAAGTCTAATGTGGCCGCGGCATTAGATTTACTCAATAATAAAATAATAATAAAAAATACTCATTAATTCTGCCATGATTTACACTATCAGTCAAAAGTTTATGAACAGTAAGATTTTTAATGTTTTTTTTTTTTTAAGAATTCTCTTCTGCTCATCAAGCCTGCAATTTTTGATCCAAAAATACAGCAAAAGCAGTAATATTATGTTTGTTTGTTTTTTTTTTTTTTTTTTTTTTAAATAACAGCTTTCTATTTTAATATATTTAAAAATGTAATTTATTCCTGTGATCAAAGCTACATTTTCAGCATCATTACTACAGTCTTCAGTGTCACATGATCCTTCGGAAATCATTCTAATATGCTGATTTGCTGTTCAAGAAGTTTTTATTATACCTTTTTTATTTTTTTCAGGATTCTTTGATAAATAGAAAGATCCAAAGATCAGCATTTATCTGAAATGAAAAGCTTTTGTAACATTATAGACTATACCTTTTTTTTTAATTAAAATTAATTATTTTATTTAGCAAGGATTCTTTACATTGATCAAAAGTGATGATAAACACATTTATAATGTTACAAAATGTTTCTATTTCAGATAAATGTTGTTCTTCTGAACTTTCTATTCATTAAAGAAACCTAAAAAATGTACTCAGCTGTTTTCAACACAATAATAATAATAATAATAATAATAATAATAATTGTTTTTGAGCAGCAAATCAGAATATTAGAATAATTTCTGAAAGATCACGTGACTGGAGTAATGATGCTAAAAATTCAGCTTTGAAATCACAGGAATAAATTACATTTTAAAACATATTCAAATAGAAAACATTTAATTTAAACAGTAAAAAATATTTCAAAATTGTACTGTTTTTGCTGTACTTTGAATCAAATAAATACAGGCTTAGTGAGCAGAAGAGACGTCTTTAAAAACATTAAAAATCTTACTGTTCAAAAACTTTTGACAGGTAGTGTACATACAGTAAGAATGAGTTCTTAGAGATAAAGTTAAAACATTTTATTTTTTACAGTAAAACTCATTTGTGTTTAATCTGTCTCAAATATTTTCCTCAAAATAAAAAGTTTGTCAGTATTTACAAAGTTTTTCTTCTGTCAAATAGAATATCTGAGCCATCTTTTCTATATAATAACAGTAGGGGGTGAATATTAATGCAAAGCTCAGAGAAAGGACAAAAAAGCAACATAAAAGTATAAATTAGTCTGTATTACATTTGTGTGAGGAACAAAATGAAATTTTGGTTGTTTAAATGTAACTTTTTTAAAATCCTTTTTTTTATTATGTGTTTTAAATCCATTTTTTAAAAATGTAAAAACTTTAATCCATTTTAAAAACTTTAATAATTTTTATTTTCTGTTGTAATTTTTTTTTTTTTGTGTATCAGTTGTGATTATATATCTGTATATATAGTGTGTGTGTGTGTGTGTGTGTGAGTATATATATATTTAGCATGTATGTGTGTATATATATATATATATATATTTTTTTTTTTTTAATGATCTCGCCTTGCTTTGTTTTTTACTGATAGTCTTAATTTGTATTGTGGTACCTGTGGTGTTTTTGGATGACTTAGATAATTTAGTGATACTAAAGACCATTCATGTGTGTCAATATTTTTAGAAGCATTTTATAATACGGTTATGGTGTTTTTTGTCCTTTACCTCCTTTTTTTAAGTAAAAAAGAGACAATAGTGCTATGTTAGAATGACAGAGGGTTTATGATTACAAACAATAACAAATGTAAATGAAAAAAAATGTCTTTCAGGTTTTTTTCACCATCAGTTTGCTTTTTTTTTTTTTTAGCTAGAGTTTCACTGCTCAAAACCCCCTAACCTTTTCTTTTTCATACTTATCTTTCTTTCTACTCCCTCATCTTTCCGTGGTTTCTTTGGATGTAGTGGGTGCCACTGCACTCCTCTGCCTTTCTTAAACCCCCTCTGATAAGTCACAGATCCTCGAGCACGGAATGGGGGATGGGAATGAAGAGAAGCAGGTGAACTCTGGCTGGCGTCCAGGGAGGGAAAGGCGGGCAGTTTGTAGGTCAGTACTGATGGGATACACGGAGGAGTGAAGGCCTTGCCCGCGTTCTCGGCGCTCGCGGTTCCAGCCCAGTCTCCAATTACTGATGGAACTCGTGCATCTCTCTCTGTCTTCCTCTCTCCTCTCATCCTCCTTGAAACCATGCCAGAAAAGGCCTCCCTAAAGACACAGGGAGACAGAAACAAGACAAAGATTTTCAGGATCGGTGGAGGGGAAAAGAAAGGTTGTGAAATATTAAACATGACGAGGTCTCATTGGAATGAAGTGGCATGTTTTCCTTTCGGATATTTCTGGGTCTTCTGAAATATACAAGTGGCAGAATAACAGCCCCCGCTATATGTGTCAGTAATTAGTCGACTGGAAGATTTACAGAAAACATTTTATAACAGTAATGTCCTAGAAAAGTCTACAGAATATTTTAGCTACAAAGTTACTGCAAGTTCCACTGTCGTTGTTATTTTGGCCTATTTTCCTAGTTTCTTCCACTGCAAAAAATCAATGAAACCAATGCAGAATAGTCAATTAATGGTACTCAAAAACATAAAATATGAAAAAAAAAACATTTGAAAAATGCTGCATTGTGGGATAACAGCCTAAATAGCTGCATTTAATTTGAAGTGTTTCTATTGATTGGGATTATTATTGTTATTATTATTATTATTATTATTCATTCTCTCCAAAATAAATACATAAACACACTTCTGCATACTTTTTAAAAGACTACTTATTACAGAAATGATATACTTTCAAAGAATATATGATGTGTAATATCTTCAGACATTTAATTGCATGCTAATTGCAGTTAATTAAAAAGATATCAGTTTAAATCTATATTAAATGTGTTTAGCTTTTATTGTTGTTGAAATACGGTGCTTTTATAAAACAATAAAGCATACTTCTTTTTTTCGAGAGGTGTTACAGAACATGATTGTTTAATATTTTGTTTAGTAGAAAAAAAAATAACTAATCATAAGTCTAATCATAATTTGCAATATACACAATATATATCAATATTGTATGTTAAGTTGCAGAAATAATTTACAAAATAAATAATAATATTATTTTATAATTTACATTTTATGTCTAATCATAATTTGCAACGTGCACTATATATAACAATATTCTATGTTAAGGTGCAGAAATATTTTACAAAATAAATAATATTATTTTATAATTTACTTTTAAGTCTAATCATAATTTGCAGTATACAATATATAGCAATATTATAAGTTAAGGTGCAGAAATAATTAGCAAAATAAATAATATTATTTATAATTTACTTTTAAATCTAATCATAATTTGCAATATACACTATAAATAGAAATAGTGTATGTTAAGGTGCAGAAATAATAATAATAAAAATATATATTTATAATTTACTTTTAAGGCTAATCATAATTTGCAGTGTACACTATATATAGTAATGTTGTATGTTAAGGTGCAGAAATAATAATAATAATAATAAAAAAATATATTTATAATTTACTTTTAAGGTCTAATCATAATTTGCAATGTACGCTATAAAAAGCAGTATTTATGTTAAGGTGCAGAAATAATTCACAAAATAAATTATTTTTTTTTATTAATTTACTTTTAAGTCTAATCATAATTTGGAATATAAACTATAACTATTTATAGCGATAATGTATGCTAAGTTGCAGAAATAATTTACAAAATAATTAATAATATTATTTTATAATTTACTTTTAAGTCTAATCATAATTTGCGATATACACTACAAATAGCAATATTATATGTTAAGGTGCACAAATAATTTACAAAATAAATAATATTATTTATAATTTACGTTTAAGTCTATCCATAATTTTCTATATACACTGTAAATAGCAATATTGTGTTTTAAGGTGCAGAAATAATTTACAAAAGAAATAATAATATTACTTATAATTTACTTTTAAGTCTAATCATAATTTGCTATATATACACTATAAATAGCAATATTATATGTTAAGGTGCACAAATAATTTACAAAATAAAAAAGGATTATTTATAATTTACTTTTAAGTATAATCATAATTTGCAATATACACTATTTCTAGCAATATTGTATGCTAAGGTGCAGAAATAATTTCCAAAATAATTAATAATATTATTTTATAATTTACTCTAATCATAATTTGCAATATACACTATATATAGTAATATTGTGTGTTCAGATGCAGAAATAATTTACTTAAATAAATAATAATATTATTTTTTAAATTATATAATCTAATTATTATAGGTCACAGTATGGTTGTCATTCAATTAATGAAATATTGACTGTAAAATACTGTGCAAGAACAACTAGTTGCCAGCAATATACAGTAAATTCATGCTAAATTTTGACGGCGTACCAGTTAAGATTCAGGAGCAGTGAGAATCTTCCAGTCTCCTGAGTAAAGAGAAGAGATTTCACTTCCTCAGCAGACCGTAGGGCAAACATGGGCCTTTTCATTTAAATATTAATGCCACCACTGAAGTAAGCAAGCATGACGAGGATGCAATTATAACCTAAATAAGCCTTTGATAAGTCTTGCTACAAAGAGGGAATGTGTTAGTAAATAAACTTGTTTTAAATGCCGTTGTGCCTGTTTATGTTTATGGGGAGATCTGTGCTCCTAAAGTAGCCATTAAACACTTGGAGAGAGCATTAGTGCCACACTTTAATATAAAGTTTATAGAGGGAGAAAAAGAACGACTTTAGAAAATTGTAATGCTAGCTTTTCACTCATCATCTGAGCCGTTTATTATGATTGTATGTGCGTATGAGGCATTAACGTGCACGTGCAGGCCTGCCGCACGCGCTCGCCGTGCATGTTAAGTGCATGTGTGCGTGTGTGTATCAGCCCATGTGTTTATTGGTGGCGGGCCAGTTGTCTCTGGCTTGTTTTGCTCGGTCGATAATTTCCTCATTTGCTAGCGGGAAAATAGCTAATTAAAACCCTCTTCAGCTAACAGCCTGTTTGGGAGTATGCTAATGCAGTCCTGGGCTGGCTTCTGTTCCTGCCCCGTTCCCAACACACACGCCTGTTTTCCCCCCATTATGACGGTGGTTCGGGACATTGATTCAGTGCTCACATCACTGCTGCTGTGAGCCAAAAAAGCAATTTTCTACATTCCGAAAGAAACTCTTTAAAACAGTGTGATTACCAACTATGTCATTACATTGTAATAAGCAGTGAATTGGAGGCTTATTACACAATTACACTGTATTTCCCAATGTATTATACTATAAAAATATTTTTAAAATCAAATAAAAGAAACATTAATGGAGCATTTTATTCAAGAAAATACTAGTTTTTTTATGACAATACATTTATTTCAGTGTGTTACTTGTCATTTCTTTGTAATTGTATGTGAAACATACTAGCAATTTCTGAGTGGAAATTATTGTTTTTCACTGTGTAATGGCAATCACTTAAATGTCAGTATTTTTTGAGAGTGTGATTAGTAACTATGTCATTACATTGTAATAAGCAGTGAATTTGAAGCTTATTACACAATTACACTGTATTTCCCAAAATCATATATATTTACACTACCAGTCAAAAGTTTTTGAACAGTAAGATTTTTATTTTTTTAATTTATTTTTAATAAATCTTACTGCTCACCAAGCCTGCATTTATTTGAGCAAGCAAAACAGTAAAATTTTGAAATATTTTTACTATTTAAAATAATTGTTTTTTATTTGAATATATTTTAAAATGCAATTTATTTCTGATTTCAAAGCTGAATATTTATGATCCTTCAGAAATCATTCTAATATTCTGATTTGCTGCTTAAAAACATTTATTATTATTATTATTATTATAGATTTTTTTCTGGTTTCTTTGATGAAAAGATCATTTTTCTGCAACAGAAATCTTTTGTAATATTATAAATGTCTTTATCAACACTTTTGATCAATTTAAAGCATCCTCGCTAAATAAAAGTATTAATTTCTATAATTTTAAGCTTTTGAATAGTATAGTTTATAATGTTTTATTTCAGATAAATGCTGATCTTTCTGTTCATCAAAGAATCCTGAAAAAATTTACTCAACTATTTTGAATATTGATAATAATAATAAAATGTATATCAGTTTATTAGAATGCTTTCAGAAGGATCATGTGACACTGAAGACTGAAGTAATGATGCTGAAAATTTAGCTTTGAAATCACAGGAATAAATTACATTTTAAAATATACTCATATAGAAAACAGTTATTTTAAAAACCAAAAATATTTCAGAATTTTACTGTTTTTGCTGTATTTTGGATCACATAAATGCAGGCTTGGAGAGCAGAAAAGACTTCTTTAAAAATCTTACTGTTCAAAAACTTTTGACTGGTAGTGTATATACTATTAAAATATTGTTAAAAATGTAAATAAACGAAACATATATAAAGTATGTTGTTCAAGAAAATACTACTTTTTTTTACCACGGAATTTACATTTATTTCAGTGTGTTACTTGCCAGTTCTTTGTATTTGTTTGTGAAACGTACTAGCAATTTCTGAGTAAAAATAGTTTCAACAATTATTTTTCACAGTGTAATGGCAATCACATTAATGTCAGTATTTTTTATTTCCAGGTCACTAAAAGCAAACTGCACATGTACCAAAAAGTACTATATATAATTAATATGCGTGTAAAATAATTATATATTTATATATATATTTACACACACACACTGTGAAAACATAAATCTAATTACAATCTAATTAATCTTTTTATTCAGATCATTCACAAATAACAATAACAACTAATTAACCTTGTATTGACTTGAAAAATTGTGCCTTAAAATAGATTTAATAATGTTTATACTTAAATTCTCGAATGTATTCATCTTGCATCGAGCATTAGGTCCCTCAAAATGCTGATAATAATCCAGATTTTTATAAGCAGAACTTGTGAACTTGTTTGCAGGGGAAATGAAAGTTTTATTCTTGATGTTAGTGTTCATGCCTTGGGGTGAACTTGCTGAAATCTGACAGCACAACACTAGAGAGTACAACTGCAAGGCTGTAGTAATTAGCTGTTTTTTACGACTGATATTTTTTATTGATGTGTTGTTTTTCTTCCCTGACTTCCTTTGTAATGCCATGATGAAAGAGGCAGTTGAAGAGATCGAGCCGAACAAAAAAGATTACAGCTTTCATGTCCTTGCCTCTCTTTCATCAAAACTTTGTGTTGTTCATTAAGGTCACCAGACTTTTCTTTTTGTCTTCTTTTCCTTGAGCTTGTTTTGCTTATTTGCTGGGTTACATTCGACAAACCTCAATTAAGTTTGGTTGCAGGATTAATTGTGCTGAAACTGATGTCTGGCTGACGGGGGAAATATCTATTTTCTTGTTTCTGAATCACATCCTTTATGACACCTTCTAACTAGGTCACACATCATCAGTTTTTAGTAAGAGATATTATCTTTTGTCTTACGCAGAAAAATGGATCGAGGCAGGAACTGGCATTCATAACTAATGCATTCCGGAAACTCGGAGCGGTACCTCATCCACAATTCCCCATCATGATGGTACGTTTGAACAATGTGCAACGATGATTCACTTAAGCTTTTCCATTTCAACTGGCTTACTGAAAGAGAGAGCTTTGGAACGATCATTTAAGAATAATTATACAGTTGTGCACTGACATTTTTTTTTTTTTTTACATTTTATGTGTTTGACAGGTCTTTTATCCAGAGTGACCTGCAGTTAACTGCAGGTAAGATACAGTTTTATTTGTAATTAACAGCTTCTGCTGTTTCTATTAATACACATACAAGAATAAAACATTTCAATAAGGTTACTTATAATAATTAAGCTCATTTCTATTTTCTATATATACTTACATATACTTAAGTTACATATACTCACACTAGATTTTATTATAGTATTAAGAATGAACATAGGGATCATACAAAATGCATGTTATTTTTTTTTAGTACTGACCTGAATAAGATATTTCACATAAAAGATGTTTAGTCCATGAGAAAATAATAGTTGAATTCATAAAAATGACCCTGTTCAAAAGTTTACATACAGTTGATTCTTAATACTGTGTTGTTACCTGAATGATCCACAGCTGTTTTTTTTTTTTATATTGATAGTTGTTCATGAGTCCCTTTTTTGTCCTTAACAGTTAAACTGCCTGCTGTTCTTCAGAAAAATACTTCAGGTCCCACAAATTCTTTGGTTTTTCAGCATTTTTGTGTATTTGATCCCTTCCCAAAAATGACTGTATGATTTTGACTTCCATCATTTTACACTGAGGACAACTGAGGGACTCATATGCAACTATTACAGAAGGTTCAAACGCTCATTGATGCTCCGGAAGGAAAAATAATGCATTAAGAGCTGGGGGGTGAAAACTTTTGAACATAATGGAAATGTGTAATTTTTTCTTATTTTGCCCAAATGTCGTTTTTTCATTTAGTACTGCTCTTCAGAGGCGACATAAGATTGTTACATGTTCACAAAAATAAGTTACATTTACTCTGATCTTCAAATTCAAAAAGTTTTCACCCCCCGGCTAATGCATTGTTTTTCATTCTGGAGCATCAGTGAGTGTTTGATCCTTCTGTAATAGTTGCATATTGAGTCCCTCAGTTGTCCTTAGTGTGAAAAGATGGATCTCAAAATCATACAGTCATTGTTGGAAAGGGTTCAAATACATAAAAATGCTGAAAAAAAAACAAATAATCAGTGGCTCTTGAAAGATTTATTTATTTATTTATTTTTGAAGAACAGTGCACAATTTATCTGTTCCGGACAAACAAGACTCATAAACAAATACCGCTAAAATAAATAAATAAATAAATAAAAACACAGCTGTGGATCATTCAGGTAACAACACAGTATTAAGAATCAAGTGTATGTAAACCTTTGAACGGGGCCATTTTTATACATTCAACTATTATTTTCTCTTGTCGACTATTTTAAAACATTTTTTATGTGAAATATCTTATTCAGGTTAGTACTAAATAAACAAAAACATGCTTTTTGTATGACCCCTCTTATTTTGGTAAAATAAAATGAACGTCTTTAATGATTCTGAAAGGGGGGCGTAAACTTTTGACCTCAACTGTTAATTAACAGAACAATAGTATATTTATAATATTTAGTGAAAAATATGGTTAAGGTTTTCTGCTGAATGTACTGACAAGCATTTATGGTAAACTAAAATATACTTAAATGCCAAATATTTCATGTGTTTACTTAATTACACATTTGTAATAATAAAGTTACAATTTGGTACATTAAAAATATATAAACTTTAAATAAAATATCAAGTAACACTATATTTAAAATTATAATTAAGATTTTTGACGTGTTTTGCTAGTCAACACATCAAAAATAAGTCTACTTCTTTAATGCACAACAAAAGATTGTTGAAACATGTATTTTAAAGTAAAACTTTTTTAATTTGACAAATGACAATTTTTAAAAGTGTAGTAAAGTGTTTAACCCTTTAACTGTCACTCCCATTTTTGAACACAGACATACAAATGCACTATCCAGGCTTAAATTTTTATAATTCATGAATTAAAATATTTTGTAATATGATTTAATGTACATTTTCCGTGGCAATGCAATGTCTGATTTTAAAATGCCTTTCAAAGGATGAATTTTGAGATTTTAAGTTTTGAACTGATATATAATTTCTTATCATTTCTAAAATGTGATGGGGAAAAAGGCTTTTGTGACAAAGGTCAGAACTCATGTTATGATGTAGATTTTTTTTTAAATTGCACTCTTGACATATATTAATCTATTACTTTTCCTACATAATTTCTAACACAAAAAAACACAATAAAGTCTTAGACCTTTCCAACGATGTATAGTTTGTCATGATTAGATTAGGATTTATTTGTAATATGGTGAAGTAAACTTAGGCGTCCCACAGAGGGGATGGTGACAGTTAAAGGGCTAAGAAACATGAAAGTGTAAACTCTTTAGGTTTTACATTATGTGAAAATACATTTATGTGAAAGTATAGTTTTTAAAAATATATTTTTAAGATTGGAAGTCCACTGCAAGTTTACGTTCAGTACAATTAAACACTTCTTTTTCACAACGGACTATTAAAATATTAAATTATTTGAAACTGTTTAAGTTAAACTAAGGTGTTGTAGTGCAGTATTTATATAGTATAATAGCTTTCAATATAAAAACACAGAGCCTTTCCAGGCATCTATTCAGGAACATAAATACTGCTATTTGAATAATCAGGAAAAAAATGATTGCTGTCAGTGATAAATCCACAAGTCTTTACAAGCGACACACACAAAAAAGCTAGATTGCTAGCTCAGGTTTCTCTTCGCCGGGCACTTGATTGCTCACAGAGACGTTTCTGAAGCTGTCAGAGGCTTTTTGTACAGCTGCCAATTATCACTGCGCCCAGTGTTTCTCAACAATACTGCGGCGACACATCATTTGTCGAAAAGTCATACGCTTTCAAAAGTTAATTGGATTTTAAAAACCAATATAAAATTCCATCGCTATAATCGCTCCTTAAAGATTTTTCTTTCATCAGAGCCGGCCGCTAATTGTGCAAGCCTGAATGGAAGTGGGCGGATGAAATTACCTTGAGTCTGTATCATAATACTGCAAACTATAGACAGGAAATGTATGACAGGTCGAGGAGATTTGTCATATTTTGTTAGTGGACGTGAGACGAGGAAGAGAACACTTCAGACCAATTCAAACAAGAATCAACTGATATTTAGGAAAAAATGTTTTAAAATGCAGTTGAAACCTGTCATTTCAAACCTGTCTTTGGAAAGCAAAGGAAGACGTTTGGAATGACATAAGAGTGACAGAATTTTCATTTTTAGGTAGATGCATTGATTTTTTTTTTTTAAGTCAGATCTGTTTATTTTTTAACCCTGTTTCTGAATTTGTGAAGTGTTATTTCAGCACAGATTTGCTCAATCAGAAATGTCAGTAATTATGAACACAATCATTCTAATTGTGGGTAGTACTGGTGATTGTTATTTCACAAATAAGTGCTCAGGACTAACCACTGGAACTGCAAATTGCAGCCTTGCAATGTTATTGAAACTAGACTCACAACATGAATTTCAATTATTCAGACCAATCTAGGACCTGATAAACAGCACATTTCTCTCTCCCCGCCTCATGTCCTTCACCAAGAACAGTGCAATTACATCTCTGCTGGGAAAAATGGGGGGCTGACAGAATACAAGAGGCCAGTAATCAGAAGAGGAGAGGTCCGTCTTATGATAACAAATTACACACCAGAGCGACACTGCATGCTTCTGCCTAACAACATCCCTGAAGTCAGAATGTGGACCATCTCTTCCGTATTTGGCCTACTTAACTGTACACATGCTTATATAGACACGCACGGGTTCAGAAAGGTCAGAGGTGTCAGCATTGCATCTGACTGCATAGACGGTGTTTGTCTCGTATGTGAGATCGCTTGAGATACTGAGATGGATGAGCCTTTGAAATGTCATAGCGATAAGACTGTTTACTATCAAAAAAGAAAAGAAGCGTTGTTTTCAATAGACTTTAAAGGAGTAGTTCACCCAAAAATGACATTGCTGTCATAATTTATTCACTCTGATGAAGTTCACTCTTCATGTGTATGAAGAATGGGTGTGACTTACTTTCTTCCATGGGACATGAAATAAGATATTTATAGCAGGATGTATAAGCTGTATACATTTTTGAAGGATGGTGACCACAAATGTCAAACATGATGACTATTTTCTGTTTCATATGAATTGAGAAAACTTGAATGTAGTACAAGTAAGTCAAAAGTAATGTTATGAAATGTTTTTGCAATTTAAAATAACAGTTTTTAGTATATTTTACATGTCTCACAATCTTTCAGAAATCATTCTAATACGCTGATTTATTATCAATGTTGAAACCGTTTGTCCTGCTTAAAATGTTTTTTTGGAACCTGTGATACATTTTCAGGATTTTGATGCATTAAAAGTTTAAAAGAACAGCATTTATTCAAAATACAACTCTTTTCTATCAATATAAGTCTTTACTATCACTTTTTATCCGTTTAGCACATCCTTACTGAATAAAAGTATTTATTTCTTTCAGACAAAGAAGGAAAGAAAAAATGTACTGACCCCAAACTTTGAACAGTAGTATATATTGTTACAAAAGATTTTTATTTTTAATAAATGCTGTTCTTTTTAGCATTTTATTCATTAAAGAATCCTGAAAAAAAGTATCACAGGTTTAAATAAATAAATAAACAGCACAACTGTTTCAAACATTGTTAATATATCAGCATATCAGAATTATTTCTTAAGGATTATGTGACACTGGAAACTGGAGTAATGATACAGTAAATTCAGCTTTGCATTACAGGAATATATTCTGTTTTAAAGTATAGAAAACCAAACCAAACCAAATAGAAAACCACTATTTTACATTGCAATAATATTTCACAATATTACAGTTTTTTTGTAATCAAATAATGCAGCCTTGATGACCAGAAAAGGCTTCTTTAAAAAACATCAAAAATCTATAATTGCGTGTGTGTGTTATTTTAGTTTTATTCATATACTGTTATATATCTAAATATATATTGTATATTAAATATACAATATTGTATATGTGTATATTGTGATATTTGAATGTTTTTTTTAAATATATATTCAGATTTTTCGTTTTCTAAATAAAATTTTGAATGATCGTTTTTTGAATGATTTTTTTTTTTTTAATATTTCTATTTAGCTCCAATTAATTTTAATTTCAGTCATAGTTCTAGTCAATTTAAACTGATTTTAATTCATATAGTTGCCTAGGCATATTTGGATTGTTTTTTTTGTTTGTTTGTTTGTTTGTTTTGTTTTTAGCATTATTTCAATTAGAAATTAACTGAAAACCATTGGGCCCCATTCATTTTCACTGCATAGAAAAGAGCAGCTCAAACATTTTACTAATTTTACTAACTTAATTTTTGTGTTACTATATATATGACCCTGGACCACAAAACCAGTCATAAAGGTCATTTTTTTAAAAATTGAAAGCGGAATAAATAAGCTTTCCATGGATGTAAAACTATTTGAGGGTGCAAAAAAAAAAAAAAAAAAATCAAAATACTGAGAAAATTGCCTTTAAAGTTGTCCAAATGAAGTTCTTAGCAATGTATATTATTAATTAAAAATTAAGTTTTAATATATTTACTGTAGGAAATTTACAAAACATCTTAGTGGAACATGATCTTTACTTAATATCCTAATGATTTTTGGCATAAAACAAAAATCAATTATTTTGACCCATACAATGTATTTTTGGTTATTGCTACTTTTGTGTCCAGGGTCACATATGTGACAATATAATAATGCAATAATAACATAATATAAATATTAATGCCATTGCATTATATTATACATTATATGCATATATAATTACATTATATTATACATTATATGCATATATCCTGTGCATGAGCTGACAACGAGTTTGCGCATCTGTCATCGGTCCCACACGTGCTGCAAATTGATATTCCATTATTTCATGTATTATCTTAGATGAAAGGCTTTCTAATTCTACACAGAAAGACTCAAACAAAGGAAAAGCAGCCCAGGGTCAGTAATGCCGCAAGCAGCGGGACTCCACCTCCTCCTCCACCTGTCACTCAGGAACCTCTCCGTCCAAAGCCCAATTAAATCTCTCCCCTCCACGTGAGCTGACCCCGCGCGCATGAATATGTATGAGAGCGAATGCAAATAAACCGCTTCACCGCTGTGCGCGTAAGGGCTCTGAGGAAGAGGATAACAAAGGAAAGGCCCACACTGAACGTCAGGAGCACGGATGCCATCACTTCCCAGAACCATCGCAGGGCGAACGGAACACGAAACCTGCCGAGACGTCCCGGCCGGCACGGTGTGTGTGTGTGTGTGTGTGTGTGTGTGTGTGTGTTTGACCATTATCTGTACTACAAAAAGCCTTTTTATGGCTCACTAGACAGCTGGTGTGCAGGAAAGGGACATCAAATACCGTTAAACTTTTTAATGTGCTTGGTAAATATGGATCTGAAGGGACATCGTGTACTTCGGAGAGAGGAAAAGCATGAATTATATATGAACCTCCGGATATTAGAGTGAAATGATATAGTTAGAGAACAATAGGCTATATTTGGAACTGCTATTTTTATTATTATTATTATAACAATTATTATTACAATCATCATCCTTAGTAGTAGTAGCAGGCCTCATATTATATAAAATTCCATCTGTGTAAACACAAAACGATTCGCCTGCAAATGCATTCAGCGCTCGATTACAAAGTCGCTGTTTAGAGGTCAGAATTAATACCCAAATAAAATAAGTAATAAGGGTGATGGCTTCATAGATAGTGACATTTAGTGCAGGAAAAGTGCCAAGTCGTCACAGCGTACAGGGGTGTGCTTGTAAATAATTAATCTTTGCTCTTCATGTCTACTTGTCAGTACAGACTGGGGGCTTGTATCCTGGCAACGCGCCATGGTTTCCACATGCTGCAGGGAGAGAGAGGCCCTCAGGGGGGAGCCAATCATCTCTCTGCCTCAAGCTGAAACAGCAACGCACACACAGACGCACGCATATATGCAATCGCAGACTCGTTCACGCAGAGACAGCCGACTATGTATGTACATATGCTACCGTAAACCAGATACACACGCGAGCGCTAAGTGTTATGTTCTGTTTCCTTCTGGCTTTACTCATAAGACGTCTTCATTTCACAGCCCGGCATATCTCAGCCCCACGTCATTCATATTTTAGCACGGCTGCTTAGCTTACATCTACCTTGTACACAACAGTGGACTAAAACAGCTGCTTTTATTTATTTTTTAGTTCATTTAATTGCTTGACATAAGACTGAAGTGCTTATAATTGCAATATAAATGCAAAATATAAATGCAATTAGCTGAAACTTGAATGTTTTGACTCACTTAAAGAAATAGTTCAACTTAAAAAATTTAATTTTGCCATTATTTACTCACCCTGAATTTCCTTTGCTTCTACTGAGAACCAGTGATGGGAATAACGACGTTATAAATAAACGGCGTCACTAATGAAATTACTTTTTTAAGTAACGAGTAATCAAACAAGTTACTGTTTCCCCCGTTAAATGCTATTACGTCAATAAAATGTTTCGTTACTATAATTTTTGCGTTGCATTCTTCGTCTGAGGTAAATTCTGTCCTATTCCTCTAAGCGCATATTCTTCATTAAACTAACAGTAGCTGAAATGAACTTGATGAATATTCACGTTTGTTTACAGAGGTGATGTGGGTGTTTACCTACATAAAAAAAAAATTAAAAGTGGAGCCGCATGTCGGAGTGATTACATTAGAGATTAGTTTAGACGGTAAAAACTGGAGCTTGCGTTCATCAGAGAATATTTGTTTCGACGTAACTTACTTTGTTTGAAAGTAGACAAGCTTTCTATGCATATATTTCTCAGGTCTGTGAGGCACGTATTTGAGATTTGAGGTTGAGATTTAGGTTGTTTTATTTACATGTCTGTGAAGAGAGGTAATGGAGACCGAGACGGCAGAGAGCACATAGTTTATTTTATTTATTTTACAAAAGCACATTTTTTCTTTGTTTTCTTGTTATTATTATGTTTTATACGTGATAACGTGATATTTAGCCCCTGTAAATTGTCTCTCACATTGTCTCACAGCAACATTAAAATAGTGTAGATTAGTGTACAATGTTTTATTAATTTACCTTATTTAATATTGGGGCATCCAAGTTATTTGACATTTTTTAACATTTTTAAAAAACTAACACAGTAGTTAGGTTTATGGATAGTTCAACCAAAAATGAAAATTCTTTGTTATTTACTCACCCTCAAGTTGTTCCAAAACTGTCTGATGTTTTTTACTTCTGTTTTTTCTGTTGAACACAAAATAATGTATAAGAATGTTGGTAACCAAATAGTTGATGGTACCCACTGACTTCTTTCCACACTATGGAAGTCAGTGGGTACCATCAACTGTTTAAAATACCTTCCTTTGTGTTCATCAGCTGACAGAAATTCATACAGGTTTGGAAGAACTTGATGGTGAACGAATGATGACAGAATTTTCATTTTAGGGTGAACTATCCCTTTAAATACATCTTCATTTGTCATTTCATAATTCCACAAAACCAGTCATAAGGGTAATTTTTTGATACATTTTATACATCATCTGAAAGCTGAATAAATAAGATTTCCATTGATGTTTGGTTTGTTAGGACAATATTTGGATGACATACAACTATTTTAAAATCTGGAATCTGGAGGGTGAAAAAAAAAAAAATAATAATAATAATAATAATAATAATAATTCTAAATATTGAGAAAATCGCTTTTAAATTTGTCCAAATTAAGTTCTTAGCAATGCATGTTACTAATCAAAAAATATATATTTACAGTAGGAAATTTACAAACTATCTTCATGGAACATGATCTTTACTTAATATCTTGATTTTTGGCATAAAAGAGAAATCGATAATTATGACCTATACAGTGTATTGTTGGCTATTGCTACAAATATACTCATGTGACTATCTATCTATCTATAATATTTACATTACTACTACTAAAATATAATGTCATTTCTATTGAAGCTTATATGTCACACATTTAAATATATTCATAATTATAAAATAAAAACTAATAACACTACAATTAAAATAACACTACAGTTAAAATTATGAATCAAGTACTTTACATGTGCTTCAGTATGCTAGTCCACACATTATAAGTGTACTTCTTTAACAGATTATTAAAACAAGTACTTTTTAAAAGTATGTACTTACGTGTGTTAAGAAACAGTCATGAAAACATGCTCTCTCTAAGTACACTTAACCCCTGTGCTTCAATAAAAAAAGTTACACATAGGTCTTTAGTGGACAAAAATGTCCATGTCAGAAAACTGTCATAAAAATTTGAAGCTTGGGAGCACAGACTTAAGTTTGGTCTCATTTCAAAGAAGTAGAAAAAGTTTAAAAAGTAAAACCAAAAAAAGTTATAGGGGTTTAATTTTATGAAAATGCTTTATGAACAATATTTTATATAAAATATATATTTTATGAAACATGTTGAAATCTAAACTTGCTAAAATATCAAAGCCATAAATATAAACAAGTTGTGTTCTAAATTTGAGGTTGATCTCTCAAAAAATGAGCTTTCAGGAAGATTTTGTTTGGGCGCAGTGCAAGATTTTCCTCATTAGATGCCAGCAAAACTGCAATGGTGCACACAGTGGTTGGACTTGTGATTTGCAGTAGAGTTTTTCTCTCTCAGATATTACAAAAACACACACGCACACACAATTTGTTTTTATGAAACACATACAAACCACACTCTGACATCCATACCAACACACCCACACAATTATAGCTGCATTATTTATCAAATTGGCTCTATAACATGCAGAAGCAGAAAACAGGAATAAAGCGAGTATTTGTTTTATTGGCCAAATCTGAAAAAATGGTCTGGTAAAAACCGGTAAAAATGTTTATTTTGAAGCCTTGCCACGTCTATTAACAAAAATTGCATCATTTTTCAGTTAAATGGCACTGTGATTAAAAATACCAGTTTTAATGGGTTTCAATGGGGACATTTTTGTCCTTAAGGTCCTGAGAGGAACTATTTTTTGCATCTAGTGAAAAATTATTTAAAGGAAATGGGGGTGAAATAGTAAAATTCCAATAAAAATACACACCTGTGCCAAAATTGATGCAGCTGGCAATAACACAGGCAAAATGAAAAAAACAAAAAACAAAACTGAAAAGGGCAAAAGGTCGCACAAGGGTTAAGTAGCCTTAATTAATACTATATGCAAGTACAGTGTTTTATATATGCTCTCAAGATCTGAAGTACACTATAAGTGCACATTCAGTACAATTAAGCACATTTCTTTTTCATAAGGGTTTAGTTGTGAAAACCTTCTTGACATTAAACATCTTGTTTCAAAGGGTCGCAAAATAAGTTCTCTGACCTTGCACGCCGAGCGTATGTTGTATTATTAGGTCAGTATGTTCAGTTAACCCGCCCGTGTCAATGTTAACCAAGACGCTTCTCAAAGAGGTCAAACGTCCCAGTAACAGTGTTGCGTAACATACCAAGAAACAAACAGGAGCTGAATCTCGCTGACGTAACCGCATGACCTGTTTTTAATAACCAGTCTTCAGAGTCAAATAACCAAAACTGACTTCACACACATCCACGATTCAGTCCCAGGATTCTAATTAGACAGCGAGAGCTGCTTCTGTCTCTCCGGAGCCTTAGACAACAAAAACGTCCAACTGCAATAAGCAATTAAATTTTATTATTTTAGCCTTCAAAAATGAATAATTAGCACATAAGAGAGGTTTGAAGATTAATGTTATAATGAGACAGAAAATCAGGCACATTAGTGCGGCCCCTCCAAATGAAAACAGTGTTCTTTTTTCTTGTGTTTCGCTAAATATGTAGACATCAATACAGGGTCTATAAAAAAGAAAATATTGATTGAAGGTCCATATAATGTGTAAAGAGGTAGAGATGATTAGTGTCATTTCAGAATAATATAATAAAACAAAGGAAAGCCATACATAGTGACAGTTACACAAACATTTCAACATTTCTATTCTGTGATACTGATTATAAGGATGGATGTGTGTAAATGTGCGTGTATGAGAGCATTGAGTGCTCCTGCCTCAGGGCTGTGTGTGTATGTGTGTGTGTTTTTGAGGACCCAGTAAAGGCCTGCCTCCAGGGTCAGCCTCATTAAAATTCTAATGGCTTCTCAGCTACATGCAAATGGCTCTAATGGCAAAGCTAAGCGAGAGAGAGAGAGACAAAGAGAGAGAAAGAGAGCAGGAGAGAGAGAAAGGGAGAAATGATTCAAAATTAGATTCATGTTTTTTTTTTTTTTAGCGAACATCAAGGAGGGACAGTGTCTGTCTCAGTTCATGTGTATGTGTACAAGTGGCATATTGTTGTTCAGTTAAAGCGTTCAACTAAGGCGTGAAGAAGACAGTTTGATTATGCTGCTTGAATGATATTGGAACACTGATGGAAGAACTATATCACCCATATTTCATTTCAAGAGTTGTGTTTTAAATGCTGCCTAATGTAGGGTTGAATCATAAGGCATAAGGCCGTCATTTTTCACATACGTTCATTTTCCAACACAAATGTGCGGATGAAAACAATTCCTGGTATCTTTGTTTGATATATGTTTGGTTTGCACATACGTATTCCCAAAAACATAGAAATTTAAAGGGACAGTTCAACAAAAATATATATTCTATCATTGTTCACTCATCTTCATGTTCTTCTGTTTTCTTGTAAATGCAATAGAAGATATTTTGAGAAATGTTTTAATTTAATGTTTAACAATGAAAGTTAATGGGGACTAAAATAAAACATTGGACTGCATTGATTTTTATTGCATGGGGAAAAAAAGACACTGAGGCATTTTTTTAGTACAGGTTTGGAATTTCATTTTAAAAATGTAATAGTTAAAATTTATGTTAAATGCAGTTAGTGACAGTTTAGAGTGTTTTTCACCCATTTATCTTTATATGTAACATCATAATTACTTTTATTGTTTTCAAAATATGGATAAAGTGTACTGCCAAATTAAGGAGGAAAAACTAACAAGGATTTGTGGTAAACTAAAATATATTAAACTTTAATGTGATTTATATTGAAATGTCATGCATTTAAATATATTCAAAAGTACACATTTGCAATGATGAAATTTTAAGCGAGTACATTTAAAATATATTCCCCCGGTTTCACAGATAAAGCTTAAGCCTAGTCCCAGACTAAAATGTAAGTCTGAGCTGTTTCAACTGAAAGGAACTTATGTCAGTGCCCTTGTTTTGTTTCAAGATGCACACCTGTAATGTTTTTTCTAAGGCATGTTTATAAAAAATTAATTGAATTATAGCCTAATCCTGGGTTAGTCTAAGTCGTGTCTGTGAAACCAGCCCATGCAAAATGCAAAATAGCAATCAAAATTAAAATCAAACACTTTACATGTGCTTTAGCGTTTAACATGAGAGTGAGATATTCATTTTTGGTTGAACTACTCCTATAAGCAAAAAAACGATCCAGACATTCACTGTATTTTTTACCAGCCCCATAAAGAATGATTTCATTAATTGGCAATCAAGCCCAGCCTGTGCTATTGTCTCCTCATCGGCTCAACATGGCTGAAATTCTCAGTTACCACAGCGCTAAAACGCCTGGTGCTGGCATTTCATTCAGAGAATTAAAAGAGAGAACAAGCCACAAAGCAAGGGCTGTTTATTCAAGTTTATGCACGGGGAGATGCTGAGCGAGAGAGAATAGGATGGAGAGCGAGAGTTTAAAATACATTCTTCCCAGTGTGTGTGATCCCTGCAGTGAAAGCATATCTCTAGCTGCCAGCGCTCCGCTATTGAACTCTATGTCAGAGCGCTGGAGTTCTCTTGTGCTTGCAGCTGTGGGGCTGAAGTGTTGTTTCCCAGCAAGTGAGCCAAACACTGTCCCTCAGCTTAAAGACCCCCCAAACACACACACACACAGACGTGCACACACAGAGCGAGCACAATGGATTCAGAAAGGGCTCTCATCTGAAGAGTGCTGGCTTCTGTCTTTGAGTGTCAATTCTGTGTTCTTTTTCCCAGGCTGGATTCCTCTAGTTGTGCAACAGAGTTGAAGGGGCTTAGGCCTTGATTTTTGTATTACTCATTTCTGTTTGTGAAGGCCAGACTGATGGCCTGGAGTGATGTTTCAGGCCTCTTAACTTGTGACACTCTAGACCTAGACCCACAAAATTATTAACTGTATTTCCTTAGTACAAAATACTTTTTTTTTCTTTTAAATGCATTATTTAGCCAACACATGAGTCAACATGGCTCAATATGGCATCCATTTGCAATTCATTTTACTTCTGTATTGTGGGATTTTTCAAAGTAAACCAGGATACTGAGGCTGTCTGAATTTCACAGTAAAAAAAATGTTTCAGGTAATGTTTCAGGTATTATGCAATGGCATATTTTAACTTATAACTACGTTAAAGGGTTAGTTCACCCAAAAATAAAAATTCTGTGATTAAATAGTCACCCTCATGTCATTCTAAAAACCGTAAGACCTTCATTTGTCTTTGGAACACAAATTAAGATATCTTGATGAAATACAGGAGTTCTCGGACCCTCTATAGACAGCAAGGGTTCTTCCAGGTCCAGAAACATTGTAAGGACATTGTTAAATAGTCCATGGGACATCAGTTGTTTGACACTAATTTTATGAAGCTATACGGCAATACTTTTTGTGTGCAAAGAAAATCAATATAACAACTTTATTCAATGATTTCTTCTCTCCTGGGACAGTCCTCCACCATTACGGAAAGTACCACGACGCATGCGTGTGCTTAGTTTTCCGCACAAAAAATATTCTCGTAGCTTCATAAAATTAAGGATGAACCACTGATGTCACATGGAATATTTTAACGATATCCTTGAATGTGGAAGGACCCTTGCTGTCTATGGAGGGTCAATAAGCTCTCAGATTTCATAGAAAATATCTTAATTTTGGCTCTAAAGATGAACGAAGGTCTTATAGGTTTGGAGCGACATGAAGGTGAGTAATTAATCAGAGTTATCCCTAAATAATGTTCTATCATGACAACTCTCAGAAGATTTTGGCATGGTAATGGATATGACAAAATTAATGTATTTGGTCTTGGTGGAACAGATCTGCTATGCTGCTGAATTGCTGCTGTTGGTTATTGCTGTTGTTGTAGATTATTGCTGCTGGCAAGCAAGTACACAACATGGTGCTATGAGTATTTAAGACATACTGCTGCTTCATAAATAGCATATAACATAACCTGTAGCAGACCTATACAGGTGGAGCTGGGGATGTAGAGGGTTGCAGAGGCACTCTGAAAGCACACTGTGAAATGCTCTAGTGAATGCCAACCAGCCATTTAAATATAAAGCAGCAAGCTCATTGGATCTCTTATACAACATAAATCAATCAGCTTGTGCCATTTATTTTAATAGGTGGCTCAGACTACACAGTTTTTTTTGTCAGTTATAACTATGATGATTGTGATTATGCAATTTTGACTCCTAAAATCTTGTTGTGAACAAGAAGCATGTCAAACTATACTATGCTACCAGAATATTCATCTCTTGCCATCTTTAACGACATGCATCGTCGATACGGCGGGACTAGACAGAAGGTGCCATAAATGTAAACAAACAACAGCCAGCAAACAGTTTTTTTACTCTGTCTTGTCATCAGAAAAGCCAAAAAAAGAAAGACAAACCTAACAGTGGACACAAATGTGACCCTGGACAACAAAAGCAGATGTAAATAGCACGGGTATATTTATAGCAATAGCCAACAATACATTGTATGGGTCAAAATTATTGATTTTTCTTTTATGCCAAAGATCATTAGTATATAAAGTAAAGATCATGTTCCATGAAGATATATCCTACCATAAATATATCAAAACTTAATTTGTGACGATTAACGATTGAATTTTGGGGGTTTATGAATCCCCACACATCTATGTACTTTAACTACCAAAATAAGTTTTTTGTTTGTTTGTTTTTTTAACTCTAAAATGTACTGATAACCATGATTATTATACAGTTCAACATAATTGGCCTGTCCATAAATATGGCCAATATAGACAAAACATCATCACTGTAACACACATGGCATAAAATAATGTGAAAAACACTGACAAAATAACAGAAAAAGAAACACAAAACACTCTATCTACCTCTGGGAATGTAATTTCACTGCTTTTTTACTATGAATTATATGGTAATTCATAGCTTTTATTTGCCAAAAGGTATACATTTGACAGTAAAATTACATTACCATTTATATTTCTTTTATCGTGTTGTTGATAGGGAAGGGTTGAAAAACAAGAGGCCTCAATCATGTCAGTGGAAATATAAAGTCGTTTCAAAGGTCAAGCAAGTTATTGTATTTCGATGACCTTGTTTTTTCTTTGTAATAACATTTACAAGCGAACTGGTCGCAAGAACAGAAAGGTGTATTAAGAAAGTAATTGGGACATTTTTATATTGAGAATGAATTAAAAATGACTGCCTTTAGGGTTAGTATCTGTATGCTGGTTAGCTCAGCTCATTACGTTAGCATTGCTACTAGTTTAGCTATATAAACAATATTGGATTTCAAAAATCACACTCATTAAAACTCATCAAAGGCAAAATACCAATTTGTCATTTTCCATTCAATATCCAACACCAAGAAGAACGTTCTTCCCTACAAACCCTTCGCCTTTGTTAAGAATTTAATTCCTATCTACACATATTCAAACACTTATCTATTACACCGGTGGCTAACATGGGCCATTAGGACTCACTGGGCAGAACAGCTATTATGAACTTCATTTCAAACCGCCTCCAGCTGAAGTTCAATGCCACCGGATAATTCATTTCTGCAGCAAAGTGACAAATGTCCACATTTTAAGAAACATTGGGTTTGTACCGATGACCTGAAGGTCTTCGGTTCTTTCCTTCTCTCTTATGTCTGTGGCATATTCGCTAATTGTGATTCATAATTGAGTCTTCTTTTGTGTCCTCAGAGGTTGATGTGGATTCTCATCAGTCCTATTGTTCTCTGGTGCATCTGTGAATCAGTAGGTGGTCAGCGCACCTCAATCTGCCCACGCTGAACCTTTAACCTGACCTGCATGGTTTCTGCTGCTCTTGACATGTTCATAAATCCATGCGTGGATGGCATGTGAAGATGAACACGCGGCAGACATTTCACCTGCTGTCTGCACACAGCTCATGCCCCGCAGAAAACCTCCCCTCCTGTGGATTCGGTTACAAAGAGCTTCTCTAACAAGGACGCTGCTTTTGATGCAGGGTCAGAATTTTTTTTTTTTCACTAAGGGCAATATTTTAATCTAAATGCCTCTCACTGGCTAATGCATTCATAAGATTTAAAAGACATGTGATTGGTTGCAATGCACAACGCTGCAAAAAAGTGTCAAACTAAATCTGATGGAGCATGAGCAGATCTAAATGTCACGTGGCAATCAACACCTTTAATTCACTTTCACATTTTGCTTCAGTCGCTACAGTTGTTTAGGGAGGCCAATGCTGGTTTGACTATGTAAGGTTTATTAATGTAAACCGATGACTGCTTTCTCTCAATTATTCAAATTTTGCACTTCCCCCAGTTTAGCACCTCCAAAAAAAGCATTATTCCTGGTCATACCCTGTAGTGATATGATCTGCTACCCTACCAGGTGAGAATGAGGGATGCATGTGCCATCAGCACACACAAGAACTCACACCTGCGTCTGTAACCGCACTGACCTAGCGAACCGCCATGAGAGCATTTGGTTGTCAACACCGGATGCCTCTCCATCTGTTGGCCCAGCGGAGAGCTTCGCTCGGCCCAGGAAGGGCTCGGGGAGTGTGAACCTGCTGAATTTGACCGTGTTGCCCAGCATGGCACCATAGGTGGGCTGTCAGGCCGATGTCTAACATGGACCCGACTTCTGGTGCCTTTGAACGTTGACCCACTTTGCTTGTTCTTGAATTTGGTGCTTGTCAAAGTCAGATGAGGACTAGCAAGGGTGTTTGAGACCTTGTTGACTTTGAGAGAATGTGAAGATAATCAGAAACATGACGGCCTCTTTATACTGTAGGTCTCACTGATCCAAGGAGCTGTTGTACATAAATCTTGAATGATTTACTCCAGCGTGTTTTTGATTTTGTTTATTGATTTATTTTACTGCACATAACCAACTTCTTCTGATATCCATTCTTAGCTTAATTTTTTTTTAGTCATAGTATTGATTAAAAAATACAATAATTAGCAAATAAGTCAACTTTACTGATTTTTATAGTAAAAAAGTGTACAATTCTGCAAGTCATATTATATATTTAATCATGTATTGATATTTAACAAGTATGTGAATATCATAATGTTGTAATAACAGTGTAATAACACTATCAGTAGTTTAGATTTGTTTCGTGAGTTGATATAGAAACAATGTGATTTACAGATTCTAACTAGCATGTAGATTCAAGTTTACTTGTATATTCATGTCATATTGTGTTTATTTTTTATATTGTTTATTAGATGTATGATGTGAATATATCAGATTAATCATATGTATAGGATATGTTTGAGAATTTAACCCATTGGTAATGCACTTCAGTTTTCATTGTAAACAAAACAAACAAACAAACAAATGCAAATCATATTACACTACCAGTGAAAGGAGTTTGGACAGTAAAATGTGTAATGTCGTTGTTTTATTTATTTATTTTTCATTTTTTTAAAGAAGTCTCACCAAGCCTGCATTTATTTGATCCAAAGCACAGCAAAAACAGTATTTTTTTTTTTTTTTTTTTTACTATTTAAAATAACTGCTTTCTATTTGAATATATTTTAATATGTAATATATTCCTGTGATTTCAAAGCTGAATTTTTAGCATCATTACTAAAGTCTTCAGTGTCACATGATCCTTCAGAAATCATTGTAATATGCTGATTACCTGCTCAAAAACATTAATTATTATTATTATTATGTTGAAAACAGCTGAGTAGAATTTTTTGAGGTTTCTTTGATAAATAAAAAGTTCAGAAGAACAGCATTTATCTAAAATAGAAATCTTTTGTAATATTATGTATGTCTTGATCATCACTTTTGATTGATAAAGCATCTTTGTGTAAAAGTATTATTTTCTATTATTTCTTTCCCAATAAATAAATAAATAAACTGACTCCAAGTTTTTGAATGGTATAATGCATAATGTTACAAAAGCTTTTTATTTCAGATAAATGCTGATCAAATAAATATTTCTTGAACAGCAAATCAGCATATTAGAATGATTTCTGAAGGATCACGTGACATTGAAGACTGGAGTAATGATGCTGAAAATTTAGCTGTGATCACAGGAATAAATTACATTTTAAAATATATTCAAATAGAAAGCAGTTATTTTAAATAGTAAAAATGTTTAGCATCATTGCTTTTGCTATATTTTGGGTCAAATAAATAAGAAATGTCAGTATTTTAGATTTGTTTTTGTGAGTAGATATAGAAACATTATGACTTACAGATTCTGACTAGCATGTAGCTTCAAGTTTACTTGTGCATTCATGTCCTATTGTGTTTTATATATATATATATATATATATATTATTACATTTATGATGTGAATATATCAGATTATTCATATGTATAGGGCTTTTTCGTAATTACCCCTAAGTATAGCACTTTATTGCAAACTCCAAATATAACTCACAATAAAACAATTATTTCATGACAAAGACAATGAGGCTTTCATTAAGCAATATGTTCTTTTTATGTTTAATTAGAGTTGTTTAATTATAATTACTTTATGCACTTTTTTATCTTTATCATTACTGGAAAACAAACAAACAAACAAAAACACTTGGATAACAAATATTTTTATAATCTTATAATTTTTATAATTATTAGGATAACAAATACCTATATTTAAATTCCACAATGTTTCTTATTGTGTTTTCAATCTAATCATACATTTTATTTTATTTTTTTTAATCTATGAGTTTTGAGCTCAATATTAGGATGACAGCAATAAAATGTTTCTCCCTGTGGGTGTCATTGTGGGACAAACATATCTGACTGCATGTCAATCTTCTCGCGTGGGACAGGATCATCTGAATAGAGGTTTAATTAAGTTATCAAATAGAGCAAGGTTCATGACCCAAGGTCAAGCAAGTCTTTATTAAAAAAGGTTTCAAAAGACTGACAGGGGATACAAAAGACTGAAAAGCAATTGATATAGCAATTAGAATGTACTTTTTAACAAAAGGAGGGGGCAGAAAAAAATTTCCAGAATTCACTGGGGTAATAGAGACGTTAGTTCTCCAAGGAGATGCCATCATCATCATGACAAAGCAGTCACGGTTTGAAGCATGTCAATTGGGGCGTTTCACTGGTTTTCTGAAATCTGAAG
The DNA here is from genome assembly GCA_012976165.1 of Labeo catla. Lineage (NCBI taxonomy): Eukaryota > Metazoa > Chordata > Actinopteri > Cypriniformes > Cyprinidae > Labeo > Labeo catla. Next base: position 450,690 of record VONZ01000168.1, read on the forward strand.
TCTGAAGTGGAGCCAAATCTGATTGGTTGTGGCGGGTCTGAAATAAATTTAGAAATTCTTTAGAACACATCTAGTATTGATTTTAAAATAAAAAAGATCCAGTGTGAAATGTGAACTCCGTGCTTCGTTTTGAAATAACACATCAATAACGCATCAAACAAAAGGCACAGTCTCTGGGTGTGTAATTGCTGGTCCACATGGGCAAACCCTCGTCTCTTTTAACTCCAGTCAGGCACTTGATGGGTATGAGATTATGTGAGACATGTAACAGCTATAAAGTGCCAGGATCATCCACGTAGGAGAGCGGAGGTGTGTGTGTGTGTGTGTGTGTGTGTGGTTAGATGAGATTTGAGCTCGCCTGATGGTGTGACTCCTCTCACCACCTCCTCCATTTACTCCTCATTTAGCCTGGAGCAGATGGCAGGCCTTGGTTCTTCTTAGTCTATGTGTCTGTGTATGAGCATGTGTGTTTGTATGACTCATTTATGCGCACCGACTGTCCAACATCTTCTATGGGAATGAAAATCAAGGAAAAAAATGTTCTTTGATAATGTTTTGTGAAAATATGTGCAAAACTGTTGAGAGGGAAACTATCTGCCGTTGCATCTGCTATGTGGACAGTTTTGGAGACACTAATTTGGCATTGTAGTTATGGCTATTGGTCATTTGTACTAGCAGCCAAGCCTTGAAGTGAAAATGAAATACACTTGAATGAAGCATAATTAGCATACTTTTAACTTATTATGGAAATAATATATTTTGTGCAAACTGAATGGCAATTAAATGAAAATGTATATTATTATTATTATTATTATTATTTTAAATTATATGTGACCCTGGACCACAAAACCAATCATAATGGTACATTTTTTGAAATTGAGATTTATACATATACACTGGCAAAAAAGAAAAACGGATTATTTTGACCCAAATATACCGCAACGTATGCGGCTTATGACTGGTTTTGTGGTCCAGAGTCACATATTTTAAAATTGAAAATTACATCATGATTTACTCACCCTCAGGCCAACCTAGGTGAATATGACTTCCTTTTTTTCAGACGAATACAATCAGAGTTATATTAAAAGAAATATTCTGGCTTTTCCAAGCTTTATAATAGCAGTGAATGGCTGTTGAGATATTGAAGTCCAATAAAGTGCATCCATCCACCATAAAGCATACTCCACACGGCTTCAGGAGGTTAATATAGGCCGTCTGAAGAAAATCAATGCCTTTGTGTAAAAAAATATCCATATTTAAAACTTTATAAACCATAATTTCTACCTTCCCCTAACTGAAGACAGTTAAAACACCTTTTCACACGGGACGCAGCAAGTGGTGAAATCACTGCGCGGCTGCCACTTTCTTTTGTAATGGAAGCATTTTGTGCAGTCGACGCAGTGTTTGCAACGCGGTCTCAGAGCGAACGTAGTTGCAAACAACAAGGTCACATTTTATTTTATTAAAAACTAAATTTAAAAAACCTAATGGAAATAGTATATGTCAGGGGTGGCAAACTCAGGGTTCAGCTCCAACCCTAATTAAAGCTCACCTGCCTGTTGCTTTCTATTAACGCTTCAGACCTTGATTAGCTTGTTCAGGTGTGTTTGATTAGGGTTGAAGCAAAACTATGCAGGGCTGCGGCTCTTCAGGACCAACGTTCGCCACCCCTGGTATATGTGTTAGGCCTATTTGCTGTTTATCATTTTATGGGACAATGACTAGTGTAGTTTGCATAATTGTATGCATAATTGTATTTTTACCTGGAAAACCAACTCGTACATGCATGCTCTGGATTTTTTTTTCCTTTATTTATATCTCTGTAAAAGATTCTTGATGGATCATACAACTCTGGAAATTCCATTGCATTTTTAGTGATCTTCATCATGTTTTCAACACTCCGACGTGAGCTCAATGAAATGTTCTTTTGGTTGTTAATAATCTGCCTGGTAACTGGTTAAAGCTGACGTGGCTGCCGCTTATAAAAAGATAAAATGTTTTTTTTTTTTATCTTTGGCCGTGCTTGCCACGAAGAGCCGTAAAAGTTTTAATAAATGAGTGTCTACCTTGTGTAGGAGATTTAACGCGGGTGCAATTTGGGTCACGGGTTTTATGTCAAACAGGTCGGGTCAGGTACAGAATTAAATTAGTGCTGCTTTCAGATAGTGGGTCGGGTGTCCTGTCAATTACTGTGGGTGAAGGTTTATCAAACAGGACTATGTCATCTACTGGACCACCACTCTATCATTAAAGCGCATGTGACAATTAGTAGAAGCTAGAGATTAAATATGGATATTTTTCTTACACACACTCATCGATTCCCTTTAGAAGGCCTTTATTATTCCTCCCGAAATCATGTGGAGTACTTTTTATGATGGATGGATACAGTTTTTGGGACTTCAAAATCTCAACAGCCATTCACTGTCATTATAAAGCTTGGAAGAGCCAGGACATTTTTAAATATAACTCTGATTGTATTCATCTGAAAGAAGAAAGTCACATACACCTAGGATGGCTTGAGGGTGTGTAAATCATGGAGTAATTTTCAGTTTTGGGTGAGCTGTTCCTTTAACTGCAGTTAGCTAAACTTCAGAGTGTATTTAAGTACATCTATGTAAATTAACAATTAACATAATATAAGTGTACTGCCAAATGTACTAAGAACTACATTGTAATTTGCTTTTTATTTGACCTTATGACAAAATTTAAAAGTGTACTAAAATGTGTTAAGTTTCTTGATGGTAGTGTAAAACAACACCCTTTTTACCTTGTCAAAAACAGCTCTGTTCACAGCGAGCTTTTTTAGTGCATACCCTTTAAATTCTAATGAGCTCTGCTCACCCAGCCCCTCTCTTCTGTGGGGTGATGGGTAGTTTGAGAGACTGTAAACTTTAGCCGCAGAACTTGCTAACTAGTACATTATAAGGAAAGGCGATTTGCAAACAATCATAAAAAAACCTATACTCACGTTTTCTGTAGGTGAAGCTGGATCATGAATGATTCGTGTGGAGATAGAAGCATTTAGGTAGATCGGCAGGCACATTGCCTTTTATTATTATTATTATTCCTTTATTTAACCAGGAGGTCACATTGAGATGTTACTATCTCTTCTTCCAGTGAGACCTGGTCAAGGTGGCAGCACATAAAACTTCACACAAAGAGAATCATAGAAACAAAATCCAATCACAATTCATAAAATAAAATCTAATCATGAAAAACAATTACAAGTATCCTTTTTGACATTATACAAAAGACGTTTAAAAGTACATTTTGCAATACGTTCCAAGCCCAAGGAGCATAAAAGGAAAAAGCACACTTGCCCAATTTTGACAATACCCTTAGGACTATTAACTGAATGCAGGAACCAGATCTAGCCTTCAAAAATGAAAATAAAGTTAATCCTCCAGTCTACTCCTGCACTGGCGTTGAAACAATGGCGGACAGTTTACAGCTCACTCAGGACGGGTCTAAGGTAGGTCTTGTCAATCAACGATGGTGGGAGCACTGGGTGGATTTTTATCATTATAGGGTGGTTGTGTACACACACTGCTAACACACATTTAGGTTTTCACCTTTAATATTATATTATCTGCAAGATTGCTTTAGTCAGTTCCAGCCTAGTCAGTAATGTACTGCTTGACTGCATTGTTGGTAAAATCACTAGTGATGACTGTTTGCTGAAATCATTAACATGGTTGCACTTCTATTGTTTTAACAATGATATGTTGTTATTGTTTTAACAGTGTTCATCAATATAAGACTATTGTTAATGATGTCCTGCGCAGATGCCGGAGTAATAACTTCCTCTAATTAACTGAGTCGAGGCCGCAATAAATGTCAGATTATTTTTGTTCATTTACACAAAAGAAGAAAAAACATTAATTTTATGTTAAAATGCAGTATGTAACTTACCACCATATTCATGCAGTTCATGCAGTCAGCAGCTTTCTCCACAATGTAATTTCTCTGAGATGCTGCTGTAATGAACCTGGCACCTGGGGATTATTTAACTATTTTTGTGCCCCATTGTTTCCATTTTGATCTTCTCTTACACATTTATACACATGTGCATTCTTTAAAAACTGAGCTGTTTGCAAATGTTCATTGGAATTATGGTTTCATGAAATAGCAAATCATTGGACTAAGTTGGTAACAGGCAGAACTAGTTGGCTAACAGGGAAACACATGCTAGAACGATAACACCACCACAGAGTTACAGTGTTTTGGAAAATCTATATAAAAATAGCTTCCTTATTGTTGTTCCAGTATATTAAGCTGGAATAGAATACAGCATATTTTAACATCCAAAAACTGACACACTATTACTTTAAGAGATAATACTTATCAAATTACAGACTGTATAAAATGCTGATAAAACATAACAGTATTTTTCTGGCACACACAGCAGATTCTCACTTAGGATGACAGCATCTGGATCACAAACACTTACACTCATTATGACTAATATAGCTACTAAACACAGCTTAAGCAAAACGTAGTAGTGTAACTTAACCAAGCGTTTATTTTGTTTTTCATTACTTAAAACTTGTCTGCTTAACAGCAGCTCTTTGCACTAAACCGATGCTATATAATGTGTCAAGAACATTTTGTCACACTACAATGCTAGATGTTGAAAAAAAAACTAATTACTGCAAAACTATGCTACAGTTCTTGCTACATTTTTGAAAACAGCTTAGCGACTGTCACGCTAGTGAAAAACTGTAGCTAGTTAGCTGCTTCCCAACATCGATTGTTAAGACTTCTTAATGAACACACAAAAATGGGAAATTGCCTCAGAAATATTATAGAATCTCTTTCCCTGTGGTGCCAAAGAATAACGCTCAGAGCACACAAGTGGTTCATTGACCGCTATAGGCTAAATGAAGTGGCTCTCTTTTAATGCTATTTGTCATGCAGTTCTCTTCCTCTTTCCGGCTGAATTGATCAGAGGGTCAGATCAATATGCTGGTGTCTGCGAGGCTTCATTGTGTCTTTCTAAGCACAATAGACTAGACTGTAAATTGAGATGTACGACTGAGAGGAAATGAATGAGTATTTGCCCTCGATGCACCGCTGAGCAACAGCTGGCACGGGTCAAAGAGAAAGATAAGCCTACTCTCTCTCTCGTCCGTCGTCTTCTCTTTCTGTCTCTCTCTCTTTGTCGCATTTTATGCACGCAAACACAGAGCTGACGGACATATGCTCGTTCTGCTGTAACCTTCTCAATCCCAGGGTGCTTCTCTTCGGTGCACTGCAGATGGAAGGCCATGATGAGTCAGCTAAAAAGAACCTGTTACCTGAAAGATAGCTGTGCGCTAGCATCTGGGCGCAGGTCCAGAATAATTCATGAAAATGACCTTTGCGGTGTCTGGCTGTCTGAGTCCCATCACCCCCTCCCTCTAAAGCCACACAACCGTCCCACACCCTTCTCTCGTCACACACACACACACATATAAAGTGGCACCAGACCACCTAATACATGATGTGGCTCATTCCTCATAGCATTCGATGTCAGCAGAGGGCCCACAATCTGTTTCTCTTACCCTATGTGTCCATTCCCACAGAAGAAATCTGTTCGATACCGCCCAAAGTGCCAAATCTGTTGATTTAGACGTACTTCTGTAAAATATACAGTACAGCGAGTGTGGTTGTTTTCATTATGCACTATAAAAGCTTTCAGTACAATGACAATAAAGACAGCAGTTTATATACGTATATATATATATATATATATATATATATATATACAGTTACAGAAAAATGCTAACTTTAATTTAAAATATCATACTGTACTAAATTTAACCTAAAATTTATTTTAGAATTTACAAATATATATGGCATGGAGGGTATGAAGGTGAAAATAGCAGTATTTTAAATAGCAGTAGTAGTTAGATGCTATTTATGTTTGCAAATAGCAGCAGATACTTTAGTGTATTATATTAGTAGTACATTAAAGGGGTCCTATTATACTCTTTTACAAAGTCTTGATTTTGTTTTGGGGGTGTACTAGAACATGCTTTCATGATTGGTCGTTCGAAAAACGCATTATTTTTAACATAATTTACATTATTACAATACATTTCCCCCAGCCTGGCACATAAGGGTTGATTAGTTCCAGGTTTAATGAAGGCCCGCCTTCCGAAAAAACAAAATGTGTTGTGGTTGGTTAGCTGTCCCACTGCGTTGTGACTGGTGAACAGCTTAGACGGTGTTTCAGTACTGCCACACCCCTTGTCAAATAAGCAAGTTCTGTGTACAACTGTTAGCGCAAGCTAGATTAAAGTGATTCTTACGTTTTAAATATGGATATTTTTCTTACAAAAACGCATCAAATAGCTACAGGAGGCCTTTATTAACCCCCTGGAGCCATGTGAGGCACTTTTTATTATGGATGGATGCATATTATTGGACTTGTTTTGGACTGATGAGGAGAAACAACCGTCTATGCCATTCTAAAACTTGGGAATGCCAGGATAAATTTTAATATAACTCCAATTGCATTCGTCTGAAAGAAGGAAGTCATATACACCTAGGATTCATGGAGGGTGAGTAAATAATACGCTACAGCAGTGTTGGATCCTATCATCGCCAATACATGATATTATCGTGCTAATGTATTTAATTATTTACATACTTAGATTTATTGCCCGAAACCAGCTCCAGCATAAGGCTAAAAGCAGCCTAACATTATCAAAGATCATCATCACTGATTAGCCTAGCCTAGTCTAGTGCAAGTTTATGCATTTTAAAAAACACTTGCGTTATAAGTGAAGCTATCTACACCGTATAATGAATAAATCTCTTACTACACAGTGCACATGTTTGGCTAATCCCCCACCTCGTCCCTACCCTCCCTCCAACAATTCGAATTTCCGTTGGCAGGATTTAATTTAATGATATTCTAAAGGACCACGTTGTGACGTCATTGCATGGGGAAAACAAACTTAGTCCAAAGGAGCCATTCATTATAATTCTTGAAAAGGGATTTTTTAAAAAACTAAATATCTCCTTTTAGAGTGGACTTTAAGATTTGTAACTTTGTAGATCTTTGTTATGCCCAAAGATACACACCACACACTGACTAAAGTTCAAAAAGTGAAAAAGCATAATAGCACCCCTTTAAAAACAGTATGCAATATTAACAACATATTCAGTGTTAATAAATATGTTTACAATTGCAGGCATATTAAATGCTAGATTTTCACAATTCTTATCGTTTTCATGATTTTAATACAAAACAGTTTATAAAAAAGTTTAAATCCAATAGGAATAGGGAGAAGAATTAGATTGGGAAATGCAGATTTGAACTCGTTTGCGTCAAAAACTTTATCCACCATCCTTACTCTACCCTACTTGTAAACATACTTCAAAAGATGAAAAAAAAAAACTATATATAAATTGCATGAAGCTTTCGATGCTCTCATTATGTGCTCCACTTGTCAGTCCCACAATCCCCTGCCACTCGGGTCCTATACAGAGCGAATTAAAAACACTAAAAATTTGTTTTCTCCTACAACTTATACTGCATAATTCATAGACCCGATTTTGTTATGAAATTGTAACGTTGCTTGAATGCTGTCTTTTATGTCTTTGAAGAGACAGCTTATTTTTTATCCTACAGAGCTTTTGGCCACATGGTAGGATGGAGGAAATATTTTTGGCAGTACTGTAAAATGCGAGTGCATCAGATTTTATAATCGTGCAAACCTCCCTTAAAGAAATAGTTCAACTAAAATTAAAATCCTGTCATTTACTTACATTCATGCCGTTTCAAACTATGATTTTCTTCAGAACACAAAAGAGCATATTTTTAAGAATCAGCTGTTTTTGCCAATACAATGAAAGTCAATTGGGTCCAAACATTTCAATACAATGAAAGTCATCTGGGTCCAAAAGGGTTGTGTAAATGTTATTCATTCAAACCCAGTCACTTTGTATGACTGAAATATAAGTAGTTATTCACCCTCAAATCAAATAACTGATTAACTCGTGTATAGAGAGCCCAAATCAAATATGTGACCTTGGGCCACAAAACCAGGGTCAATTTTTTGAGATTTGTTAAGATATGACAATATTTTATCTGTTTGAAAATCTGGAATCTGAGGGTAAAAAAAAACTAAATATTAAGAAAAAGTTTAAAGTTGTCCACAATAGGTTTTATGCAATGCATATTACTAATCAAAAATAAAATTCTGATTTATTTACAATAAGAAATGCATGGAACATGGAATGAATCATGGAACATGATCTTTACTTAATAACCTAATGATTTTTGGCATAAAAGAATAATCAATAATTTTGACCCATACAATGTATTTTTGGCTATTGCTACAAATATACCCAAGCTATGTAAAGGTGCAATAGGTGATCGTCTTCAGAAATATTTTTTGTTATGCTGGTTGAAAGTCTCTTCACATACCGACATTCATCAAGTTAAGTAGTCTAAATGTATTTATATGTATTGTTATATTCTGTGGAAAGCGTAAGACCAAGAAATGTTCGTCCAATCAAACTGTTTGGCCTGAACATTATGATGTGTACATGTAATGTGATACATGTAATGTATACATCAGTTTCGCAAAAACTCCCATACAGTCATGGCCAAAAATATCGGCACCCTTGCAATTCTGTCAGAAAATGCAACACTTCTCTCAGAAAATTGTTCCAATTGCAAATGTTTTGGTATTTACAAGCTTATTGTTTTTGTTTGCAGTGCAACAACACAAAAAACAGTGAAGAAAAGTCAAACTTGATAAAATTTCACACAGAACTCAAAAATGGACTGGACAAAATTATTGGCACTTTGTCAAAATTGTAAGAAAGAATTGCTTTACAAGCATGTGATGCTCCTGTAATTTGTATTTAGACAAACCTGCGGCAGATAACAGGTGTGGGCAAATATAGTAATCACACTTGCAACCAGTTAAAATGGAGAAAAGCTGACTCAACCTTTGTGTTGTGTCACACTGAGCATTGAGAAAAGCAAGAAGTGTAAAGAGCTGTCTGTGGATTTGAGAGAAAAAAATTGTGGAAAAGCATGGACAATCTCAAGGTCCATCTTTATGTTCCTGTGTCCACTGTGCACAATATCATCAAGAGGTTTACAGCCTGTGGCACTGTAGCTAACCTCCCTGGACGTGGAAGAAAGAGGAAAATGAATGGGAAATTACAATGAAGAATTGTTTGAATGGTGGATAAAGAACCACGATTAACTTCCAAACAAATTCAAGCTGATCTGCAGACACAGGGTACAACAGTGTCAACCTGCACTATCCGTCGCCATCTGAATGAAAAGGGACGCTATGGTAGGAGACCCAGGAGGACACCACTTCTGACACAAAAGCATAAAAAAGCAAGACTGGAGTTTGCCAAAACTTAGAGACAAAAGTAGAGCTTTTTTGTAAAGGACATCATGGCACTGTTTAGAGAAAAAGAAAAGATAAAGAACACAGTCCCTACAGTCAAAGATGGTGGAGGTTCAAAGATGTTTTGGGGTTGCTTTGCTGCTTCTGGCACTGGATGCCTTGACTGTGTGAACGGTATCATGAAATCTGACGATTACCAAAGAATTCTGGGGCGCAACATAGTGGCCAGTGTCAGAAAGCTGCGTTTCCACCAGAGGTCATGGGTCTTCCTGCAGGACAATGACCCAAAACACACTTCAAAAAGCACTCAGAAATGGTTACAAACAAAGCGCTGGAGAGTTCTGAAATGGCAAGCAATGAGTCCAGATCTGAATCCCATGGAACACCTGTGGAGAGATCTCAAAACAGCAGTTGGGAGAAGACATCCTTCGAATCTGAATGACCTGGAGCAGTTTGCAAAAGAAGCATGGTCCAAAATTCCAGTAGAGAGGTGAAAGAAACTCATTCATGGTTACAGGAAGCGACTGATTTAAGTTATTTTTTTCCAAAGGGGGTGCTACCAAACATTAAGTTAAGGGTGCCAATAATCTTGTCCAGTGCATTTTTTGGGTTCTGTGTAGAATTGTATCAGATTTGACTTTTCTTCTCTGTTTTTTGTGTGTGTGTGTGTGTGTGTTGTTCCAATGTGTGTGTGTGTGTGTTGTTGCAAACAAACAAAAAAAACCATGTGAGTACCAAAACATTTGCAACTGCAACAATTTGAAACAATATTTTTGGCCATGACTGTATATCGCAAGAAAAGTTTTTACACTCGCATGAGGTGGTTTTTCATGCAACTCTAAAAAGAGGTTGGCACTGATAGCCTCATGGTTAGTGTGCCAACATATAACACAACTGTGTTCACAGCGACGCAAGTTCGATTCCTGTCTCAAGGTCCTTCGTCACATAACATCAGTTAATGGAAATGGCGTCAAATCGTGTTTTTTTTTTGTTAATCAAAATTCATAAAATATCGCTAAATTTTTTGCAAATCGCAAATCTGTAATTAAAACCTAGCTACTAACATCAAACATCAGCAGTCACAGGACACAACCAGTGAGGTTTGTTAGAAATCATAAAGTCATATAAGTTTGGTACGACATGAGGGTGAGAAACTGATGAATGAATTCTTAATTTGGCATTGATCTTATTATTAATTTCTTTCCCTACTAGAACCACATCAGGGCTGCCTGGCATATCATAAATGTTGACAAAATGCATTCCATCATACCAGCTTCATATGAACTTCATCTTTTGGCCTAAGCCTCTCAAAATGGAGCTTATGATGAATTTATGCAGCCTTTTTTATACTGAAAACCTCTCTGGCTCATCTGCAGTTACCTGCCTCAAATGACACTTTTAATAAGATTTTGTGGGCACTTCGCTCCAGTCAACTAGGACATTCCCTCTTCCCAAAGCTCTCAACATCCCACCTGAGGTCCCCATCCCGTTTTCTTAACATGGAAGAATATCAGGAGCCAAATAAATCCATATTGAGAATCACACAGAAAAGAAGATGCGCTCACACTTACCCTTCTGTCACACGTCCAAAATGTAAGGAAAACGAATTAAACCCCCAATCAATCAGCAAGCCGCTTATCTCTCTCATATAAACTGGAACTTTAGAAATTAGCTCATTTATTTTGGACAATTAGGCTTATTGGAGTGTGACAGGGAAAATTTGCAGTGCGGTGAGGCATGCAGCTGCTAACAATAGAGAGAGAAAACGACTGACAGAGTGAGATGGTCTTTTCTTACGCCATGGTATTTTACTTATCTGTGTAACCGCGGCAGTGACGCGATCTCACTGAAGCGTTTCCACTCCTGTGAGTGAGAGAAAGACAGAAATCATCTTGGGGAAAGAATGAGATGGTAATGATAGACTTAGAGCAAAGAAATGCATGACATGAAGCATTTACGCATTGCAATTCATTTTCTAATCGAGGTTTAGTCATCTCCGTACACTCCGGAAACTGTCACTTACATTGATTTGAATTTGTATAATTTTGCAAACTGCAGAAAAGTTGAAAGAGAAAAAGTATAAGTATGTGGACATATTTCTAGTTATACTACTGTTTAGCAAAGAAGCATAAAATAAAATTATGAAATAGAGCTGTCACCAACAATTATCTGGATAATAGAGTAATTGGTTGATTAATATGACGATTAATTGAGTAACTGGATAATTATAATTATTTTTTTTTTTTGTGATAATAAAATAGACCTAAGCGAGCAATTGACTGTAGAATTACTTGAAATACAGATATAATTGTAATGAGGCAATAATAATTAGTTCAAATAAAGTATCAAAAGCAAGTAATCATATGGTTGTATTGAACAAAACAGTTAAAATACATAATGTATTATAAACAAAAGAGCTAATGTACGATATGCATTATAACAAATGACTGCAGAGGGCGCCAATGGCTTGACGATTGTTTTTTACACTTTACAGACTGATCTAATCCTTGTTTAATATTGACTAAACAACATTTAATTCAAATGTCTACTTAACTGTTAATATTTGGCCATTTCTTTATGACAGAATTGCTGCAGCCACTGTAATTTCAATGGACATCAAAACGTGTAAACTCGGACTGAGAGTTTGAGCTTTTATTTTGAAATCGCGACGAACAGTTCAAATGTGTTAGGTTTATAAATGATTGACCTTACAAAAAATCCGATGAAATGTCATTTCCAGATGAACATTATAATAAACCAAACCCAAACATTCAGAGATGGAGTTTACATCTAAACTCCCTCTAGACCACCAAATTCACAATTTCTAAATGTTAGAAATTAAAAAGATAAGCTGAAAATATGCATACACAGAAAAGAAAAAAAATAAAGATAACATTAATATCATCATCATCTCTTTTTTAATCAACACCATTTAATCTATATTGAGACTCTTATGTATGACTTCACTATCTGTAATTTATTTTTTGAAGGGGTAACGTTAAAGTGGGAGGCTTGGGTATAGGGGCTCAAGCATAGACATAATAAACATAGACGCCGCATTGGCTGCTGGAAACGAGAAATGCGGCCGCCATCTTGGACCGGGCATACTGTGGAATTGATTACATCGCGTAGCAGCAGCAGAAGTGAGAGAACATGCCTGAACACTGTGTAGGATATTCCTGCTCCAATCGGCGGACCATCGAAAGCAGGGCTCGGGGGATTACAGTCCTTTTTCAGGGTTTTTAGTGTGTGTGTGTGTGAGCGAGAGAGAATGAAATACTCCAAGTAGACTCTAATGTAATATTCATATAGTGTTTCTTCAACTTATTAAAATACCTTTACCGTAACTATCTGTTTGTGCTTCTCTATCATATTTATAGTGTGTGATTTGCAAAATTCCTATCATAGCCTACACCTCATATGGTTATGGTTGCGCTTTTGTCCAAAGTGATATAAATACAAAACAATATAATACTTAAAAAACTCATCAAACCAAGGCACTCGAAAATCTTCTTAGTAGAAAAAATAAAAAGCCTTTAAGCCTTGGTTTGATGAGTTTTTTTGAAGATATGTAAAGATTCCCGTGACCAAAGAGCACCGATTTAAAGACTTTACACCCCAGTAGCATCATGCATTTTTTTGGATTAATATAATACTTAAATTTAACAGGGAACAGATTGAGATGTTGGTCAGATTATAGCTAATAAGGAGAATAGCAAAAATGAACAACGTCAATTCAGTCAATAGCATAATGAAATAAACAATGAAAATGAGGGAAAACAGCAATAATAAACAATGTCAATTCAAGCAAAATATAATAACAGCATGGTAAGACTACATTAAGGAGAATATCAGTAATGAACAACAATGTCAAATTAATAAACAGCCAAATGAAAATAGAATAAAACTATACAAACCATAACGCATTAGAAGTGCTTAATGAACTAAGTCCATGTTGTAAGTCTTTAGACCCTCTTAAAAGACCCAATACTATCACAGGAACGGAGATATTCATTATATTACTGTTAAGCTCACTATCAATATTAAAATACGCCAAACCATGTGTCATGTATCACAGCTACATTTATGACCTTTGCAGCAAAACAAAAAAAAACCGCGTGAACATCAGTTCGGTATTCCGTGAGGTATGATTAATTAAATGCGTTGACAGCTCATTACACCTGCCAAACAGATTACACTGAGTGGAGCGGGTGACCGGTCCAAGATGGCGGCCCCACGTCTCGACAGCCCCAGTAGGGAGTATCGGTCGATGTGGCGTCTACTCACTATATATGTCTATGGGCTCAAGGTTTGACTAGTGCTGCGTCCGAAATCGCATACTGCTTAAGTAGGTACTACATTTAAATATGAACGTACTACCCGACCGTTAAAAAGTACGTTCTATATAGTATGAATGTGGGTAGTATGCATAGATATATATACTGACTAGATGTCGCCTTGGGCCTCTAAGCATACGTCAACATCGCCGCCATTGGGTCGGGGATCTGAAGGAAGCGCCAAAGTTTTTCATGAACTGGATTTTTTCAAAGAATGGTTAACCTGTGTTATATACTGTAGCCTAATAATTTAATAAGCTGTTGTAAATACTGGAAGATGTTTTCACACTACGTACGCACATTATGTTTGTTTTTGTGCTATATAACCATTTTACGCTGGGTCATTGTATTGCAGGCTTGCTGATGTACAAAATAAACCAGTACAATTCATGTTTTAATTAACATGTATTTTTAAGTATGGATATCACACCATTGTAGCAGGGTTCCCGCGGGTCCTTAAAAAGTCTTAAATTTAGTTTATCAAATTTAAGGTCATAAAAAGTCTTAAATTGTACAAGAAAGTCTTAATTATGATTAAGAGGTCTTAAATTTTAGGCACGGGAAGACCAGAATCGCGATACAGCTTAGTGTCACGATTAAACTTCAAAAGGCTATGATTTCGTTAAATTAACATGAGCGCTGCGCGTTCAAAGTCCGGTGCTGAGCTGCTTTGTGTACTGCGGTTACCGGGGAAACACATGTCTGCAGTTCCGAATGCGCCATCTGCTGGCAGAGATTGAATGTGCATTTTCAATATGCCTGTTGTTTTGAGTAGGGTATTCTTACAGTACAGGAGGCTGTAGTTTCAGAACCGCATTTTTAGGACCCTGTAATTTTTTTAAAATTATTTATTTTTATTTTATTTTATTGTATTTATTTATTTGTATTATGTATGCATTAACAGCTCATACTATTTATAGCAGTAGCTATTCAATTCTGTATATTATTATTTTAAAGGAAATACTGAATTTAGTTGTTTAATTGTATACACTTAATTATTGTCCTAACCAACTCCTAATCCTAAACTTACCCCTGAAATATTTAGCCTAATTTATTTCAATATATTCTAGACTTCAGTTCATTAGCTGCTGCGCTTCATGTCTGACGTGTGACCCACTTAACAAAGTGAAGTAAACAGTAAAACAATTGCTGTACAAATTAGTGTGTTTATTAGTACTTTAATAAATTTAAAATAATTTGAATACAAATACTAATTTACAACATCCAGCAGCACAATGAACTGTTTTGGACAGTTTAATGGGCTAAATGGAGATTGCTGACACCCATTTGAACACTCAAGTTTATGTCAGCTTTTACATTAAAAATAAGATGGAAAGATTAAAAAAAAAATAGTTTCAATGGATCTAGTCTTTGCGTCTGTTTGATATTTCTTTGTTGAAATGGAATTGCTAGATGGCGCTGTCTCAAAAAATAGGGTCCCAGAAATGTGGTTTTGCAGGAACATAGTATTGAGGTTGTTTTTGTTCAGACCAAAGCGAAAAGTGACCCATGTTTTTACCCTGCAAACATGCAGAGCTGTAAATGTGAACTGGTGGATCAGTTAGAAGATAATTCATCATAAAAATCTAAACACTAACATGTATTTGTATGTTTTTTAAATTAATATAATAATTTATTGATAATTGTTTCAATTAATAAAAGGAAAACTTTTTTCTGTTTACTTAAAAATTGACACTTTAAAGAAATGTGAAATGTATCACTTTATAAAACCTTTTGTTTTTGTGAAAAATCTGAACTGTAAATCGTTTTTTACAGTAGTTTACAGTCATTTTACAGTTTAATATTTAACCATAGACATTGCCTTACCCTGCTCATATGGTATTAATTTTATTTATGCAGGTCTTAAAAAAGGTCTTAAAAAGTCTTAAATTTGAGCTTAAAAATCCTGCAGCAACCCTGTGTAGCCATTTTGTGTGCAGT
This sequence comes from Labeo catla, assembly GCA_012976165.1. Classification (NCBI taxonomy): domain Eukaryota; kingdom Metazoa; phylum Chordata; class Actinopteri; order Cypriniformes; family Cyprinidae; genus Labeo; species Labeo catla. Next base: position 466,333 of record VONZ01000168.1, read on the forward strand.
AGATTAGGCTAAGGTAAGTAACAATAGTTAATTTTAAGTTCACTGAAGTGGAAGAATAATAAACTTACACCTAGTTTTGAAGTAGATTAATATCAAAAGCTTCAATTTTCTCTGGACTCGATCATAAATACATGTCTGTCAGTTGGAACAAACCAAAAAACTAAAAAAAATCATTTGAGATTTGGACGATTTATGATGATTTAATTTCTGCCTAGATGCAGATGTTTGGTTCCCCATCCTAACATTCTGAGGTCTGTTGGTCAGGAAGTCCATAATTGTTTATTTTTTTTCCGCTTTGTTTGTTTAACTCATGCCTTTATTAATTTAAATTTTGCTCTATTATTTATCTATTTATTTATATTTTATATATACTTTATTTTATATTATTCATGTTTTTTTCATATCACTATCAGCATCCTTGTAATTGTTTTGTGCATTGTAGAACAAATTAATTAGTTATGTACGTGTGTCCAAGTATTGTATTGTATATGATATATCACATATTTATGATAGAACATAGATTAATTAATTATTTTACTTATATCATATAAGTAAAATAATTAATTAATCTATGTTCTATCATAAATATATGTCTGACATTTATAATAAACCAAACGGCTTGAAAATCGGTTGAAAATTAAGCAAATTAAGGTGATTTTAATCGTTGATAGTTCTCTGCCAATGTTAACTAATACAGAGTAGGCGCGGCTTCCCCCGACCCAAGATGGCGGCCGCGCTGACGCATCGTTCCTATGACATCTAGTCAGTATATCTATGGGTAGTATGAATGGAATTCGGACGTACTACATCCGCCATATTGATGTTGTCACGTGTCATGCGTCGTCACAACAGCGCGAAAATTTAAAGAGACCGCTCCACTGCACGAACACCGGCACCGGCAATGTTCGGCGTTTTAACGTTGATTGGACAGACAGCTCAGAGAAGGCGTCGGTCAGCTGCTCGCAGATCACGCCTTCGTAGACAGCTTCTAGATTATTTATCAAATAACGTAAGTATAATTACTTATTAGCTAGCAAATTTTACCTCAGAATAAAAAAAACACCTCTGTGAACACCACGACAGAGGCTGACTTGAAGCAACAATAAAGTAATTTATTGTTATGAATGAATACACAGGACAAAAAACAAGAATGAATAAATTTGAATGAATATATACTCACTTTATTTATATATATATATGTGTGTGTGTGTGTGTGTGTGTGTGTGTGTATTTATATAAATGGATAAATACAATATATACATAGTTAAAATGAATATATTATGCATAGATACACATAAATAAATATATATACATATTCTAAAAAAAACATATAAAGATGGTGAGCTGTGTGTATATATAAATAAATAAATGGATAAATACAATATATACATAGATAAAATGAATATATTATGCATAGATACACAAATAATATATACATATTCTAAAAAAAACTATATACATATTTACAGATGGTGAGCTATGTGTGTGTGTGTGTGTGTGTGTGTGTGTATATATATATATATATATAAATAAATGCAATATATACATAGATTATTTATTCATTAGCCACTCTCCACTGGATAAGGAGCCGAGTGTGTTCATCAGTCCCTGTAATGTCAAAACAGTAATCATTAGTCATGATCAATCCATTAATGCTAACTTACATTGACAAGCTGAAGCATAACGTTACTTATTACTAGCTTGATATGTAGCCAACAAAATATCAACTAAAAATTAACACTAGTAAAAGAGGAAACAAATCGTTTTAATTTCGTTTAATTTTCTAATCTCATTAAACTGCTTAACAACGAATGTCTCCGTTAAAAAAAAAGCTGTGTTAACAAGCTGATGTACAAAACAACTTCTTACAGCCGATTCACGAACTCACCTCATCGATTTACAATGTTTAAACTTTCAATAAGTCATCAGTTTATTTAGATTTTGTTAAACAAGTGTAATTTAATCACAATAAACAACGTTTTTTTCCTGAGGTACTTACACTTGAAATGAGCCGCGTCTCCACTTTCCGCCATTTTTCGAATATGACGCCTCCTCTCCCAGAGCCTCATGGGATAGGAAAGTGTCCATGGTATGCGTACTACAGAATTCGGTCATCTGGGTACTTCTCGCCTACTGAATTTCGAATACTATGAATTCGGACATACTACTCGCCTCGCATACTGTTTTTCGCGTACTATATAGTAGGGAAGTATGCGATTTCGGACGCAGCATGGGTCTCAACATGATAAACATTTTTCGAAATTTGACAAAAACATTTTGACTAAATGTAATTTGGCAGTACGAACAGGTCTTTCAGTACTACCCCAGGACGTCAGAGATGAATGTTATTTATTCAGCGAGAGTGGCTCCTTGTGCTTTAACATTTACCTAAGCACTAAAATTAAAAATTAAAAACAACCTCTCGACTTTTAATTTCCTCATAGCTCTCTACATAATTCATCATGCGCTTGTGATTCTGATCTGTCTCTTGAAAAGAATGAAAAGAATGATTTGCTCTTCAATTCACATGCGGCGGCGTAGCTCACACTCTTTCGCGCTCTCTCTTTCTTTCATTTCCTCTCTCTCCTCTTCGTCTGTTGAAAGTAAAATCGCAAAACAGAGGAGGCCATTTATCTGATGATTAATATTTAAGGCAGGGTGTTAATAAATAATACTATTCTACATAAAAGAGATGTTTGTTATGGGCTCTTGTCTCATTACTGATGCAGGTGCCGTGCTTCTTCCGCCATCAGTATCTTTTCAATATTAACACTCTCACAGATGGAGCACTGATTGCCTGACAAAATATGTGTATCCCCTGTTTCTAAATTATTATCACCATTATCATTATTAATGCCTCTTATGTTCATTCATTCTGTTTACATTAAGAAGACAGAGGATTCAAAGATGCTCATGTGTAGCTAGATTTACTTTTTTCTTTTTTTTTAACCCTCTGAATTTGTGGTGCTATGTGGCAAATTTCTGATAATGTCAACAACAAAATTATATTTTAAGTATTTTTTATGTATGTTACATATTTTGTGACGCAACCATGCAGTTTTAGCTTGATTCTGCAAGTCTTTAAGCTGTTTAATCATAATTCTTGTTTCACAGGATTCGTACCTGATAGCTCCGCATAGCAACTGCATTGCTGTACCAGCTACTGAGCAAGTTTACTCTGTCCTGTGATGCAAAATGTATTCGTTTACAAATCATGCACTATGGTAAAAGTGTCATTATAGTATTTTCATCTGCTTCTGCATCATAAATGGTGTGAAAAAAAAAAAAGCTGATATATTACTGATGTTAGTGCTCATTTCCACTGGAAACTGCCATGAATTGTATGTATAGACACATTTTGGAGAGGCTTTATTTTCAATGAGCCTAGGTTAGTTTTAACCTTGAAATGTATATTTTCTTTGATGTTAAAATGCTCTCTCCTATCCCACATTGAACCCTGTGGCTATGTGTCACTTTAAAAACATTGCTGTTTGAATGTCTCAAACAGTCCAACACACTGAGATTAATCAGCCAATGGGTTCAATTTGGGGCGCGGCCAGACATTCAGACTGATAGCAGAAGGTCTGAGAACCTTGGCCGTTCTAACTGGCCAAGGACCACCCAAAAGGCCATATGACTGACAGGTAAAGCAACCAATCATGTTTTGTTTTGTGCCGTGTCAAGTTTAAAGGGCAAGGAATTGTCCCCAAAATTACAGACTGGTGTGTAAAACTCTTGCCATAACTTTACATATTTCACATACTTTTGAAAATCCAGCATTTAGTTAATACTAATAAGCTCTCATTGTCACAGTTGTAAACACGATGGTGTTCTTCTTCCATGAGGGGGTTAGGCCTCATAGCATCTTTGTTTCCATGCAAAACGTTGAAGAACACTACACACATGCGTCTCCTGGAAATACTGTAGAATTCAACCAATCAGATGACGACTTTGAAACTCCTGAAGTGTTTACAATTTTGTGTGCCATATTCATCAGCAGTGTTGGGGGTAACGCATTACAAATAATGCAAGTTACGTAATATTATTACTTTTTCGAAGTAACTAGTAAAGTAATGCATTACTTTTTAATTGACAAGAAAATATCTGAGTTACTTTTTTCAAATAAGTATCACCAGTTACTTTTCCCCCCATTTATTGATTTAAAGCTCTTCTTTCCCCATGTTGAGAGAAATCGGAAGTAAGATGTTAGTTCTAAAATAAATGTGAACATGCATTAAGTCTCACTCACAGAAAACAGATTCAGTATTCCTCAAAATTAATAAAAATGAAATTCAACAGTGAAATTCAATATGATGCAAACCTGCAATAATTAAATATGTTAAATAATACAAATATCCTTTATACATTTTATACATTTAATACCATTTTATTAAACAATGTCTTTGCTGTCAACCTTCGATGATCCAATTCAACCATACTAATAAGCAAAAATTACTCAAGATAACCTAACATTTGTTTTCCTTTTTTTATTGCTGAAGAGTTGATATTTTTTCTTCTGCGGTCTATTCTACAGATATGAATTTACTTTTCTCAAAGCCTGAGGCTTTTGGTGTGAAAAGGCTTTCACATTTGCCAAAAATAGGACTTTTTATATTAAAAACAAACAAGCAAGCCCTGCCCAGATTTAAAAAGTAATGCAAAAGAAAAGTAACGCATTACTTTCCATAAAAAGTAACTAAGTAACGTAATTAGTTACTTTTTTAGGGAGTAACTCAATACTGTAATGCATTATTTTTAAAAGTAACTTTCCCCAACACTGTTCACCAGACTTTCAGCCAACTGTCCATTGGCGTTACGTCTGAGGCTGAAACTAAGGTGGGGCTATCTTATTGTCTAACCAATGGTAGACGGTGTCACACCCTTGGACTTTTTTGTTGTGTTTTCTTTCCCCATGTGTTCTGTGACCTAGTTTTTCCATGCGTCTGACTGTGTCATTCAGTTCACTTGTGTCTTGTTAATTGTCCTTATTTGCCTGTGTATTTATTTCTAGTGTGTCCTGTGTTACCTCATCCAGTGTTAGGGTTGTGTTGTGTCTGTTACATACCTCTTTGTGGATTAATAAAAGACTGTTTTCTTTGTGGGTTTATTAAACACCACACCTGTTTGTTTTGAGAGTTTTTCTTTTGGTTTGTCGTTATGTTTGCCACAGAGCCCAGCCTACCACAACCCTGCTACATGGAGCAACGAGCCATCGCCTAGAAGAACAACAGAGCGGAAGATCGCCCAGAGCCAGAGCCCCATTCGTCTGACCAGGTGCGAGCAGGCTGCTAGGCATGCAACTGTGGAAGTGTCAGTAGGGAGCGAGTGTGCGAAAGCCCCGCCCACTGCACCACTGCTAGGAGTGAGCTGAGGTTACGCTCAGAGGACTTTGATTTGTATGAGGATATGCCTTGTCTTCTTCCTCCATCATCTTCTGTCTGTCCTGTCATGATCATGGAGGTCGTGAATGAACTGTCTGTTTATATTGAAATGTCTATCTGTACATGATCCTCCCAGTGCTGGGAATTGCTATCTGGTGTGTGTGGGCACAGCACACCGTCCCAGAACCCCCTAAAGAACCTGACCTCCCACCCAACCTCCCTCTCCCATCTCCACTGCCCCTATCATTCTCACCACCATCACCGCTGCATCCTGTCAGCCCCTCAGCCCACTCTAATTCCACCATCTGTAGAGCGTGTTCGCTGTGTAACTGCCAGTCTCCATTAGGGTTGAGGCTGGAGGATCCTTTGTCTCCGCCTCCGGCCTCTGAGTCCCGGACTCCGCCTCGTCCCATTGACCCAGCGGCTCCACCATGGCTCCTAGCTCCCTCCTCTCTGCTGTGGCCCGTCAATCCACCAGCTCCGCTGGGATCCCTCATCCCTTTGGCTCTGCCTTGGTCAGTTGTCTACCATCCGCCACCTCAGGACTCCACTCCTCCGGCTGTGCCTTGTCCCTCCGTCCCTCTGGCTCTGTCAGGCTCCACCTTCCCTCTGGCTCCACCTTGGTCCTCAGTTGCTTCACCTTGGCCCTACAGATCCTCAGTGTCACCCTGGCTTATCAGCTCTCCGTCTTTGCCTTGGCCTCCACCTCCACTTGCTCCACCGAATTGTCAGCCATTCCGACACCATTGGTCCTCCCTCCACTGGCTCCATCGTGGGGCGCCATCCTGGCTGGGGTCTGGGTCCCACCTGACTCCTTCTGCTCCCTCCTGTCTTCTCCTTGGCTTCTCCCTACTTCTGATCTGCCCTGGCTCTTCCTGTTTCCTCCATGGCTCCGTCATCTCCACCCTTGGACTCTGTTTGTCGTCTTCCTATGCCAACATTGTCTGCCTGCCTTCCTGCCAGCCCGGTGCTGTCCCCTGTCACCATCCCACATCCACTCCTTAGTCCCTCTCCTTAGCGCTCTTCCGTCCCTCCCTTTGTTGCGTTTCGGGAGGGGGGAGAACTGTAACACCCTTGGACTTTTTTGTTGTGTTTTCATTCCCCATGTGCTCTGTGACCTAGTTTTCCCTTTCGTCTGATTGTGTCATTCAGTTCTCACTATTACATAGTTACTTATTAGCATGCATAATACTAGCATATTTTCTGTTTAGCAATACCCATAAAGCACATATTAATAATATTAATAACTATTAATAAGAAGAAACTTATGAGTTTACCATGGAAGAAGTCGTAGTTAATAGTGAGAATTGAGAACTAAAGTGTGATCATCTATACATATATACACACACACCCTTTTGGATATTACTCAGTTATATCATTAACCTGAACTGGCTGGCTACTAGCCAGCAGTAACACTTCTTACCTTGCTCAGTTCCTATTTCTGCAATTAAGTGATCAAAATTAGCTCATTTTAATTAATTAAGCCAACTGAACAACCAGTTTTTAGAACATGTTGAAACACATTAGACAGTAACTGATGAATGAAATCATTTTATCTGCCTTTCCCCCAAATATGCTTTTGCCAAAATATCATTTAAAACATAATACAAATATTACAAACAATGATGGCTGCCACATCATTTATTTATTCTAAAGCGTCTCATGATTCCTATTTAACATGAGTCAATATGTAAAACAGTGTCAATATAACAGGTGTGTTTGTAGGTACAATTATAACTTTGAACAGAAGCGTGCCAAGAGCGCATTGCCTACAGGCTAGGACCGTATGAATTACGCTGGGAATCGCACAAGTGTTTTCATCTGTAAAGGCATGAATTGAGCCTTTTCTCACACATTCATACCGACTGAGAGGGTGAGAGAGAATGAGAAAACAGGCTGTGAAGCAGATTGGGGCTGCCAGCCAAGAGTCTTGGCACAGCTCCTAATGATGCCAGGCATGAGTCGGCTCCCAGTGCCACCTAGACATGTACCCTGCCAGCTCCCAGTCAGGTATGGATGTCTCTATTAGCCACATGCTTCTCCGTGTGCGAGAGAGGCAGAGAGAGGCCCTGAGAATAAATGCACAGTCTGGAACAACAAAACCGTGGTACATTTCACATTCCCTTGTGATCAAGACTAGTGAGTCGTTGAGTTTCTTCCATTTTTGACTATGAGTATTGCGTATGTCTATGTGATAAATGATGCAATAGCTTAGCAACAGGGTTTTGTGCTTTAAAGTGACTTATGACATGAAGGGGCCTACAGATTTGGTCTCACACTTTCCAATCTAGTATGTATAATGTACGGTTATATCACTCTCACTCCATCCTGCTGTATATTTGAACTAACAATGCTGGCTGACACAGTATTCTGTTTGATATTTGAGATGGTATTAGCAGATCAGTGGGAATGCACTTGTCTATCTTTGGCTTATTTTTTAGTGCAATTTTAGTTTTTAATCTCTCTGGGCATTTTGAGTTTGGACATTTGCTTAATAAAATGTATTTGGACACTTAAGCCTCACTTAAGTATGTATGACATTGGATTAAATGAGGAAATATCAAGCCAAGTGACATTTATTTATTAAAAATGAAAATTCTGTTATCCTCATGCCATTTAAAACTCGTATGGTGTTATCATTTCTGTGGAACATAACAAGAACATTTCGGAAGAATCTTAACGCACGTTTGGAACCTATCAGTCATGGACACTTGGAACTGTCAATGCATGAAAAATATTCTGGCAAATGTATCATGTTTTGTTTCATTTTAGATGAACAATATCTTTGAAATAAGCATTTTCCAAGTAAACCATTAATGTTCAAAATGACACTACTGTTTAAAAATTCAGGCCTGCATTAATTTAATAAAAAATACAGTACAAAAAAAGCTAAGTGAAATATTAGCAAAATAATAATAATATAATATAATATAATATAATATAATATAAAGAACTGATAATAATTAATAAAATAACTAATTTCTAATTTAACATTTTAAAATGTAATTCATTACTGTGATGGCAAACCTGAACTTCAGCAGCCATTATTCCAGGCTTTAGTGTCACCTGATTCTTCAGAAATCATTCTAATATGCTTATTTTCTGCTCAAAAAACATTATTAGTGCTGTCTTATTTTTTTTTTTTTTCTGAAATTATTGCAATTAATCTCACCTAACATTAAAGTTATATATATATTCAAATGAATGTAGAAACAACATAAAGACATACAGACAGTATATTTTTAAATATTTGTTTAATGGCATCTTTTTTATGACTGAAGGTGAATATCACTGATACCAATTCTGTTGATGTCTCTGTGAAATTGTTTTTCTTCCTCATATTTAACCAGTTACTATAGCCATTCAACATTACAGTATAATTGAGAGCTATCAATTTTATTAGACTTCTAATTTAAGTGAACTAAAAACAGTCTTCACATAAACCTATTCTAAAAAATATCATATTTAGCTACCTGTGTCCTTCAGCAAGTAGAAAATATATCGATATTAAATAAAGTTATCAAACACTAAATTCTACATTAACTATAGAGGAATAAGCTAAAAACATGAGTTTTGATAAGTGGTTTAGCTTTATTTCTTTGCAGATGCCTGCTTGTTAGATGTGTTGTCTATTGCACTGACATTCATACACTTTATGTGGGGCATTAGTGTCAACTACTTTTATGGGTCACTGCATCATATAACTGATACTTTATTGTGTTCTTATCAAGAGCATATAAAATAAAAAGAAGGAATTTCCCAGGCACAGAGTAAGCTCAGTCCTGACCGTTGACAGCTCAATGTATTTTAGAACCTGTCTTAAGCTCTTTTTGGGACGTTGCCCATGAGACAGCATCTGTATGTGCATTTGTGCGTGTGTGAGCATGAATGTGTATTTGTCCATACAACTCCTGGCTCCTACCAGTATAAACTTTTCGAGTTGACGTGAAACCGTCAATGACAAAGAATGTCATTAAAGAAAACATTAAAGAAAAGAAAAAATCTTAAAAAAAAAAAAAAAAAGAAAGAAAGAAAAGTTGAAAAATGTCAAGTTACCATCAAGAAAAAAAAAGTATTTTAATATATTTTAAAATTTAATAAGCATTTTAGTTTTTAAATATTATGTTTTAATAATTCATAAAGATTTTTGGGAAGTCATACCACATGACATCTTTTTATAAATAGGTTAAATTATCTGATTTTTTATGTGATTTAACACACGTTAATAAGGTTCTGCGGGATGTTTACTATGTTGATTATTCCATCATTTTTTTTTTATTTATTATTTTTTTATAAAACAACAAAGAGTACAGTACATGCAAAACAAACAGTACGTACAGAGGATACAAACAATCGTTCAATAATAAACAAATTATGGATTAAAAGTTAACAGAAAGAGTAAAGAGTAAGACAAAATTCTTAAGAAATAGAGAGAAAAAATACAAGTATATTAAAGAAGAATATTAAACATGGCACAAATTCTAGATGTTTTTATAGCTTTCTTGTTAACAGATGTTGAAATTGTATTTAAATACAACTTCAGTTCTTGTTTGAAGATGTTAAAGTGGGGCTTACATTTAGTATATTTATATTTATGGACATAAAACTTACTAAATAACAGGTTTATACAAAAACTTGCAAATAATTTGTATCTTTAGCATAAAACCCAAAAGAATGTGCCAAAAACATAAAGAGAAATTATATTTGTCCAACATTTTGGACAATCAAAGCATTAACATAATTATTTTATTTAAAAAAAAAAATATTATTTTATTGTTATTATTATTTGATTATTCCATTATTCAAAGAAATGAAACATTAACATTAAACAGTAAAACATGAATTTGTTACAATAATACTTTTAAATATCAAAATATGTATTAAAGTAAAGAAATATATGTAAAAAATATTTTTTATACAATATATATATATATATATATATATATATATATATATTTTTTTTTTTTAATAAATGATTAGATGCAGGCAAGCGAAATAGCAAATGCCAGTGACCCGAAAATGAAAGTTTGTGAGCATTGCAAGTTTTCAGTTGTAACACAGCTGTGTTTGTAAAGCACACCGAAGTGCTGACAGATTCATTTCATTCTCTGAGCTGACGAACAGGTTTGTTCTCACTCTGGGTTGAACTTACAGCATTGCTAAGGTGTGAAACTTAATTTAAGGGATGCAAATAAAAAGACAGAGTAGCAGTGAACGTTACAACCTCAAAAATGAACCCCAACGTTATCACGCATAACAAAGACGAATTACCATTCGTTTCGCACCTAATGTGTAGGTGTTTGCAGGTGCTAGTGTCTGTGTGTGTGGTCTGCAGCACTTGAAACTGTACCTGTAACCGCAGGCTCACCTCTAGACAGCTTCTGTGGTCATGGGAGACAGGTAAAATGAGGTGGAGCGAGCTTCTTCAGCAGGATGCAGAGCAGGTGTTCCAATTAGCCGTTCTCCTTTAAGAACAGAATAAACAAACTCACAACACTCATAATTAATAAAAGTTGGTGGCCTGGAACTTTCTAGTATAAAAATCCTTTGGGCGTGGACTCAGCGTTTTCTGCATTCCAAATTAGAAGGATAAAGCAAACAAAGGAGACATGACCATAATGAAGCAAAAATTCTAATTTTATATTCATTGTTTGTTTGTTGCATTCTGATACTTGAAATTTACATTATGTGTATACTTGATATGCTTGTTACAAGAGTTTCTAACACTTTTAGCTTTTAGTTCACCTAAAAATAAAAAATTTGTCATTCCAAATCTGTATTACTACTTCTGAACACAACAGAAGATATTTTGAAGAATGCTGGTAACTTAACAGTAAAAAAAAACAACAACATTGAGGCATTTCTCAAAAACTATGTTTATGTTCCACAGAAAAAAGTGAGTCATACAGGTTTGGGCAACACAAATAAATGCTGACGGGTGAGTTAATGATGACATAATTTTCATTTTTATTTTTGAATGAGAATTCCCTTTAAAGCGGTTCTGAGTTAAAGGATTAGTTCACTTCCTGAATGAAAATTTCCTGATAATTTACTCAGCCCCATGCCTTCAAAAGATGTTCATGCCTTTCTTTCTTCAGTCGAAAAGAAATGAAGGTTTTTGAGGAAAACATTCCAGGATTTTTCTCCAAACAGTGGAATTCAGTGTTGTTTAACGGGTCGAGGTCCAAATTGCAGTTTCAGTCCAGCTTCAGAAGGCTCTACGAGATCCCAGCTGAGGAAGAAGGGTCTTATATTGAAAATATACTGGTCACACTTTATATTAGGTGGCCTTATCTACTATGTACTTACATCAGAAAATAAGTACAATGTAGTTATTCTGCTCATATTGTATTGCAAAACACTTTTGCTGCTATTGAGGTGGGATCCAGGTAAGGTTAGGGACAGGTTTGGTGGTATGGGTAGGTTTAAAGGTGGGTTAAGGTAAGGGATGGGTCAACAGTGTAACTATAAATGTAATTACAGAAATTAATTACAGATGTAATTACATGCAGGTATTTTTTTAAATATTAGTACAATATAAACACATGTATGTACACAATAAGTGCACTGCAACAAATGATTAATTTAAATGTGGTACCAACCACAAATGATCACTTACACTAGATTTGAGATGCGTGTCCGTGACTTCATGTAGGAAAATACATTGGAAAGGTCATGCGTGGTTACTTCTTCATTTATGTACTCTGGTTCATAACAGTACATAGGGCAAAAAAAACCCTCCATCTCATTTTCTCCTAGAACTTCAAAATCATTTGACATCGTTGTTTTACCTTTTTTTTTGTAAAGGATGTTTAAATTTATTTGCATGTTCGCTTTGTAAACACTAGGTTGGTACACCTATGTCATGTGTGACCTTTCCATCGTGACTGCGTAATGTGTGAAGTGTAGCAAGTGCAAGATGAGCATTTGTGGTTAAAAAGTATATAAATTATTATTTTTTTTTTTTAGAAAACGGCCAATTGTTTCACTAGATAAGACCCTTATTACTCGGCTAAGATCGTGTAGTGCCCTTTGAAGCTGCACTGAATTTGGACCTTCAACCCTATGGTTCCCACACTGAGGAAAAACAAAACAAAAAAAAAAACACAATTTTTTGAGTAATTAAAATAATTTGTTATCCTGCAGCCTTAAAATTTTAAGTTCAGTCAACTCAAATAAGTTTAGTCAACTTGAAATGTTCAATTGTACTAAGTGAAAACTTAGATATTTGAGTTAACTAAACAAACAATTTGGTTTGTTAAACTTAAAAGCTGGGCTTGATACCCAGCTGCATTACATTTTTAAGTTGAATGAATTCAAATATCTAAGTTGTCTCTAAGTACAACTTAACATTTCAAGTTGACTAAATTTTCTGGAGTTGACTGAACTTAAAATTTTAAGGCAGCAGGGTAACAAATTATTTTAAGTTGAATCAACAAATTGTTTTTTATTGAAGTCCACTATATGGAGAAAAATCCTGTAATGTTTTCCTCAAAAACTTTAATTTCTTTTTTGACTGAAGAAAGAAAGACATGAACATTTTTATGGAAGCCCGTTTCCGCCACTGAATAAAAAATAAAAAAGTTAATTGCGACTTTTTATCTCACAATTCTGACCTTTTTTCTCGCAATTTCGAGTTTACATCTCGCAATTGTGACTTTTTTTCTCAAAACTGTGAGATATAAACGCACAATTTTGAGTTATAAAGTCACATTTGCAGGATATAAACTCACAATTGCCAGAAATAAAGTTAGAATTGCGAGATATAAACTCGCAATTCTGAACTTTTTTCTCGCAATTGCAAGTTTGCATCTTATAATTCTGACTTATTCCTCGCAATTGTGAGTTTGCATCTCACAATTTGGACTTTTTTTCACAATTGCGAGTTTGCATCTCACAATTTGGACTTTTTTCTCACAATTGCGAGTTTGCGTCACAATTTGGACTTTTTTCTCGCAATTGCGAGTTTGTGTCTCGCAATTCAGACTTTTTCTCGCAATTGCAAGTTTGCGTCTCGCAATTCTAATATTTTTTGTCACAATTGCGAGTTTGTATCTCACAATTCTGACTTTTTTTCGCACAATTGCGAGTTTGTATCTCACAATTCTGACTTTTTGTCTCTCAATTGCAAGTTTGTATCTCACAATTCTATAAATTCGCAATTGCGAGTTATAAAGTCCAGATCTGAGGAGAAAAAAAGACTAGTATGTTCACAGAATTGCGAGTTTATATCTCACAGTTCTGAGAAAAAAAGTCACAATCCTCAGAATCGCAATATTCTTTTTGTTTTTTTTATTTAGTGGCGGGAACGGGCTTCCATACATCTTGGATGACATGGGGGTGAGTAAATTATCAGGAAATTTCTATTCTGAAAGTGAACTAATCCTTTAAGGTTTATTGCACATCTACTTTGTCTGAGATGTTTCTTCTAAAAGTTCCTACAAATTAAAACATACGTGGAGTACAAACAGAAAATTAATGACGATAGTATAGTTTGAATAGTTACTTTTTAATGTAATTTTTAAAAATGACGAGCAAAATGACATATTTTTCTGAACATCATAGCACTATTATTAAAATCATTTAAAAAAAAAGTCACATCTTGCTACATATTTTGTTTTAATTACTGTAAAAGGAACTAAAAAAATCATGAGATTTATCTTAATTAGGACTCAGAAATCTTTCCAAGTAACCTGTAGAATCTATTTAAGTTAACCTGGTTGAAAATCACTGGTCTAGGAAAACCAGCTGAGATATAAAATACATGTTAAAGCTCATTTGCATTTTGTTTCCCAACAGGATAAGAATCTTATATAAATAAAAATGGTCCTGTGAGTGTTTCCTGTTGTCCTGATTATATCTAAAAGTCAGTGTGTAGAACGAGATCTGCACGTAAGTCTTTCTGTATTGCATTTCTCTGTAGAGCGTCTAACATGGCCTGTCATGTAGAGCCCGTCTGTCAGCCTTCTAGATTCAGTAGCCGTCTGTTCTCTGAAAAAAGATTTCTGCGAATGAATTTTGAAGCCGTAGCAGAGATGGCTGAGATAAATCATTTCCTGCGGCCTTTCTGTTTCAGCTGATTCAGCACGCTGAAGTGCATTTTATATAACCATCAATTATTAATGCACTATTACCATATTAGCATATGCGAAAATCCAACTAGGTTAGTAGGGTACGATATATATTTGCATGTGTGTGCATGATTTAACTGTATGTATAGGATATAAATCTGTGAATATGTGTCTACACGCATTTATGTATAACGTATGTGTTCCTGTTTCTGAAATGTATTCATAAACGTGTAGGAATCTATTAGAGCGTAGTGTGTGGATGTGGTTGTTGACTCCGTGCAGGTCGTTGTTATTAAATAGGACTGTGGATGTGCTCTGACAGGTGGATTATGAGCCGATTATTTACGCCGCTCTTTTAATTAAAAGAAAAACTGCCTATTACTCTTCCCTCGCTCGCTCGTTAATATCTGCCACCAGATTTGGGTGTTGACGATGATCTGTAATTAAAAAGAAAAGAGGCAGCTTTATGGCAGAGTTTGGGAAACATCAGGAAATTACTTTGTGGATCACACACTCACACACAGTAGTCTTTGGCTTGAAGGTCTGAAATAGTTATGAGAAATGTATTCTTTTTTTATTTTTTACTCAGAAAATTATATCACTTAAGCAGTGTTCTGAGTATGTCTATGATCCCCGTCAGAATAAAAGCATGTAATACAACAGTTAATAAGAAATACAAGAAAAACATCTGTGTGCTGCAGAAATTAACAATTAACATAAAAATGAAAATACTGTCATCCTTTATTTGATTCCTGTAGAGAACAGAACAAAAGAAGATATTTAAAGAATTTTTCATCTGTTTTTGTCCAACTCATGATCAACTGAGCACTAATGAGGTTTTATGTTACTGAATTGTCACCATGCTGATTTGTGAATTAAAAATACCCAAAATTAGGACTATATCTATATTTTTACATTTTTTGCTAAAATAAATAAACACTTAGACATTTCTCAAAAATCGTTTATGTTTCATAGAAAAAAGTGAGTCATGCAGGTTTGGAACATCATGAGTAAATGCTGTCAGGTGAGTAAATGATGACAGAATCTTCAGTTTTATTTTTGAGTGAGAAATCCCTTTAAAGTAGTTCTGAGTTAACCCTTTAACTGTCACTCCCTATCTTGAACACAGACATGAAAATGCACTATCCAAAGTAAAATTTTTATAATTCATGAACAAAAACATTTTGTAATATGAATTTGATGTACAATTTCCATGGTAATGTAATGTCTGATTTTAAAATGGTTTTCAAAGGATGAATTTTGAGATTTTAAGTTTTCAGGTGAAGTATAATTTCTTAAGATTTCTATTGCGTGTTAGGGAAAAAGGCAACGAAGAAAGTCTTTTTGTGACAAAGGTCAGAACTCCTGTTATGATGTATATTTTTGAGGGGCACTCTTGTCATAAATTAATCTATTACTTTTCCTACATAATTTGTAACACAAAAGAGTGGTAAAATATCTATTTAGGAGTCTTAGACCTTCCCAATGATATATAGTTTGTCATAAATAGATTAGAATTTATTTGTAATATGGTGAAGTAAACTTAGGCGTCCCACAGAGTGGACAGTGACAGGGTTAAACGATTAGTACACCCAAAAATGAACATTCTAATGTCACATGGACTATTTTGTCCTTATTACTTTTCTGGGCCTTGAATGTGTCAGTTGCATTGCTGTCTATGCAGGGTCAAAAAGCTCTCGGATTTCATGAATAATATCTTAATTTGTGTTCCATGTATATGGTATTGGATTCGTGACTAATGTTGTAATCGGTATTAAGAGCAATGTTTCTTTTTTAGTATCAGTCATATGCTATTAAAGTTTTTGCTAAAATGTTAAGTCGATTTTTTTTCCATTTTAATTTGAGATTTTCCACTTATTTTTTAAGTTTTAGTAATTTTGTAGTGCATCTTTGTCATGTTAATGTTTTTTTTTTTATTATTATTTTTTTTTAATATGTCCATAGTTAAAGGAGAAGTCCACTTCCAAAACAAAGATTCACATATAATGTACTCATCCCATTGTCATCCAAGATGTTCATGTCTTTCTTTCTTCAGTCGTAAAGAAATTATGTTTTTTGAGGAAAACATTTCAGGATTTTTCTCCATATAATGGACTGATATGGTGCCCCAATTTTGAACTTCCAAAATGCAGGTTAACTGTGGCTTCAATCGATCCCAAATGCAGTTGTAAATGATCCCAGCCAAGAAAGCAGGGTCTTATCTAGCGTAACGATCGGTTATTTTCATAAAAATAATACAATTTATATACTTTTTAATGTCAAATGCTCGTCTTGTCTCACTCCGCCTAAACTGTTTTTGTTCCGGTTCATGACAGTTATGGGTATGTCGAAAAACTCTTACCTTTTTTGTTAAGGGTGTTTGATCTTCTTTGCATGTTCACTTTGCAAAGACTGTATCTGTACTTTTGCAGCGACGTAGGATGATTTTGAAATGATTTTTGAAGTTGAGGGAGAAAATACCCTAACTGTCTTGAGTCAGAATACACAGAGGTCAACAAGAGCAAGGCAAGACAAGCGTTTGAGAATAAAAAATATTTAAATTGTAATTTTTAATGAAAATATCCGATCGTTTCGCTAGATTGACTAGGATCGTTTGAAGCCCTATTTAAATTGCATTTTGGAAGTTCAAAATCGGGGCACCATATCAGTCCATTATATGGAGAAAAGTCCTGAAATGTTTTCCTCAAAAAACATTATTTCTTTATGACTGAAGAAAGAAAGACACAAACATCTTGGATGACAAGGGGGTGAATACATTATATGTCAATCTTTGTTTTAGAAGTGGACTTCTCCTTTAAGTATTGTATCGAATTGTATTGTTTTGTATATAGTCAGTATTTTTTATGTTTTAGTTTTTAGTTTATTTAGTTTTAGTTATTTTAGGACGTCAACAAACACAACTGAGAAATGCTGAAATAAAATACATTTTTGGTAACACTGCAATAAAGTTCGATTTGTTAAAGGGGCCATGGGATGTCCATTTTCCACAAGTTGATATGATTCTGCACGTCCTGATTTTGCTGAGTTAGATGTGTTCCTGGGTCAACATATTTTGTTGACCCTGGAACAACATTTTAATCCAAAAGTTTAATCTTGACCACATCCCTACACCTAAACCTAACCTTACCCATGAGTAATCCCTAAAATCAGAGGAAATGATAGATGAATGACACTGATGTACAAGCACCAAACACTAATTGTAAGCCTAAACTTCACAAAAACTATAAACTATTTTTTTTTAAATCTGATTGGTTAATCACAATGTTGTTCCAGGGTCAACAAAGATGTTGATCCAGGAACATGTCGTACTTGGTAAAATCAGGTTCTGCATATGATTCTTTAGGGTCTTAATGAAAAGTCTCTAATATACTTTGATTAAAAATTCTCAATGGTTGTGTAAAACAACACCCTTTGTACCTTGTCAAAATCAGCTCTGCAAAAATCATCCCATTCTGAGGGGTTGTTCCTTTAAAAGCAAATGAGCTCTGCTCGTCCCACCCCTCTCTTCTCTCTGTGGAGTGACGAGCTGCTCTGAGAGATTGTTTAGCCACATTTAGCACATTTAAACTTGCTAATTAGCACGTTATTAGGAAAGGTGATTGCAGAGATTCATAAAAAAAACCTTATACTCACTTCTGCTGTAGGTGAAGCTGGGTCATGAAGGATTTGCGCGAACATAGACCCATTTATGTAGATCGGGAGGTGCATTCCCTTCACAAACAAATGTAATTCACTGCATCTTCAGCTGCTCAGATGTTGGGAGTAAATGACGACCACTATGTTCATTATTACATCCAGCAACACAACACCTCAATCACTCAATCTGAGATATTCTTGTCTAACTTACATCCCTGCTCCGGCATCAAAACAATGGTGGTCGGACTGTTACAGTTGATCTGAGGTAAGACGCTCATGTCAGTCAACTATCGTGGAAGTGGCCTCTGTTGGTGTGACGCATCTGAGAATGGCTCGATTTGAAAAAGGGGATATTATTTTAATAGATTAATTAAAAACCACTGCATAGATTTTTATCATTATAGGGTAGATTTGTACATACACTGCCAACACACATTAATGTTCAAACAACATGTAAAAGTGAAGTTTGCATCCAATGACCCCTTTAATATTAGTTAACTACATTAGTTAACATGATCTAACGATGAAAAATATTTCTAAAGCATTTCTTAATCTTATATGACAGGGGTCGGCAAGTAGGTTTGGCGTCGGGCCAAAAAAATTCCCTTAACAAAAAAAAAGTAATACACTGCGTCTTCAGCAGCTCAGATGTTGGGAGTAAATGACGACTTCTCTACGTCCCTGCTCTGGCATTGAAACAATGGAAGAGAGATCCCAGCTCACTGAGGGCGGGTCTAAGGTAAAAGGGATTTGTCAGTCAATAGTCGTGGGAGCGGCCTGGGTCTGTGCGATGTCACACAGCCAAGAATCAGAGAATGGCCTGATTTGAAAAAGGGGATATTATTTATAGAAATTAAAAAAAATACCACTGTGTACATATGCGCATTTAGAGGATTATAAGGCTAAAAATTGGTTGAAACTGTCTATATATGTGTTGTCTCCCGTCGTTTTAAAATTGGTTCAGATTTGAAAATCGTCTAGTTTGTGCCAGGCCTTAGGAAACAGTGTTGAATGTTCTATCCACCACACTCACAATATTAGCGGTCATCATTCTCATCATGCAGAAAAGCACAGCGCCAAATATTTCACAAGGACACAAGCACAGTGCAGTTGCATTACAGGAGCAAAACCTGTTTGTCACTCGTAAGCTTCAGCAGCTGCACAAACGATGCCTGTGCACTTTATTAAAGACTATTTATATAACACCATCCAACTGTTTGAACGTTTCCTCTTTTCAACTAAAAGAATGGCTTTTTATTTACATCCGTGTTGATTTTGTGTACCCAACCTCTGACTACACACACACATAAACACACACCTGTGCTTATGATTGACAGCCTCCTCCTCAGTTTAAAATGTGAGGACTACGCCAACTCACAGCGCTCGGGTTTAGAGAGCTTTACCGGCTTTTGATTCCTGATAGGCCAACTGTCTGTCACCTCTAATGGAATGTGGATGTGTGTGTGTCTTGGAGAGAATGACTTTGACCTCACAGTTGCACACCATGCACACTGGTCAAAGGGTACAAACGTCAATCACACTCCGGACATGGTCAGAGCAACACGTACACACACACAGTTCCCAGTTCTTTTTTAGCTGAGTGTGTGTGTGTGTGCCTGCAAATATGAGTCAGAGAATACAAAACAAAACCATCTGAAAGAGTCCAGGATCAGGGCACCCTTGGGTGTGTTGCTTGTCTAAGCTCTCTAATCCCAGTATTAGGCTGGTAAATGCTGACGATAATCCTGCTCTGTTTAACACATCTTCGTTATGAATGGCTCTTTGATTCACTGCTGTTACAGTGGTCATGTGAGCAGTGTTGGGCAAGTTACTTCCAAAATTTAATACATTATATATTACTAGTTACTGTCTTTAAAAAGTAATTAGTTACATTACAATATTACTGTCTCTGAATTGTAATGCGTTACACTACTTTTGAGTTACTTTCACCAAAATATCCACAGAATAAAATACCAAATGTAGTTTATTGCTGCTCATTATACATTCAGTGGAGAGTAATGAGGTAGGTCTATATAGCATAAAATTATAAAATCATATTTAGATAGGCTACGGGTATGTAAGTCTACATTAACGTTACTTGTTGTTTAGGTTAAACACAGATAAGGACAAAATTATAAATGATAAATTAGAAAATAATGTACAAACAATAAACACAATACCTAGCCTATAGACTATTTTGAATAAAATATATATAAAATATATATGTTGCTAAACAAGCCAAAACGAATTAGGCTAATTTAAAGCGAAACTGAAAGCAAACGCGTCGTTCTCACGCAAACTATCTCTCTCATTCGGCATGAATCCAATTAAATGTGTCCATATTATTTATTAGTAAACCAGGCTTTGTACTTAACGCGCGTCAGCCCTGGTGAAAAAACCAGCATAAACTGGTAGGCATGTTTTGATGCTGGGATGCTGGTTAGGTATGTTTTGCTGCTGGTTTAAGCTGGTCCTTTGCTGGTTTATGCTGGTCCTTAGCTGGTTTATGCTGGTCCTTTGCTGGTTTATGCTGGTCCTTGACCAGCAACATGACCAGCATAAACCAGCAAAGGACCAGCATAAACCAGCTTAAACCAGCATCAAAACATGCCCACCAGTTTATGCTGGTTTTTTCACCTGGGAGAACATCCTTACATGAGCAAATATGCGTTTGGCCAGACCTCAAGCTGAACGGCGCGGATTGTACTACGCAGTACGCACTGTTTTAATTAATTAGTGGATATGTTTGGTTGACTGTATATTATTCTGATAATGAACAGGCTGCAACGTTTGCAATGCTGTATGTGTGTGCGTGAGGCGCCGGCGCGATCAAACAGCGGAAACAAACAACCAAAAAATACTAATTTTTGGTCATACAGTTCTTTCAAAACTGCAGTGCGTTTACTTCTATTTCTGTGATCTCGTTTTCTTCCCGTGAGTCACACAAACATGAACCAAACTCAGCAGCATAGGCCTATGTCACTCAGTCTTTTTCTTTCGTTTTGTTAATCTGTTAATTAGGCTGTTTAAGTTAAACATATTTTGCGTATTCATTCATTTTATATATAGACTATGATTTGATAAAAACAGATTTTGTTATTTTTAGTTTTAACTTAATTTTTGTTGCTTGTTTACGCTCGTCCGCCGCATTCTTTCTCTTCTCCGATCAGTCCAGATGTTTCCAGGTGTTATTTGTGCAGTTTCTCCTGGTTGAGAGTTTGGTGTCGCACATAGATTACACCTGATCATGCATTCTTATTCTTTTCTCTGATGAAACGAATAAAACGAGAGTGTGTCCATCTCACATATGTAGAATCGGTCTCCGCAGTCATCTTAAACCATCGAATTTCAACAACAGGAAATAGGTAAACAATTTTTTTATAATTTTAGTTTTTTTTCTCTGCTGCTGTTTTGCGTGTTGGTAAATTCACCACTTAATTTTGAATTAAAATATGTTGTTGTAACTTGCGTTACTGAGATTGTAACCAGTAATAACATTACCCAATTTTTATTAGTAATGCGTTATATTACTGCATTACAGCAAAAAGTAATATACTACTGTAATATTATTACTTTTGTAATGCGTTACTCCCAACACTGCATGTGAGTGTTTCTGAAAATCAAACACCCTACAGGTTACTGCAACGCAATCAGGAAAAATTATCTGCCTAAACACCACACTGTAAAATACTTATGGTCAAATTAACAGTAACTTTCTAGCAAAAATCATCCAGTAGTTGCTGTATTTCATACCACATTAAAATACTGTAAAAGTAAGTACAGTAGTTTTGTGTACTGTAAAATCAACCCAGACTCATTGGAAATACATGCCTCTACATACATTTCTGCAACACCGTAATACATACCTTACTGCATGTTTCGCAGCAGTTTCAAAGTGAAATATCCAGAGAGTGGCACTAAAACACACGTTCAATACATGACCGTGGCATATTTTTGCGTTTTTATCATGCTGCTTGAGGTACATATTGCAGCCATTCAGAATTAAAATATCCGGTGAGTGTCGCTAAAGTTTAATGCTCTATCATGTTGGAAATATCATCTACACCAAACCCAACCCTAAATCTACCCGATAGTGTTAACAAATGCAAAAGTGATATAAAAACACATTTGTTGATGCAGCTGTGCTATTTTAACTTGCTTGAGCTGTTTTGTCATATCGTAGTTTCACAGGGTTCGTTCCGGAGATCTTCACTTCTCAAGTGCAACGCCATATCGCGTGAGCTACCGAGCAAACCTACGTACAGAATTATAAAACATATGCGAATGAAGCTGTAAATGTGATGACAATGTTCAAAAGTTTCAGTTTAAAATTGCACAGGATGTTAAAATACATTTGAAGTTATAATATTCTGCAAGTAATTGTGTGGAAAATTAGGTTTTATTAATCAAAACTCTGTACCTGTAAATCAGACTTTGTGTGAAAATGAATAAAGGTTTTACTGCCTCTAGTGTTCATTTCAACTGGAAACTGCAGTGATTCGTACATACAGAGGGTTTGTACTTACACCATGATCTGGTCAGTTACCTGGATGCGTGGCCATATTGGCAATACTTGGATGTAAACAGCAGCATGGATTGCATGGTTAATGTACTACTGAATACATTGTTTCACTAATTTATGCTGACTAAACCACGGAAAAAAAATGTAAGGTGGTAAATTATATAGAGAAGGACTTAGTAAACAGGAAAGGTCACAATATTTTGACAAACTAAAGTGGAAATCATAACAACAAACACGAATGCTGTCAAGATTCTTGCCTTGGAAATCCTGGTTCAGTTTGGCCAAACACAATTGCCTTTTCCTTTTGTTCCTTAGACAGTTTTTTTTGCACTCCTCTCCTTGATTTGTTATAACATTTGGCTCCAATAGTACTATAGTAGTCCAAATGTTATTCCCGGTCCAGCTGATTAGTACAGTATGATTAGTGCCGCCATTATGGCCAGTCAATGATGTGTCGTGAAAACACTCTATAAGCAGAGATTTTCTTACTAAAGAGAGATAAGAGGGTCTGTATTACTTACTATTGGAAAAAGCGCAACGGCTAACCTGTATCACGTGTTCCTTAATAACCAATCACATTTCAGCCTTGACGTTGTTTGTTCAGTCTCAATCACCGTTACAGATACCATAGGAATGATCAGAAGTGCCGTAAGCTGAATCCCACCTGTTGCAAAAAGTCAGTGACTTCTCTTATAAAACGACATCTTTTTCGTGGTAAACTCTAAAAATAGCTCAATCCAAAAGTATTGTTTAGTGTAAAACATGTTAAAGATTAGCAGGTAGGCTGTTTCCTCTAAAAAGATGTTTATTCAGCGTAGTGAAGCCTCTCTTCCATTGACATCCATTCAAAGAAAACAGCCTCTGGTCTCCTTTCCCACGTACTGCCAGACTGGAAGCGTTAGCTTTAGCCATTACGTTTTTTCGGCCAATGGTTGCAGGCTTGCCTTCTAGTGGCTTTGCTATAAGTACATTTTTTCAGTTTTGCAGTATTGTAGAGGCACTTATTTCCAATGAGCCTAGGTATGGCCAGTTAACACAGCTTGACTAAAAAATCAAACGCTCGCTCAGAATAAAACGTATAAAATGAATAAAAAGTAGAAAATTAAAGTTAACTAATCATAGCCCACTCTCTTGTGGGTTTTCATCATCACGATGAGTCTGTCACAGAGCTGTTGCGTGAGGTGTGTGGTTGGTTTTTACTTTTATTTCTGCTACTGTATTTAGATTTACAGTACGCTAATACAGTAATGGTCAAAATTATTAGAACACTAGTATTTTCACCAGCTAAAAAAATATTTAAAGTCAGTTATTTCTATCTTTTGCTGTAGTGTGCCAGTAGGAAATATCAGTTTACATTTCCAAACATTCATTTTACCATTAATTGTAATAATCTAGTGAGATTTTTGTTTGCTCAAGGAGTCTGAAACAGGCCAGTATTCCACACAGAGATCTGATCTCATCATCATCCAGTCTGTCTGGAATGCCATGAAGAAACAAAACAGAGAGAGACTAAATCCAGAATAACTGTGGCAACGTCTCCAAGATGCTTGCACAAGTGCACCTAGGGCAAAAGCTGATTTAAACACCAAGGATGGTCACATCAAATGTTGATTTAATTTATTTAATAGAAGTTAATTGACAAAGAAAATCTATTTATGACATTGTTTTTAACAGCATCCTCATTTTACAGCATAAGTGCCACTTTTAACACTTTTAACAGTACTGTAGCTCAGCCATTTCTTGTAATTTGTGTAAAGTATCAGGTAGTCAGTGAAAGTACTGTGAGTAATTCATGGATTTACTGTCTGAAGCTGAGATTATACAAGGGCATATTATCTGACTAACTACATTAAATGGACACTCTGACAGAAGTTTTTTTTTGCACTAGGATGATGCTGAATGCAAGCAATGCTTTTTGGACTCACATGTATCAACAACATCTTTACTTTTCTCATCTTTAAGTGCTGAGTCATACTGAAGGTGCTGATGGGTTTTATTCTCTCTAAACGGGCACGGCAGGGAGCCTGAGCCTCAGCACCAGGTGCTTCTGTGTTCGGCTTCTTCTCAGCCATAAATCTCCCGGGCTCTGCTCCACCGCAGATGTAGATGTGGAGAGATTACTCTGCCCAAAACAGCAGTCAGGCCCTTACTAAATCTGGCCGTTTAACTGGTAAACTGAAAACCGCTGTGTGCATGCGTGGGTGGGTAGGTCACAGCACTGAACTGCATCTTAGTCTTGCCAACCTGATCTCACAGAAA
Source organism: Labeo catla (assembly GCA_012976165.1). Taxonomy (NCBI): domain Eukaryota; kingdom Metazoa; phylum Chordata; class Actinopteri; order Cypriniformes; family Cyprinidae; genus Labeo; species Labeo catla. The sequence goes on from VONZ01000168.1 coordinate 491,223, forward strand.
AACTTAACTATTTTACAAGGAAGCAATTTCGAATTTTTAACATATGAATTGTACAAAAATACAACTTTTAGAAAAAAGTAAGCATGAAGGTCCACTCCTTACCACACCTCTAAACAGCTCTCACTGGGTGTAATCTGTACAAAAATGTACAAATGACATTATATGCATTAGCTACCAATATGCCAAAACATGAAATTGCCATGGTTTTTTTGTTGTTGTTGTTGTTGTTGTTGTTGTTTGTTTGTTTTGTTTTTGTTTTGGGTGTATGGGGGTGGGGTGTGACAACCCAACATAGTACAAAAAATTTTCAGAATACCCTTAAATGAACCCTTAAATGACTGAATATGACCCATTAACTGTAAACATGAAAAAGGCCAACCCAGCTCATTATAAATATATGCTTATGCGATGTTTCGTAAGTACCGGTATTACATACCTTACTGCATGTTTCACGACAGTTTCAAGGTGAAATGTCTAGCGAGTGGCTCTAAAATGTGTATTCAATACATGACCATGGCTAAGTTTTTATTAAAGGAGAAGTCCACTTCCAGAACAACAATTCACAAATAATTTACTCACTCCCTTGTCATTGAAGATGTTCATGTCTTTCTGTCTTCAGTTGTGAAGAAATTATGTTTTTTTGAGATTTTGGGGATTTTTCTCCATATAATGGAGTTGATTGGTGCCCCGATTTTGAACTTCCAAAATGTAGTTTAAATGCAGCTTCAAAGGGCTCTAAATGATCCCAGCCGAGGAAGAAGGGTCTTATCTAGCGAAACGATTTTTTTTTTTGGAAAATAAAAATTTGTATACTTTTTAAGTACAAAACCTTCTGTAGCACAGGCTCTGGGATGCACGTTCACGTACTATTGAATCACGTCGAAAGGTCTTGCGGAACGAAGGGAGAATCACAGACCCAGTGTTTACAAAGCGAATGCACAAAGACTAACAAAGTGCAAGTAAGTCAAACGCTGCTTACAAACAAAAAGGTACAATGATGTCAGACGATTCTGAAGTTGTAGGAGAAAATAACATGTTTTTTGAAATACTTTACCTTTTTGAGCCGAAGTACACAGATGAATTAACATGATTCGAAGACGTGATTCGTAGTAGTGATGGAAAGTTCGGATCATTTTACCGACTCGGACATTTGAGTCTCGTTCAGCAAAATGAACGAATCTTTTTTCAAGTCAATTCGTTCATTTTAGCAAAATCCCGAAGACTCGAAACAGTTGAACTAATTCCAATACAGAACCTAATATGCAACTGAACGAATCACTCCCCAAAACGAGTCGTTCTTCACAAGTCACATTAAAGATTCATTCAAATTAAATGAATCGTTCAAGAACGACGCACATCACAGAGTCTGTGCTACACAAGCTTTTGTGCGTAAAAAGCATACAATTTTATTTTCCGAAAACAATGACCGATCATTTCGCTAGATAAGACCCTTTTTCCTCGGTTGGGATCGTTTAGAGCCCTTTGAAGCTGCAATTAAACTGCATTCTGGAAGTTCAAATTTGGGACACCAATGAAGTCCATTATATGCAGAAAAATCCTGAAATGCTTTCCTCAAAAACCATAATTTCTTTATGACTGAAGACAGAAAGACATGAAAATCTTGGATGACAAGTGGTGAGTAAATTATTTGTAAATTGTTGTTCTGGAAATGTCCAAGAAATATCGATAAAAGACATGTGTTGGAAATACACCCTACACCAAACCCACCTTAAACCTGATAGTGTTACCGAAACAAAAGTGATATAAAAACACTTTCTCTGATGTGATCATGTATTTTAACTTCTTTATATGCTAGTTTGAGCTGTTTTGTCTAGCCATTGTTTCAAAGGATTCGTACCAGAGCACTTTACCTCTCAAGGGCAACACTGTATCGGGTAAGTTACCAAGCAAACCTACTGCGTTAGAAAACCCATACATGTGAAGCTTAATTATGACGCTAAGTATCAATTTACAAATCTTGCAGAATGTAAAAGGGATAGTTCACCCAAAAATTAAAATTACCCCATGATTTACTCACCCTCAAGTCATCCTAGATTCTGTCAGAGAGGTGCAATCGGAGTTATATTAAAAATATCCTTCTAAACTTTAAAGGCCTTCTGAAGTGAAATGATGAGTTTGTGTAAGAAAAATATCCATATTTAAATCTTTATAAACCGTGATCTCTAGCTTCCACTAACTGTCATACATGGTTCACAAGAGAGTGGTATTTGAACGGCGGTTGAGGTAGGCATTAGGGATGTGCATTTCCATAACTAAGCCCGATGTGATAAATATCTCGATGCATAGTCAGTGACACGATGTATTTAAGATACATATGAGTCAGCTACCAATGCGATGTGATGCAATTTACCCCGTTACGATGCAGTACGACCCGATTTCGATTCAATTCAACACAATGCGATTCAATGCGATACGATGCATTGGAAAATAAATATGATGCTATGTAATTCAGTATGGCACAGATTAGGGATGTGCTTGAATCTGAGTAATTAAACTGTACAGTGGGGGAAAAATTATTTGATCCCCTGCTGATTTGTATGTTTGCCCAATGACAAAGAAACAATCGGTCAAAAAATTTTATGGTAGGTTTATTTGATCAGTGAGAGACTCCAGAAAAACACATTTCAAAAAACGTATAAATTGATTTGCATTTTAATGAGTGAAATAAGTATTTGACCCATTTGCAAAACATGGCAAAACTCTTGTTGGCAATCACAGAGGTTAGACATTTCTTGTAGTTGGCCACCAGGTTTGCACATATCTCAGGAGGGATTTTATCCCACTCCTCTTTGCAGATCCTCTCCAAGTCATTAAGGTTTCGAGTCTGACATTTGGCAACTTGAACCTTCAGCTCCCTCCACAGATTTACTATGGGATTAAGGTCTGGAGACTGGCTGGGCCACTCCAGGACTTTAATGTGCTTTTTTTTGAGCAACTCCTTTGTTGACTTGACCGTGTGTTTTGAGTCATTGTAATGCTGAAATACCCATCCACGACCCATTTTTAATGAGGGAAGGAGGTTCTCACCCAAGATTTGATGGTCCATGGCCCTGTCCATCATCCCTTTAATGCAGTGCAGTTGTTCTGTCCCCTTAGCAGAAAACACCCACCAAGCATAATGTTTCCACCTCCATGTTTGACGGTGGGGATATGTTCTTGGGGCTGCATTCCTCCTCCTCCAAACACGGCAAGTTGAGTTCTTCCAAAAAGAGCTTGATTTTGGTCTCATCTGACCACAACACTTTCACCCCATTCTCTGAATCATTCAGGTGTTCATTGGCAATTTCAGACAGGCCTGTACATGTGCTTTCTTGAGCTGGGGGACCTTTCGGGCATTGTAGGATTTCAGTCCTTCACGGGGTAGTGTGTTACCAATTGTTTTCTTGGTGACTATGGTCCCAGCTGCCTTGAGATCATTGACAAGATCCTCCTGTGTAGTTCTAGGCTGATTCCTCACCGTTCCCATGATCACTGAAACTTCTCAAGGTGAGATCTTGCATGGAGCCCCAGACACAGGGAGACTGACTGTTATTTTGTGGTTTTCCCATTTGCAAATAATCACACCAACTGTTGTCACCTTCTCACCAAGCTGCTTGGCGATGGTCTTGTAGCCCATTCCAGACATGTGTAGGTCTACAGTCTTGTCCCTGACATCCTTGGACAGCTCTTTGGTCTTGGTCTTGGTGGAGAGTTTGGAATCTGATGGATCGATTGCTTCTGTGGACAGGTGTCTTTTATGCAGGTAACAAACTAAGATTAGGAGCACTCGCTTTAAGAGAGTGCTCTTAATCTTAGCTCGGTACCTGTATAAAAGACACCTGGGAGCCAGAAATTTTGCTGATTGATAGGGGATCAAAAACTTGTTTCACTCATTAAAATGCAAACCAATTTATAACTTTTTGAAATACATTTTTCTGGATACATTTTTTTTGTATTCTGTCTATCACTGTTCAAATAAATCTACCATTAAAATTACAGAATGATAATTTATTTGTCAACAGGGGATCAAATAATCCCCCCCCACTGTAGCTCAAGTCATACACACCTAGGATGGCTTGAGGGTGAGTAAATCATGGGGTAACTTTCATTTTTGGATGAATAAGCCCTTTAAAATTGTTTTGAAATCATCAAATTATATTGTGTAATGAAATGTGAGAAATGTAGACTTTCTTAATTGAAACTCTGATTCTGTAAATCATACTTTGTGTTTAAAGGAATAAAAGTTTTAGAGTCAGAGTCAAAGTTGTCAGAGTATTACTGCCTCTAGTGTTCATGTCAACTCAAAACTGCAGTGATTCGTTCATATAGGTAAGTCATTAGAGTTTTGCATAAATGTAGGTATAGGCACATATTTCCAATGAGCCTGGATAGAAAAATACACATGGATTGCGACATTCTTATATATTCACCCAAGTAAGCAGACACATCGGCTATTCCCGTCATTGTGAGTTGTAAGTCATTTAAAAAAATGACTGGCGAATGATGTCAACAGATGGACACCAACCGTGATCACATGACTCTCTTCAGTGGTGCAATAGAGAACGAAGGCCCAACCCAGTAGTCATGCTAGTTTTATGCCTTTTGAGTCTTTGGGCAAGCTTGTATTATCATTTTGTCTGTGTCCATTGCAAATCACAGCATTTTGACTCCCTTTTTGGCCTAATCTTTTCCAGGTCAGTACATCTACCTTGGGTTGTTTCAACAAGTGTATAATGTAAATGCAGATATCAGGGTCACTATTAAAAGAAGATGGATATAGTCAACAAATCAGAATTGGGCATCAAGACCTGCGGTGTGAAAGTGGCCTTAGAGTTGCTCCACCATTACTTACCCTCATGCCATTGTAATCCACTTTCCTTCGTTCTGTGACTTTCTTTGTTCTGCAGAACACAAAAGAAGATATCTTGTATAATGTTTTAACAATGAATGTTTCAAAATAATGAAAATCAGTGCAGTCCAGAATCAACACTGCTATTGCCTTTCACTGTGTAGGCAAAAATTGTACAAATTTCTCCAATCTTCATTTCTTTTTTATTTTTAAGTGACCTATCATTTTAAATTATAATTATATAGTTAGTTGTATTTACAGAGATCCAAAGCTCACTAGTCACATATAAAAGTAACACCAAGCTGTAGTTTTGTTGGTGTGTTCAGTTGTGTAATAGTGTGTCAAGAGCTCTTATGTAGGCAGGATATTATGGTAACTAAGAGAAACCCATCATCGGTACTCAGACAGAGAGAAAGAGCCATGCAGACACACCCAGTATTGTGGTATAATGGGCGTAATTAAATGTAATGAATAAAATCTGCATGCTCGTAAACAACACAATAACCTTTTTTATAAGTGTGAGATTATGTAGAGTGAAAAGCTCTCAGCCTGAGCTCTGCCCCTCGCTACTCTTCCCTGAGCCGTCTTTATTTATCTCTGTTAGGGCAATAATCCCTTTAAATGACATCTTTATGAAAGAAACGATAATCACCTCTGCATAATATTGTATTTAAATAGACATTAGACACCCATGTTTGATACAATCATGCCAGTGAGAGAATAATATGCTGTAAAAGGCATTAAATCTTTTGTTTTTGACTATCAATCTAAATAAAATATACATATTTCTTTCAATATTAATTTCGTAAAAATTATATATTTTTGGATAGATACAATTTTCCCCCCTTAGACTAAACAGTGCTTTATCATTAAAAGGAATAGTTCATCCCAAAATTAATATTCTGTCATCATTTAGTCACCGTCATGTTGTTCCAAACCAATGTGAATTTGTTTCTGCTGTGCAACACAATAGAAAATCTTTCACTTGCAATTACAATGAATGTGGGCTGGAGCTTTCACGCTTAAAAACATGTGGTAAACCACCATAAAAGCACACTGAAAGTGATCCATAATATTTATCAGCTTTATTTAAGTCTTCTGAAGTCATGAAACAAACAGACCGAAATTTAAATCGTTATGCACTTAGAATTTTTATTTCGATTGTCATAGTGGATGACAATCGATGCCACGTCTGCGACACTTTACAACATCACCACAGAAAGACTACCATGTTTTGTTTTTTTTTTGTTTGTTTGTTTTTTTCACGACGAGTTCACATCTGTGACACCGGCCAATAGGAGCACAAAAGCACCTTCGTACATTCTTTCAAACAAGTTGAAATGAAAGAGAGACAGTGGTATTGGTCCTGCTAGGTGAAATTTTACAATAGAGTAAATGTTCGTGGAGCTATGACAACAATACAACTGCATTTATGTTGAGGGACTACTGCAACAGAGTGAAAAAAGCTCAAATAAAAACAGCAGTGGCTATTTGCACTAGAGGAGCGATAGAGGCTATTTACACTAGATGCAAATAGCAACAGATGCTATTTAGACTTACGGTAGATAGCAATTAGATGCTATTTACACTAAGTGAAAATAGCATATTTTCTAAGTGCAAATAGCTATAGATTTTATTTACATTATGTTAAAATAGTAGGATTTTCACCTATTTATAATACTTATATTATAATAGAGGCAAATAGAGGCAACTATCTGCACCTCAGTATTGTAGTACATTATAAAACAGTATGCAATAATAACGTATTGAGTGTAGTTTAATTCAAATTATTAAATGGATGCTGCCTTATTGGGACAATGAGGGACAATATTTTCAACTCTTTGAGTTTTTCTTAATTTTTATTAAAAAATTAAATTATATGAGATTTAAAAAGGGAGAAAAAAGGTTGCCAAAAGGTGGATTTGAACCTGGGTCAAACAAGTCGAAAAGAGCTGAGCACGCTTTACCATCTGCACCACTGGAGCTGATGTTTAATGATGGTATTTTGTAATGTTGTGTAGCCCAATCACATGGTGTTAGTGTAAATAGCCTCTGCCAACAAGGCGGGTTGTTTGCATTTAGTGTAAATAGACACTCAGAATAAAAGCGATTTTACTTCTTTGACTTTGACACTCCATAATGTCCTCTTCATGCAATCTAGTCAGCTTTTCTTTCTATTTTGGGCTTTTCTGGCAACAAGACAGAGCAAAACATGCTGTTTGCTTGCCAATGGTTGTTTACGCTTATGACACCTTCTAGTCCCGATGACAGCACACACGTTGTTAAAAAGACAGCATGCAGTGAATGGTCAGGTAGCAACGTGTAGTCTGACATGTTTCTTGTTCATGACACAACAAGATTTATGAGTCAAAATTGCATAATCTGACACAGCGACTGTCGTAACCGACAAAAAAATAAAAAAAGTCTAAACCACCCATAAACTCGAGAACTGAATCAGCTTGATTAGTGAATTAATAATTCAGAAGTTTTGTGAACTGGATCAACTGAGTCATTGAAGAGATATGACTCAAAAGAATGTTTGGTCAGTCGGACACCACTGCTCCTCACATCAACTATCATGAGCATCACAAGGAGAATTAGGCCGAATGTAATGATTTTCACTGAATAATTTCCACATGCAATATGGCTTTAGAAGACTTAAAACATGCAGCCCTTAGGTCATATGAACCTCTTCTAGGATAATTTTATGGTGCTCTTTTTGTTATTTAGGACCTTTTTAGGACCCATTCTTCATTCACTTTTATTGTATTAAAAAAAAAAGTGATTTTTATAATTTACTTTATTTAATATATAAATAAAGTAATAATTTCATGTTTCATGAAAGGAAGAAACTCAAATAGGTTTAATAAAATAACTCAAGGGTAAGTAAGTGATTTAAAAAAAATGTTAATACAATAAGGTTAATTTAGTTAATGCATGTTATATAATGAACTAAAATGCACAACTATATTTTACATTCATTTTTCTAGATTAGTGATTTGTTATATATAAAAATACTAAAAATAATTGTTTTTTATTAAAGCATGCTCATGTTGAATTCATAATACATTAAAGGGGTGCTTTGAACTTTAGTCAGTGTGTGGTGTGTATCTTTGGGCATAAAAAAGATCTACAAAGATACAAATCTCAAAGTCCACTCCAAAGGGAGATATTTCGTTTTTAAAAATACCTTTTCAAGAACTACAACGAACGGGACCTTTGGACTACAACGTTTATTTTCCACATACAATGATGTCACAACATGATCCATTAGAATATCATTAAATTAAATCCCGCCCACGGAAATTCGAATTGTTGGGGGGTAGGAACGAGGTGGGGGATTAGCCTAACTGTAGCGTTGCAGCGCGAAGAACGGCTTCAACGAGCCGCAGCGCGGCGGGTATAAACACAAGCATTGACTAGAGTAGCCACTTCAGAGCTGTAACGTTCCGCAGACGTGTGCAGTACAGGGGGTCAAAACACATGCCGAAGCTGCGATTTACTCCTGTGGCCGCGTCGGAGCCATAACGCGCCGCAGGCGTGTGCAGTGTGTGGTAAGAGATTTATTCATCATACAGTGAGATAGCTTCACTTATAACGCAAGTGTTTTTTAAAATGCATAAACTTGCACTAGAATAGACTAGGCTAATCAGTGATGATGTTCTTTGATAATGTTGGGCTGTTTTTAGCCTTAAGCTGGAGCTGGTTTCGGCCAATGAAACTAAGTGTGTAAATAATTAAATAAATTAGCACGATAATATCACGTATCGGCAATCTCACAGGCTGATGATAGGACCCAACACTACTGTAGCATATTATTTACTCACCCTCCATGAATCCTAGGTGTATATGACAAATGCAATCAGAGTTCTATTAAAATCTATCCTGGCATTCTCAAGCTTTCGAATGGTATAGGCGGTTGTTTCTCCTCATCAGTCCAAAACATGTCCAATAATATGCATCCATCCATAATAAAAAGTGCCTCATGTGGCTTTGGGGGGTTAATAAAGGCCTCCTGTAGTGAATCGATGCATTTTTGTAAGAAAAATATCCATATTTAAAATGTAAGAATCACTTTAATCTAGCTTGCGCTAACAGTTGTACACTGAACTTGCTTCTTTGACAAGGGACGTGGCAGTACTAAAATACTGTCTAAGCTGTTCGCCAATCACAACGCAGTGGGACAGCTAACCAATCACAACACATTTAGTTTTTCGGAAGGTGGGCCTTCATTAAACCCAGAACTAATCGAGCCATTTGTGCCAGGCTGGGAGAGATGTATTGTAATAATGTAAATTATGTTAAAAAACAATGCGTTTTTCGAACCACCAAGTATGAAAGCATGTTCTAGTACACCCCCAAAACAAAATCAAGACTTTGTAACAGAGCATAATAAGACCCCTTTAATGTTAATTTACATAACTTGAAATGTTATTTTTATTATTGTATTCAAAAGTTATTTAGAAATGAACTTTCATTAATACAGCATGCATTAAGAGCCGGGGATGTAAACTTTTGAACAGAATGAAAATCTGTACATTTTTCTTATTTTGCCTAAACATTATATTTTTTTCGTTTAATGTTGCCTTTCAGAAGCTACAGAATATACTTACATGTTTCCCAGAAGACAAAATAAGTTAAATTTACCCTGATCTTCAAATTCAAAATGAGTCCCTCAGTTGTCCTCAGTGTGATCCAAAAGATGGATCTCAAAATCATACAGTCATTGTTGGAAAGGGTTCAAATACCCTACACTAAAATTCTGAAAACCCAAAGAATTTGTGGGACCTAAAGGATTTTTCTGAAGAACAGCAGACAGTTTAACCGTTCAAGACAAACAATGTACTCATGAACAGCTATCACTAAACAAAAAAACACAGCTGTGGATCATTCAGGTAACAACACAGTATTAAGAAACAAGTGTATGTAAACTTTTAAATAGGGTCAATTTTATAAATTCAACTATTATTTTCTCTTTTGAATTATATGTAAACATCTTTTATGTGAAATATCTTATTCAGGTCAGTACTAAATAAAAAATAACATGAAATTACATGATCCCTCTTATCTTGGTAAAATAATTAACATTTTGCAGATTCTGCAAGGTGTATGTAAACTTTTGACTGTTTAAAATTAACATTAGTCTACATTAGTATAAAAAACAAAACAAACAAACAAAAAAAAAAACATATGCAATATTTCATACTCAAAATTGCTTCCTTCCAGGCCCCATTTTAGTGAGTAAAAGCGGTCTCGACCAAGTACTCAGAAATGAGCATCAGGGGAGTGAAGTCTTGCTTTCTGTCTAGCTTGTTTTTGTATTGTTCAATCAGCCAGTTACCCCTGCTGTCAAAACGCATGTGCGTCTCCGTGACAACCCCCCAGTCAAATCGAATTTTCCTCCCCCGTACAGAAGACTGTGTAAACTTCTCCTCGCCGTCTTTAAGATGAGCCTTCTCTCTAAATAAATCAAAAACTCTGCCACGTCCTTGAGGTATAGCGTGTGATTTTGATACGTGCGAGTGTTTGTACGTGAAAAAGAGAGCAAAAATGGGAGCGAAAGAGCGAGCGGATCTGGGAATGTGTGGAATAATGCAATTAACTCAGTATGGCATCTCAGGAGACAGAGGGATGGTGAGGGGGAAGCGAGAGAGAGAGACGGGATGCTCTTCATAAATGTCTTTGAGCGGAGCGAGAGAGAGAAAGCTGAAGGACTGAAGCTGTCACGAGCACATCCCGTTTCCCTATCACACTCAGTCAACAAGCTGTCAATCAAACCCAACAGAGCTGCTTGTAGCTCATTATTATGAGTCAAAGGTACACAACCTCACTAAACTCGTGAAGCTTTTTCAATCACTTGAGAAAATATTGGACACAATGTTAACAATGAGCCACACTGTGCACTTAAGATACGTAAGAACACGCGACTTTAGGTGTTTCTTCAATCTGATTTATTTATTTATTTGCTCGTCAACTCTTGAAAAAGGAGTTTGGAAAGCAGTGAAAGATTTATGTTATATATTTGTCGAATGTGGTTGATCAAAATATGCAAGCAATATATTTTGTCACACTGCCATTTTTCCATAGCTTTAATAGAGCGACAACAGATGGAGAAGTCTGACGTGAACATTTGCTTCAAGCATCTGAGTTACAGTTAAGGTGCCGAAATTTGCATCCAAAATATTTTGGAAAGTAATTACGTATGGCAAATATTGTGGGGTCTAAAGTCCACATTGAAAATCTGGGATTCAAAATCTAATTTAAACCTTAAAATAAACAATGTTTTAATATTTAGAAAAAATTATAAAGGAACATTATGATCTAAAATAAAAAGTACTAATTCTGGGTCACTAATAAGCAAATTTGTGACGAAATTGTAATGGTCAGATGCTCTTTGGATCATTCTTAAATCATACTGGAGAACATGATCATTTTGTAAGATTTTCAGTTCTACTTTTCTCTCAAACTCTTATGCCGATAGTATAATTTGTCATTTAAGAGAAAAAAACCTTCTAAATATGCAATATGGAAGCAATTTCACTAGTGACATCAGGTTTTTGGAACCCACTAATGCAACTAGAGTAGGTCTGTTGATAAATAAGTTCTCATATATGAATTTTGCAGGTTCATGATGTTTTATCAGGTTCTTTATCTTTGGCACTACTCAGGAAAGACTCACAGCCTGCGTAGTGGAAAGTGTTGGAGTATAATTTAGAGGCAAACACGATTGGATTTCTAAAGTAATCAGAGCTGTAAAAGTGAAGGATGATGTGACAACTTGTTTAATCACATTAAAGATTAAAAACCAGGGAGACATTATGAGAAATCTTAAGAATCTGAAGTGTGGATGAAAAATCTCATATAAATTGGTTAGATTTGCATCTCTTAATTACAACATCTAATGTTCACAATATTATAGCAAAGGGCAAAAGAGTCCACTTCAAATAGTTTAGCAAAGCTTATTTAATATGTCTGAATTTCAGTTTGTTGTTCCTTACCCAAAGATGACAAAATATGCAAAAGCATATGTGATCCTGGACCACAAAACAAGTCAGAAATAGCACAAGTATATTTGTAGCAATAGCCAACAATACATTGTATGGGTCAAAATGATTGATTTCTCTTTTATGGCAAAAATCATTAGGATGTTAAGTAAAAAGCATGTTCCGTGAAGATATTTTGTAAATTTACATATTTATATTTAGATTTTAATTATAAATATTTATATTTATATCTTAATTATAACTTAATGTTTGATTAGTAATATGCATTGCTAAGATCTTCATTTGGACAACTTTAAAGGCGATTTTCTCAATATTTTGATTTTTTTTTTTTACTCTCAGATTCCAGACTTTCAAATAGTTGTATCTCGGCCAAATATTTGGCCAAATATGAATCTCAATTTCAAAAAATTGACCCTTATTACTGGTTTTGTGGTCCAGGGTCACATAAGACTTCAGAAGACTTATAGGAGCTAAGACTTATGGTGCTTTTATGGTGTTTTTTGGAGTTCAGTCACTATTAACTGGTTGAACTTTTTGATAACACTTGAAGCTTCTATTTGTAATGCATATTAAATCTGTGAAAACCTCATCATCTTGTATCATCTCATGAATAATTATAACAGACATTATAATTATATATCCTTTTTTGTGTCTATCAATTAGAGTATATGAATCAAAACACATAACGAACATCATGTTATATCCACTAAAATAATAATAGCTTAATAATAGCAGGGTATAGTTCCCATAGTTATAATGAATCATTTCATATCTTGACATTAAGATCTGTACTGGCATTATGTATGCATTATGATTCATTAAAAGAATAGTTCAGCCAAAACTGAAAATCTGCTGAAAATCTACTCACCCTCAGGCCATACAAATGTAAATGTGTGTTTCTTTATTGAAACAGACTTGGAGAAATTTAGCATTACATCACTTTCTCACCAATGGATCCTTTGCAGTGAATGGCTGCCTTTAAAATGAGAGTCCAAAGACATTACAATAATCCAGAAGTAGTCCACGCGACTCCAGTCCATCAGTTAACGTCTTGTGAAGTGGAAAGCTAGAAACAAATCCATCATTAAAGGAGTCATTGGATGCATATTATCCACAAGTTGATATGATTCTTTAGGGTCTTAATGAAAAGTCTATAATATACTTTGGTTAAAAATTCTCAGTGGTAGTGTAAAACAACACCCTTTTTACCTTGCCAAAATTAGCTCTGCAAAAATCATCTTGTTCTGGTCGTGGCTGCTTTAAATGTTAATGAGCTCTGCTCGCCCCGCCCTTCTCTCTGTGGAGTGACAAGCCTGTTTACTTTAGCCGCATTTAGCCGTGTTTATCCTCTAAACTTGCTAACTAGCACGTTATTATGAAAGGCGATCACAAAGATTCATTAAAAAAAACACTTATACTCACTTCTGTTGTGAGTGAAGCTGGATCACCAATGATTTATGCGTTTATGTAGATCGGGAGGTGCATTCCCTTCACAAACAAACTTAATCTACTGCATCTTCAGCGGTTCTGATGTCGGGAGTAAATTACGACCACTATGTTCATTATTACATCCAACAACACAACACCTCAATCGCTCAATCAGAGATTTTCTTGTCTAACTTAAATCCCTGCTCCAGCATCAAAACAATGGAGGTCGGACTGTTACAGCTGATTTAAGGTGGGTCTGAGGTAAGACGCTCATGTCAATCAACTATCATGGCAGCGCCACACTGACAGGCATTTGAGAATGGCTAGATTTGAAAAAGGGGATATTATTTTTACAGATTAATTAAAAACCACTTCATGGATTTTTATCATTATAGGGTAGATGTGAACATACACTACCAACACACATTAATGTTCAAACAACATGTAAAAGTGAACTTTGCATCCGATGACCCACTTAAGGTATTTTAACTTTTAACCATTGCCTCTTGGCCAAATATGAGTCCATAATCCATAATAACTATTCCTCCAATTAGAAAGTTCATTCCCTGTTGTTCTCTCACGTTAAAAACTGTTTTGGACTGGTTCCTGTTATAATAGTGCTTAATCTGTACATATTTGCTTCAAAAGGAAAAAAAATGGATTAGGAGCCAGGGAGTGAAAACTTTTGGAATTTGAAGATCAGGGTAAATTTAACTTGTTTTGTCTTCTAGGAAACATGTAACTATCTTCTGTAGCTTCTGAAGGGCAGTACTAAATGGAAAAAAAAGAAGATATTTAGACAAAATAAGAAAAAGGTGCACATCTTCATTCTGTTTACAAAAGTTTACACCCCTGGCTCTTAATGTATTGTTTTTCTTCTGGAGCATCAGTGAGCATTTGCAGCTTCTGTAGTAGTTGCATACGAGTCCCTCAGTTGTCCTCAGTGTGAAAAGATGGTTCTTAAATTCATAGTCATTGTTGGAAACAATACACAGCTGTGGATCATTCAGGTATCAACATATGAACAGGTGCATTTTTATAAATTGAACTATAATTTTCTCTTTTATGTGAAATATCTTATTCAGGTCAGTACTAAATACAAAATAACATGCATTTGGTATGATCCCCCTTATTTTGTAAAATAATTAAAATTTTGCAGATTCTGCAAGGTGTATGTAAACTTTTGACCTCAACTGTACATCTTGGATGGCCTGAGGGACAGAAATTCTCAGCAAATTTAATTTTTGAATTATTCCTTAAAGAATACCCTTTTAATACATCATATAATACATGATCCATAGAAAGTTTTACCATTTTTTCCTTCAAGAATATTTTAAGCATTTGTTGTACTGTATATAAGCAGAAGGAAGCCTGAAGAGAAATAAGACAGATCATTACATTTTCTCTCATACACATCTGATTCCAGAGAAAAAGAACGAGAACAAACTGTCATATTTACCTAATCATCAAGGAACCAATTTTGGCAGCATTCTTTAGCAGCGAGCATGGACGGGACTAATTTACTAAACACACCCTCCAGTCTCATAATTACATGTAATTTTACCGGCATAATTAACTAATTTAATTACTGCTCCTCAAGAGCATCAATTATTGATATTACGAAGCGTTCAGACAGGCTGTGGTGACACGAGGAGCATCAGAGGACGTGAAACACATGCTGGCACTTTGAGAGCTTTGGCATGGGTACAGCAATATACGAGTGTGTGTGTGTGTGAGAGAGAGACAGAGAGGGGGAGAGAAAGAGTCTGAATGCAATATCAGAGTGGCACAGACCTGGACAAGAGCCCAGACTGACAGCGGCTGCTGCAAAAATGTGGGAGAGGGAGAGAGAGACAGACAGACCAAAGAAGGCCTCAGCTCGAGTATCACAAGACTTCAAAACTACTTTGATTGTCACTTCAGAAATAGCTTTGAACTAATAAATGATTTTATTACAACAAAAATGCTCAAAAGAACCTTACAAACTTACTTATATGTGATTGGATGGAAGTTGTTCTGTTATTGTTATAATTATGTATAAGTTCTTGAACAAATTATTGAAGCAATTGCGCACAAAAAGTATTCTCATATAGCTTCATAATATTACGGTTGATCCACTGATGTCACATGGACTATTTTAACAATGTCCTTACTATCTTTCTGGGCACTGAATGTGGTAGTTGTCTTGCTGTCTATGCAGGGTCCGAAAACCTGGAAAAAGGGGCCGATTTCATCAAAAATATCGTAATATGTGTTCTGAAGATGAACAAAGGTCTTACGGGTATGGCATGAGGGTGAGTAATTAATGACAGAATTTTCATTTTTGTTTTAAATGTGAAAATGCACTTTACAAACAAACCAAAAAGCAGCAAAAGATTTAGTGGCAAAGTTTATTCTTCAGCAGCTATTATCCCATTTTTTTAGTGTCCGTGATCCTTCAGAAATATATGCTGATTTGCTGCTCAAGAAACATTTATATTTTATATTATATTCAACGTTTAGTGGTAAGCTAAAGACGACAGCAGCATTTTTACAGTGTTCCTTTTTCATGATACACACTATTAATATACATGCAACAAGGTAGCAACAAATAAAAGTGAAGCGCAAACTGCTATAGTACCTTGGAAAAGTGAGAAAATGAGGAAAGTGACAGACAATCTCATTATGAGCTTAAACAGATGCAGCTAAAATCACACATACAGTTTGCCTACAAATATCTGTATATTATATTCTGCGTGTTTCTGGAGGGATGCAATGCTGTCTTGGCTCTTATAAAATGCACTGATCCTTCTTTAATGAGTGCTGGGTTTTATGTGTGTCGTGAAGGGAGAGGGTGTGACCGTGCGTTAATATCTGCCATAATACCAGACGCCACACACACACATAGTTACGGAGATATTTCGATTTAGAGGCGTGTGGTAAGTAACAGCACACATTAATAAGACCGCTGTGCACTTGAGACATGCTGCACGATCCGAGACCATCAGAATCTGGTTTCCTTTGGTTTTGATCAAGGAGCCATCCAGGACTAATTCAGCAGAGTGATGATTTTGTGCTCCTTCGAGTGTTCGGATCAGATATTGTTGCAGGGTAAAGAAATGGAGAAATATCATTTACAGGAGGGAAAAAATGAAAGGGTTGGAGATGATAAACAGGCAAGATAAAAAAATAAATATTGAAAGCTAACTATACAGTTCATTACCGTAAGACCAAGTCTGCTGAGACTCAGTACTGGGTTCTATTCAAAGCCAGCAGCATACAAAGCTTGGGTTTCAATTATCAGGCTAATGGGTTGGTGCTAAAAGCCACATTTGAAACTCCTCTCACAAGTGCATGTAAATTGATAACATTTCATCCAGTGCTATCTGTTTCTTCACAGAGATGGTACAAAAAAGCTCTAGTCTGACAGGCCAAAAGCACAGCATACCAGATTGAAAATAGTGTGAGTGAAAAGTCCTCTTGTGACTTCAGTGTGAAGTTCCTCTGCTCCTCTATGTAGCGCATTAACAAGGAGGGTAGAACTGTCCATATTATATATTATATACCACATTATATATTTGTTTTATCTAAAGAATATTACATATTACAATATTTACACTGCTGTTCAGAAGTTTGGGACTGGTAAGGTTTTTTATGTTTTTGAAATAATATATTAATATAAAATGTATTTATTTATTTAATTTTTAAAAAATTAATTAATAGAAAGTTCAAAAGAACAGCATTTATTTGAAACTGGTTTCAGTGTAAAAGTCTTTAAATGTCACTTTTTATTAATTGAATAGGTCCTTGCTGAATATTAATTTATTTAAAAAAAAAATCCTACTGACCCCAAATTTTAAATCCCCCTTTCCTACTCTAAATTCCTTATATAATAAATAAATAAATAAATAAATTAGTGCTGTCAACCGATTAATCATGATTAATCACATCCAAAATAAAAGTTTTTGTTTGCATAATATATGCGTACTGTGTATATTTATTGTGTATATAAAAATACACACACATACAGTATATATTTTGAAAAATGTACATGTATTTACATTTTTTATTACATTTTTATTAATGTAATTTATATTATATATAAATATATTTAATATATAAACATAACATATTTTCCTTAAATATATACATGAATGTTTGTGTATTTATATATACGTATTAAATATACACAGTACACACACATATATTATGTAAACAAAAACTTTTATTTTTACTTTAATATTGAACTACTTATTTTTAATCGCGGATAATCATGTGACAGGACTAAAATAAATAAATAAAAAAATAAAATATTTATTTATACATGTTTAGGTAAAATTAGGAAAGTGTGTTTTCTTTCATCTTTTCATCTTTTCTGAAATTTTTCATTGTACAAAACATGTATTCAAACTCCAAACATCAATGAAAAATGTATTCCTCGAGACAGCACACCTTTAAATAGTATTCAAAGGTTCGCATTTGCCCAGATGATGCATGACAGTTTAATATCAGTCCGTTGTAAAGAATAGGTACAATAAAAGCTTTATGCACACATAAATCAAACCTCTGACTAACTCACATCTGACACTACCAGATCTAAACCTGCAGTACATCTCATGAAAATTATAACTCCACAGCTGAAAATAGAATAAAATCTTTGTATAATTCTGTATTTACAGAGACAGCAGAAAACTCAATTTCTTATTTGCGTCATTAAAATAATACAATTGCAAATACAAGATTCTTCGTGTGCATGCAAAGGATTTGTTTCTGGATTAAAGGCATAAAGGCTGCAAGCTGTTTGGAGCTCAGCGTAGGCATGCGAGCCGGATGGCGATACAGGACAGTGTCACCATCAACTAATTAGATTCATAACATCAGGCTGAATGTGGAGGCCACATGATGAATATGCTATCCCAGTGTGACTTCTCCAGAGGGACTCTGGGATACATCGCCTGCTGACAACAAGTGCCCTCAAGCAAGAAGCTGAACATTTAGCCTTGCAGCAGTACAGCTCAATGGGTCATTTGCTTTGCTATAAAAAAAGTGGTCTGCTAGGGAGCAATGCTGCATTAGCTTGTGAATTACTCACCTAAAATGTTACTGTTAGTACTGTGGAGCGATTATGACTGAAATATGTCATTTTTAAGTTAAAATACTTGTGTTTTTTCCATTTAATATGCAGAGATAACAGAAGTTTAGCTATTATTTGCTTTATTCCCCACAAAATGTGGTTCCTTTGCCAACCAGTGGTATGCTTCACAAAAGCATAGTTAGCCAACTGTGTTCACAAGTTCTGCCATTACCAGCGTAGTTCAATCATTTGGTGTTTCTTGAATTTATAGCTCCAAAGAACATTCGCAAACAGCATCACAAAGTTGTGGGGTTGGAACGTCTAAGGTTACGTATGTAACCCTGGTTCCCCGAAGGGAACGAGACGCCGCGTCAAAACGCTTTGGGAACGCCTTCAGCGTGACCGCGCTCTGAATCACGTGTGCAATCAAGCCAATGGAAGAACGAAACGTCACAGGCGGGTGACGTCACTGACCAGGAAGCATAAAAGCACGTGCGCCAGAACGAGCGTCAGCTTCCAGGAGAGAAGCAGCGCTCGCAGGGACGCAGGAGGATGGCTACGAGACGCGGCGTCTCGTTCCCTTCGGGGAACCAGGGTTACATACGTAACCTTAGACGTTCCCCTTCAGGAACTCGAGCCGCGTCGAAACGCTTTGGGAATGAGATGCCCACGCCGCCAGACCCCTAGTCCCTGCCTAGGATGTGCTAGGACAAAGGACAGAGGTACCAGGCGAGACCCGCAGGTCCAATTCATAAAACCTAACAAAGGTCAAAGGTGAGGACCATCCCGCAGCGTTGCAAATATCTTGCATGAGAACCCCAGCAAGAAAAGCTTTGGAGGCAGCCATGCTCCGGGTAGAATGGGCTCTGACCCCTAAAGGAGGAGGGAGGTCAGAAGCCTCATAAGCAGAAAGGATAGCGTCCACTACCCAGCGACTTAAAGTTTGCTTAGAAGCAGGGAGGCCCCTTTTTGGGGGGCCATAACAGACAAATAACTGGTCTGACTTTCTCCACCTGGCAGCCCTGTGGACGTATGCATCCAGCGCTCGCACTGGACACATACAATTAAGCTTCTGCTGGTCAGCATCCCGAAAGGGGGGAGGACAAAAGGCCTGGAGTACGACAGGCCGTGGTGTCGAGGTGGGGACCTTAGGGACATAACCCCCTTTTGGAAACAGGAAAGCTTTAGAAAGGCCTGGCGCGAAGTCCAGGAAAGAAGGGGCCACAGAGAGGGCCTGAAGATCCCCAATTCTCTTAAGGGAGGAAAGAGCTAAGAGAAGGACAGTTTTTAAAGTAAGGAATCTGTCCGAGATTTCCTCAACAGGCTCGAAGGGAGGCCTGCAGAGAGCCTCTAACACCACAGACAGGTCCCAAGAGGGGACACGAGGTCGTACAGGAGGCCTGAGCCTCAAAGCACCGCGGAGGAAACGTGTAACGAGAGGGTCCTTTCCCACGGAAAGACCACCAAGAGGGGCGTGGTAGGCCGCAATGGCCGCCACGTAGACCTTCAAGGTGGAGTGGGATAACCCTGCAGACAACCGGCTTTGCAGGAACTCCAGCACTGAGCCAACTGGGCAGTTAACTGGGTCTTGCTGGCGGTGTCCGCACCAAGAAGTGAAAAGTTTCCACTTCAAGGCGTACAGTTTCCTCGTGGAGGGAGCTCTAGATTGGAGGATGGTCTCAACAACCTCAGTTGAGAGACCGGAAGCTAAGAGGTGCGCCCCCTCAGAGGCCACACCCAAAGCTTCCACAGCTCCGGCCGGGGGTGAAGAATGGTACCCCCTGCCTGTGAGAGGAGATCTCCCCTGACGGGAATCTCCCAGGGAGAGCCGTCGAGGAGAGAAATCAGGTCCGAGAACCATACTCGGCCCGGCCAGTACGGGGCTACTAGAAGAAGGGACACCCCGTCCCGGCGCACTCTCTCTAGAACTCCCGGGAGCAGAGCGATCGGGGGAAAGGCGTACAGACGTAGCCTCGGCCACGTCTGCACCATGGCATCCAGCCCCAGGGGAGCTGGATGAACTAGAGAGTACCAGAGGGGACATTGCGTGTTCTCCCTCGTGGCAAACAGGTCCACCTGGGCTGGACCAAACACTCTCCAGATCTGCTTCACCACCTCGGGGTGAAGCATCCATTCCCCGGGCCTCGGCCCCTGTCTCGACAGGATGTCTGCTCCCAAGTTGAGATGCCCAGGAACATAAACTGCTCTCAGCGAGAGGAGTTTGTCCTGGGACCACACAAGGATCTGGTGCGCCAGCTTGTACAAGGGGCGCGAACGCAGACCTCCCTGGTGGTTGATGTAAGAGACCACCGAGGTGTTGTCGGTGCGGACCAACACATGGCGGTCTCTTAGGTCCGGGAGAAAGTGTTTCAGAGCCCGAAACACGGCCAGCATCTCCAGGCAATTTATGTGCCACGTGAGTTGGCGACCGCTCCACAGACCGCGGGCAGGGTGGCCACTCATGACCGCTCCCCAACCGGTGAGGGACGCATCCGTCGCTAGCGTTACGCGGCGACAAGGAGCTCCCAACACCGGGCCCTGAGACAAGAACCAAGGCTTCCTCCACATGTCCAGGGCACGTAGGCAACGCCGCGTGACCCTGATCATGCGAAGTGGGTTTCCCCTCGGGGAAAACTCCTTGGTCTTGAGCCACCACTGTAGGGGTCTCATGTACAGCAGGCCAAAAGGTATCACGTTGGACGCTGCTGCCATCAGACCCAGCAGTTGCTGGAACTGCTTGACAGTGAGTGACAGGCCTTCCTTCACTCTCTTGACTGCAGTGAGGATCGACTCGATCCGAGCAGGAGACAGACGTGCCTGCATCGTGGTCGAATCCCACACCACGCCCAGATAAGTGGTCCTCTGTAATGGAGAAAGCACACTTTTCTTGGCGTTCAGTCTTAACCCCAGCGATTTCATGTGAGCGAGAACGACATCTCGATGCCGAACTGCCTCCATCTCCGACTGAGCTAGGATCAGCCAGTCGTCGATGTAATTGAGTATGCGGATGCCCTGGAGTCGCAGAGGAGCCAGAGCTGCATCCACACACTTCGTAAAAGTGCGGGGGGAGAGTGCTAGGCCGAATAGAAGAACCCGATATTGGTAAGCTTCGCCCCTGAAAGCAAACCTCAGGAACTTCCTGTGATGAGGAAGGATGGAGACGTGGAAGTATGCGTCTTTTAGATCTATCGTGACAAACCAGTCCTCGGACCTGATCTGAGACACGACTTGCTTGATGGTGAGCATCTTGAACTTCAGTCTCTTGACTGAGCGGTTCAGCAGACGCAGATCTAAAATGGGACGCAGGCCCCCATCCTTCTTCGGAACAATGAAGTACCGGCTGTAGAACCCGGACTCTCTTTCGTGAGGAGGGACCACCTCGATGGCCTCCTTCCTCAGGAGAGTAGCTACTTCCTGTTCCATTACCAGACCCTGCTCGGGGCCCACCAGAGTGGGAGAGACCCCGTTGAACGGCGGAGGTGGTGCGCCGAACTGAATGCGATAACCTCGCTCTACAGTATGCAGGACCCAAGCAGACACATTGGGCAGTAGTTTCCACGCTGCCAAATGATCTACTAAGGGAACCAGCCTCTCGAGGCTGGCCTCTGGTGTTAGGGGGGCCGCTGGAACGGTGTCCTGAAACGGTTGCCCGGCAGGAAGCACCTGAACCAGCGGTCCCAGAGACCCCCGCGGGGGTGGCGAGCTCCCCAGCCCCGCTACGTTGCCGGGCGGGAAAAACTGGGGTGGATGCTCGCTGGAGACCGCTGCGCCCTGAAACACTGGCAGGGTAGGCAGGGCGATCTCCCGGGGGCACGGGGGGGACCCGGACACCGAATACTGCGGTGCTACCCGTTTCCCCCCAGATGGGGCTGCCCCCGGCGGTCCCGACCCGTCAGGACCGCTTGGTCGAGGACCTCTTCGACTGAAGCACGACCCTCAGATCGGGCTTAGCCTGGGAGGTCCTCGACCTAGAGCGTTTGACCACTCGCTCTCGATGGGGAGGAGTGCGAGTGGCCACGCTCTGTTTCTGAGCTTCCCGGTACGAGGAGCTGGTAGACGGCTGGGGCTGCTCCGTCGCAGCAGCCCCGCGAGCCGGATGACGGCGAGGGAGGAACCGCTGGAACGCCGCCGCTTGCTTACGCGCCTCCTGGTATCTGTCGACGACGGCATTGACGGCGTTGCCGAACAGACCAGCAGGCGAAAGCGGGGCGTCCAGAAGGAAGACCCTGTCCTTCTCTTTCATGTCGGACAGGGTCAACCAGAGATGTCTCTCCGCGGCCACAAGGGCTGCCATAGACCGCCCAATGGCACGGGCGGTCTCCTTAGTGGCGCGGAGAGACAAATCAGCGGTCCTCCTGAGCTCAGAGATATCGCTATCTTTGATCTCCTCACCCTCATCCAGCTCTTTGAGCAGGTCAGCCTGGTACGCCTGTAACACCGACATGGTGTGCAGACACGCACCAGCCTGACCCGCAGCCGTGTACCCCTTGCCCACCAGCGCTGAGGTGACTCGCAGCGGCTTGGAGGGCAAGACCGGAGCCTTCAGAGACGATGCAGACTCGGGGGACAGATAGCTCGCGAGCGTCTGTTCCACCCGAGGCATCGCTCTGTACCCTCGCTCATCCAACCCCGCCACATAACCGTAATTATAGGAAGCGGGGATGAACAAGCGGGACGAGAAGGGTGCATTCCATGATCTCGACACCTCAGTGTGGAGATCAGGAAAGAACGGAAGGCTCCGGCGTGCTGGAGGTGGTCGAGACCGCAGAAATCTCTCGTCCAACTTACTCTTCTGCGGTTCGACTAATGGCTCGGCGGGCCAATCGATGCTGAGCTTGGCCACCGCCCGAGTCACCACCTCCAGTAGCTCCTCGTACTGGGGAAACTGAGGTGCTGCAGCCTCATCCACACTCACCACATCAACCTCCTCGGAGGAAGATATGGCGAGCGTGGAGGCCGACCCCCGGGGGGAAGAAACCGCAGCGCGGGCTTCCGATCCCGAAGGCCGGGCAGCGGATCTGGTGGGTGAGGCAGAAGATAGGGGGTCACCCGTCTCCATACCCTCCACCAGATCCAGTTGCGAACCCCACGAGTGCAGCCGCCGCTCCGCCTCGGCGGAAGCGGGACCGGACCCGCGGGGAACGCTGATGAAGGACCCCTCCGCGGAGAAGAGGTCCTTCCGGGAGCGGAGCAGACGCATAGGCAATGCGTCACAATGCGGGCAATCGGCCCGCTCGAGGGCCGATGCCGCATGCTCCGCTCCCAAGCAAGCCACGCATAGAGCGTGTGTATCCCCGCTCGAGATGTAACGAGAGCAGGGAGGAACACACGCTCTAAAACCTGGCTTGCTGATGTTCTTTGACTTTCTCTCACTCTTTGACATACTGTCTCGAAATAAAAGTGGTGCTAACTTGCGACCAAAAAAGAGACAGCACAGACAAACACAGAGCGCTGCTGAAAGACAGAAGCTGACGCTCGTTCTGGCGCATGTGCTTTTATGCTTCCTGGTCAGTGACGTCACCCGCCTGTGACGTTTCGTTCTTCCATTGGTTTGATTGCACACGTGATTCAGAGCGCGGTCACGCTGAAGGCGTTCCCAAAGCGTTTCGACGCGGCTCGAGTTCCTGAAGGGGAAGTACAGTTTTTAACTTATGGTTAGAAACACAGATTCTTGTAAGACATATGGACTTTTCTTAATGAAATTCTTTCATTAATTACTCTCCCTCGTGTCGTTCCAAACCCGTAAGACCTTCGTTCATCTTCGTTCAGCAATAACTATGTTCAAGGCCCAGAAAGGTAGTAAGGACATCAATAAAGTCAATGTGACATCAGTGGTTCAACCGTAATTTTATAAAGCTGCGAGATTACTTTTTGTGCGCAAAGAAAACAAAAATAATGATCCAGAGTTCAAACGTAGGACCCGGATACACTGTGCCTTGTTTACAAGCAGAGGAAGATGCACACTGTGCATAAAACAGTCTGCATAAACATGTCTGAAGATTTCAACAGAGACAGAGGACTTGCAATTTTTTGCCCAGCCTTACTTATTTAAACTAGAATATACCGACGATGAAATAAGAGAGATCTATGTCAAAACACTGGCTTCCGCGTTAGCATCATCACACGCATGCATCGTGATACTCTTGTGAACGCGTGTCAAAGACGGACATGGAGGAAAGGAATGAAGTCTTTATTTTTGTTTTCTTTGTGCACAAAAAGTATTCTCGTAGCTTCATAACATTACAGTTGAACCACTGATGTCTCATAGACTACTTTAATCATCGCTGGACCTTTCTGGACCTTGAATGTGATAATTGCGTTGCTGTCTATGCAGGATCAGAAAGCTCTCGTATTTCATTAAAAATATCGGTAACACTTTAGAATAGGGAACACTTATTCACTATTAACTACGACTTTTTCCTTAATAAATTCCTAATTTGCTGCTTATTAATAGTTAGTAGGGTAGTTGTTAAGCTTAGGTATTGGATTAGGGATGTAGAATAAGGTCATGTAGAATAAGGCATTAATATGTGCTTAATTAACACTAATAAATGGCTTATATTCTAGTAATATGCATGCTAATAAGCAACTAGTTAGTAAACCGTAAAATAAAGTGTTACCACAAAATTTTCTTTTTGGGTAACCTATCCCTTTAAAAAGATCATGCACTTAAGCAAATAAGCAATAATAACAATAAGCTACTGTAACATGTAGTGCATTTTATAGCTTTAATTCCATACAAATGTAAAACAAAACAAAAAAAATCAGCATACACTGTAAAAAAAAACTATTTGTTGAGTCAACTTAAAATAATTTGTAACCTGGCTGCCTTAAAATTTTAAGTTCAGTCAACTCAAAAAAAGTTTATTCAACTTGAAATGTTAAATTATACTAAGTGACAACTTAGATATTTGAGTTGAATCAACTTTTTTAAGGCAGCTGGGTTACTTACCCATCAGTTAAGCAAACACAAATATCTAAGTTGTTAGTACAACTTAACATTTCAAGTTGACTAAACTTATTTTAGTTGACTGAACTTAAAACTTTAAGGCAGCAGGGTAACAAATTATTTTAAGCTGACTCAACAAATTGTGTTTTTTATTTTTTTACAGTGTATGCTGGTTAGGTATGTTTGAAGGACGGCAGCTGGTTTAAGCTGGTCCTTAGTTGGTAATGAGCTGATTTAAGCTGGTCCTGAGCTGGTTATATGCTAGTTATGAGCAGGTCCTGGTCCTGAGCAGGAGCTAGTTGTAGAGGACCAGCACTGACCAGCTTTAACCAGCTCAAACCAGCTGCCATGCTTCAAAACATACCTAACCAGCATATGCTGTTTTTTTTTCAACAGGGTAATGGTGCACAAAATACTGAAGCAGTCCTCAGATGGCATGTTTGTTATTCAAAGTGCTAATCTGACATCAATTTGATCTTGAACTGGTTAAATAGAACAGTGAATTTGCAAATTCCTGAATTGCTAGTTTCTCTAACTATAAAGCACACTAAGTAGTTAAGCAGCAAGATCACAACCCAGCATGAAACCGCAAACACAGTAACACCTTACAAAAAACTGTTTGTTCAATGAACTATAGAAAATAAACTAAGCACTACTCTTTAGCACAAGGTAACCACAAAATCTCAAACACTCCACTAAATGTACCCAACATAATTTAACCCAATACACATTTTACTCAAAAACACATACAGTAACATAATTTTACTCTCCCAATCTGTGCAAAGCATGGTGTTAACTGTAGTCCCAACACATTAAAACAAAGTTAATGCAATGGCATTTAGTTGAACAAGGTGTACAAAAGCTTCCACATTAAATAAATTCTGATTATTTAAACTGTTAATACTGTTAACTTTGAGTATGAGGTTCTGTTTTGTGTGAATAAAGCACCATAAATGTGATTTTTTTGTTAGAATTAGATTAAATTAAATTCAAATTCTATTTCATTTCAAATAATTTCATTAAATAAAATAATACTGCTTTTACTACTACTACTAAAACCACATAAATAATAATACATAAATAAATGATAGATAGATAGATAGACCTTATAGTCCTTGCCCGACCTTTAACCATTTAATAACAAAATATTAAATCTAGTAATTAAGAACTCACTTGATTTTCTTACATTTCTGTTATGTGCAGTATTTCTCATGGCTTCACTTCGCTTACCTGCATGTTGCGCTTTTGTGTGCACTTTGAAGCAAGCTTCATAATTTTGTATAATTTTTTGCAAACATGCTGCTAGCTTACACATTATAATAGCAAAGGTCTACTGTATTGTTTTTCAACCAACTAGTGATGTGATGAAAGTGTTTTTTTTTTCCCTAGAAATGTGTCAGTTTCTTCTCTCACGGGAACAGTCTAATTACCAAACTCAAAGGGTATGAAGACACACCAGCTCCTCCTCACTCTCAATGACCTGTCATTACAAATACGTCTCTTCCGTATATAAAACCTCTTGACTGTCAGCAACCCCCAACTTACCACATATAAATGTCTAATTTCTATAGCATCAAAGCATATGCTCGATGAGGCCCCCGGTTCCACAGATCCAGGATGGCGGTGGACAGGCGAGGGGCCCCCCTGATGCTGAGCAACCGCTGGTGCTGCCATTGACAGACCATCTGTAAGTATGTCACATTGGATTATAGTTCAGTAGGGTGAGTGGAAGAAGGGGAAAGGGATGTCACAATAGGGATGGATGGAATGAGAAAATAGATGAGGGGATATGGGTGGAAAGATCAAACCCACTCCAGGAGTGGGGCCTCAATCAGACAGGTTCTTATCCTGGAAGAGAAGACTTAATCCTCCCATCCATCCCTCCGTCCCTCACTCCCTTATCAAGCCGGCTGCCTGGCTGAGTTGCCGAGGGACACGGGTACCGTGACAACAGGGGTTTTGTGGTCCCCATGGGAACCCAGTGATGAGAGTCATCTAGGTGCACAAAAACCCCAGGGTTTAGGAACAGCATCTCAGTGGATGTAGGAGGATGGGCACACACACACACACACACACACACACATGTTGGGTTTACATGTTTTATGGGGACATTCCATAGGCGTAATGGTTTTTATACTGTACAAACCGTATTTTCTATCGCCCTACACCTACCCTACACCTAAACCTAGCCCTCACAGGAGACTGTGCACACTTTTACTTTCTCAAAAAAACTCATTGTGCATGATTTATAAGCCTGTTTCCTCATGGGGACCTCACAAATGTCCCCACAAGGTCAAAATTTACTGGTATTACTATCCTTGTGGGGACATTTGGTCCCCATAACGTGATGAATACCAGGTGCACACACAATGTAGTACAATATAAATTTTAATTTATACAAAATAAATCATTTTCAGATTAAGATGTATTATTATTATTATTATTATTATTATTAAAGTCTGAGACTTTAAGAATGTATGGAAAAATCACTGTCTGTCACCAGTTTCAAATGTTCTGGAAAATGAACAATGCAAATTTTAGCTAATGCCACAATATTATATGTAATCTGTCAGCAATAATCGAAAAACAGTTTTAAAAAGTGATGATTGTTTGCAACAGGGTCTGCATTTTTCATTGGTTTAAATTAGAGCTGTCAAACGATTAATCACGATAATCGCATAATCGCAATAATCGCATACAAAATAAAAGTTTGAGATTGCCTAATATATGTGTGTGTACTATGTGTAATTATTATGTATATATAAATACAAACACATTCACGTATATATTTGAGCAATATTTACAAGTATTTATTATAATTTTTATATAATTTCTATTATATATAAATAAAATATTTTGTACATAAATAACATATTTCTATAAATATATACATTAATTTTTGTGTTTTATATATATATAATAATTACACACAGTGTACACACATATATTAGGCACACTCAAACTTTTATTTTGTATGCGATTAATTGTTTGACAGCCCTAGTTTAAATAAAAGGTTTTTGTTGAGAGTCGTAGGCTGGGTGTTGGTTGGAATATTAGAACTAAAAGGTAAATAACACACTCATGGGCATCAGTCACTTCACTAAATACTTGCTGGCTAAGAAAAAAATAATTACCTTTAAATCCAGCTTTTTTCAAATCCACGTCATTTGAATATCATGACCTCAATGTATGTCAAAAAGTGCACAAACATGCACAATATATGGTAGTATTTACAAGAAGCAGAGTTTGTGAGTGGCGTGGAGCGGCAACAATTTCCCCTCCGTGCTCCAGGCATTCAATAATCACTCCGCGTCAGCTCTGCTCCGGATTCACCATTTCCCGCTCCTCGATCCACTCCTCACTCAACTGATCAGAAACAACGCTCTGTCTTCACTCCATGACAAGATTTGTGGCTGAAGTATTTCTGTATGTTTTTAAATATCACAAAGTTCTGTTCACAACTTATGAATATATTAAATGAAAAATAGTGGAGTGGTAGTGGAGCATTCTCAGAGCAAGTAAAAACCACAAAGCTCCAACTTTCAAAAAATGTACTCCACACTCCAGTCAAAAATCACACCGCTCAACTCCTCGATCCACTCCCACTCCGCTCTGCTCATACAAACCCAATTCCAGAAAAGTTGGGACATTTCATGAAATGCCATAAATGCAAGATTATATTATCTGTTTATTCTCTTTAACCTTTATTTAATTGACTAAAGTACAAAGAAAAAATATCCCAATGTTTTCAGTGGCCAACTTTTAATTTTATTTTGTAAATATAACTAAATTTAGATTTTCATGGCTGCAACACACTCCAAAAAAGTTGTGACAAAGGCAAAATAAAAATGAAATGGTTATAGAATATCCAAATTAAACTGTTTTAATTGTTAAACAGTTTACAGTAAGCAGGTGAAATGGAAATAGGTGAGGGTATCATGTTTGGGTATAAAAGTAGCATTTTAGTATTTGCAAGCAAAGTTGGATCATGTCTCATCACTTTGTGCCAAATTTCATGACAAAAGTGTCAAACAAATAAAAAAAATCACATTTCTTAAAAGAAAAGAATTTAGGTCTTTCACCAACTATCACACATAATATTGTAAAAAGATTCAGAAAATCCAGAGAAGTGTCAGTCTGTTCAGGGCAAGGCAAGACACCTCAGGTGAATGTGCATAACCTTTGAGCCCTCACATGGCATTGCATAAGAAACCATCATGCTGCAGTTTTAAATATAGCCACATGGGCTCAAGAGTACTTCGGAAAACTACGGTCACTCTACACACTCTGCAGGTGCATCAATAAATGCAACTTGAATTTCTGCTACTCTAGCAGAAAGCTACATATCAGTTCTATGCAGTGATGCCAAGAGGTTCTCTGGGCCAGAGCTCATCTCATAGTCAAAAAGACAATGGAAATGTGTGCTGTGGTTATGTGTGAGTCCAAAAAAATTGATGTCAGGTTCTCAGTACCAAAGACCAAAGGGACCATCCAAACTTTCATCAGCGACAGATGCAAACGCAAACAACTGTCATGGTATGGTGGTGCAGCAGAGCAAACGCCATTGGTGGCTGGAATATGTGCAAAGCTACCATTGAAATGAAGGCATGTATTGGGATTGTACAGACACATATACTGCCATCAAGATAACGTCTTGCATGGGAATTTCATGGTTATTAGATCAACACAATGCCAGGTCTCATTCTGCATGTGCTACAACAGCATGGTTTCGTAGACACAGACTGAATGTGCTAGACTGGCCTGCCCACAGTCCAGATCTGTCTCCTGTATGACCAGTCATGAAAAGGAGAATCAGACGAGGACCACAGACTGCTGAGCATCTGAAGTTTTTTATAAAGCCAGATTGGACAACAATTTTGCTTGCAAAACTTGAAGTATTAGTATCCTCAATTCTCAAACAATTAAACATTGTAATTAAAAGGAAAGTTGATGTGGCACAGTGTTAAACATGCCTCTGTCCCAACTTTTTTGGAGTGTGTTGCAGCCATGAAAATCAAAATTTAGTTGTATTTACAAAATAAAATTAAACGTTGGCCACTAAAAACATTGGATTTTTTTCCTTTGCACTTTGGTCAATTAAATAAATGTTAAAGACAATAAACAGATAGCATATTCTTGATTTTATGGCATTTCGAGAAACATCTCAACTTTTCTAGAAAAATTGGGGTCGTATACCGGGGGTGCATGGAGTACACACATTTCCTGGAAAATCCACACTATCAGATGTTTTGACTACATCATTGCGTTCCGAGATGGAAAATGGCAAAAAGAGAATACAAAAAGTATTCTCGTATATTACGGTTTAACCACATGGACTATTTTATTGATTACTCCCTTTCTGGGCCTTGAACCTGGTAGTTCCATTGTTGTATATGCAAGGTAAGAAAGCTCTCGGATTTCATCAAAAATATTTTAATTTGTGTTCTGAAGGTTTGGAACGACATGAGGGTGAGTAATTAATGACAGAATTTCCATTTTTGGTGAACTGTCCCTTTAAGGAAATTATAAAAGCTTGAAAAAATGCTGTTTAATTTTCCAATAAATGATGATAAATGTTTACATGATTTGTTATATTTAATTGATTTTAAGCCATATGTATGATACAGGGGTTAGATATAGTATTATAGTATTATAGTATAATATTAATATAATTTGTGTTGGCTACAGTGAAAAAGCAAGCATTACAATTAGCCTTTAAGCTTTTCATTTGTCTGTATTTTCAAGTGGTACAAGGGTCCGTACATGTCACTGTGAAATGACAAAATGGACTTCATTGTATTTAAGGAGAAAAAAATCATATGTTAATTTTTATTTTAAAAGCTCTGGTGGGTAAATTACCTCAGTATATATCTAGGTTGTTGACATACAAAACAAATACTTATAATACCAGATCAACAGATAAACATTTTCTAATTATGCTCCGTATGTATGGAACGAGCTTCAAGGTACACTACAAATGGAATTTGTACTATCTCTTGCTTGGTTTAAAAACACTTTAAAGTCTGTTTTTATAGAACAGTGTACATGTTTTAATAACTGATTAGGATTTGTTTCGCTTTTTTTGTAATTTTGTCAATTGCTGCCTATCTTGACCAGGACTCCCTGGTAGAAGAGATATTATATCTCAACAGGACCTTCCTGGTTAAATAAGTAAAGAAATAAATAAATACATAATTGAAATTTTTGACGTTGTATTTAGCAGTGTTTAGCAGTGTAGTAATATAGTTGGGCAGTTGGAGATCCAAGATTCACTTATATTTACCTTTTTTATATACATGTGTACATTTATCAGACACTTTTATCCAAAGTGACTTACAAACACAAAGCAAATTGCCAAAAAGCCAACAATTAGCGAATGTGCGCTATCTCAGGCTTATCACTGCACACTTCAACATCTGCTCTGGCCAGACTTTTGAGTATTATCAAACCACTGTGGACAGTTTTGGAGAGAAGAGTGAGATGATGATTCCCTCCACATTTGCTAAATGTGAATGTATTATAGAGAAAGAGAGAGAGAGCTAATTGTAATTATTACAGACTGACCATTGCTTTGTTTTTATACAATTGTTTAGAACAAAAAAACCCTTATATCTATAGTTTTTCCAAATGAACATGTCCCCAAATTAAGTAGTTTTTTTTTTTTTTTTTTAACCAGATTTAGCTCTCTTCTGAGGACAAATTAGTTCCCAAACGATAGCTACGTATGTGCACACACACAGAGATCGCTTCACCTGCCTCAGCATACCTCCTGGAATGCACAGATGGTCATCTAATGCTTGACATTCAGCAAATGATGACAAGAACAGTGCGATGCCATTTCTCCACTCTGTGATCTCTCTGTTTCTAGAGGACAAGAACTGAAACAGATGTGCGGTGATAAGCCTGAGATAGCGGACCTTCACTAATGTATAGAAACTGCAGAAGCCACTGTCTGTGACCAGAGCTTCAAGAATGTTCTGGGTGATGAACAATGCAAATTTTAACTAATGCCACAGTGCCATATGCTCCGCTATCTCTCAGCAAAACAACCTCTGACTCTGCTGCAAGGTGTGGAACTGCAGAACACACCCAGGTGACCTTCAAGCACTTCTTAAGGGTGCGAGGAATTTGATTTAGCTTGATTAATATGTTTGGATTGGCTTTTTGGAATGGCATGAACACACCAGATCACCACTTAAGTCAAACTCATGGATTTCTTTTGGAACCAGTTTAAACAGCTTTAACTTTAAGATTAAATATAAACAAACAATGGTGCCCTCTAAATATGTATGCTTTAAAATGAAATTAAATTGCAAACAGGGCTGTTTAATAAAATATACTGTAGTGTAGTAAACTATTATGATTAAATAATTTTAGAGCCTATAAAATTCACAGAAACCTAAAAATTCTATTTGTGTATAATATAAAACCCAGAGTGACTGTCATAAACACTTACTATGAATATGCTAATTTGTTTATTAGGCATATTTATGAATATTTTTGACAGAGAAGCTCTGGTGTGGAAGGCTCTCCTGAGAAAATTATGGAGTTTAATAAGGTTGGAAGTAAAGCAATACAGAGATCCGCATAAATATTGCAATGAGGTCTCAACGATTCCCCTGAGTGCTCTCTTGGCAACTGAACAGGTGAATAATGCATGGAAAAGCCTTGGAGGAATAGTGGTATATTTTTGAGCGAGGCACACTGGGAATTTTTGGGACTGCTTTTTTTTTTTTTTTGAGGAATACGAGGTATTTCTAGCTACACATCACATCGTTGATCCTCCCTGTAGGAAAGAAAAGTCACAAATGAGTTTCTTTAATATCTCAATTGTTTCTTCTAGACAGCAATGACATTAAATTTATAGTAATTTATAAAAGAAAATTGAGACTTTCGGTTTCATTACCTGCTTCTCAGATTTTTCTCTTGAGAAAAACGCTCCTCTAGAGTTTTAAAAGAGATCTGAAAATAAACGTAACGTCCTATACATAGATAGATAAATAGAAAAGCTATAGAAAAGCAACATTTGAGCAAGAAAATGTTTCTGTTTACCAATATTCAGTTAAGAAGAAGAATAATTCAGTGAGTTGGTAATGAAGAAGCGATTTATTAATCTTACTGGCTCAATATGAGATGGCTTGTGTAGTCGTATCCCATTTGGTGTGTTTGATGTTGTACTGGCTATCTGTAATATTTCATAACTTTGGTTAATGAGGTGAAACTGTCGGGCCCACATTCAATTTAATGTCTCTTTTTTACAGGCAACTTTGATCTAGTCCATGAAATTAGAACATTAACATGATTTTTCCTTTCAAGATGTAAATGAAATATAGGACTCTCTAGAGGGTGAAATTCAATAATATTACATTCATTATCATAAATGATGGACTGTGTATTCTCTAAATATATTTTTGTAACTTCAAAAAACATGGTGTTATTTCTTACATAACTTTGCTGGCATGTTCAGTGCAGTTTGTACTTGTTTGAACTTTTGTCACTGAAATATAGATTTATGATAACACTTTTTTATATATATAAATGAGGCGTGATTATATGAACAGGATCCTACAAACTACTAAAATCTAATTAAAATCTAATATGCCTCATATTTTCATCCTTCATTTGCTCCAAATTTTAGTGCAAATAGCACCACATGAAAATTAGCTTGCTAATTGTAATAACTGTGCAGCTTTGTACCTTGAAATTGACTCGAGGTTCAGAGGGAGGATGTGAATAGCTCAGACCCCTCAGCTCAATGCTTCTACACACCCCTTTCAACTCATAAACAAATGTCCCACATCTAAAGCATTCCCATAATTGTTATGCTAACCTTGGAAAAGGGAACCAAGCCATTAGCATTTGAAGGAGCTAAATATTAGCCAAGAAAGAGGCTTCGCTCTTTTATAGAAGAAACAGTGCCTCAGAATCCAACCATCTGTGCCATCCGTCCTCTCCACAAAGAGAAGAAAATATTTCACTATAACCTAGAAAAAAAGGTTAGCTGTTTTTAATGGTTTATGTAGGCTATTTAATAAACAGATGTGTCTGGATTTAGAAATGACATTAATGTCATTAGGCTCAATGGAAAAACATGCCTACGTTTTTGAAAAGCTGTACATCTGCCCTTTCAAAATCAATGCAGTTTCCAGCTGAAATGAACAATGAAACAGATTTTAATTCTTTTGACATAAATTATGACAACAGGTGCAGATTATTGTGTAACAAAAACTTAGTTTAGAGTCTTACACAAAACAGTTATGCCCTCAAAACTCTTTTATACTAGTGCATGATTTATAAACTAATACATTTTGACATTTGCATACATAATCAGCTATATATGTATGGCTTTTCTGACAAAGTAAACTTGCTTAGTTACACACCTGGTATAGCAATGCACTTGCTATTCAGAGCATTCAATACAAGTTTCCTAAAACACAAGTCAGTATAAAGGGCTCAGAGATTTGAAGAAGCAAGCTAAAATGGCATAGTTGGGCTCGGCAATGTGTTTTTATCTCAATTTTACTTTGTGTAGGTGGTACATTATTTTCAAATATCTTTAGTGTCATTTACCAAACATTTCATTTCTGAACTGCCACATTACACACAACCAATATAACAAAACATTCACATTTATCTGTCTACAATTAAACTATTTAATTTCCACTATTTGATATGTACAACAACCGGCGTACACTGTCAAAAAAAAAAAATGTTGAATCAACTTAAAATAATTTGTTACCCGGCTGCCTTAAAAAAATGTTCAAGTTCATTCAACTTAAAAAAGTTTAGTCAACTTGAAACTTTAAGTTGTACTAAGTGACAACTTAGATATTTGAGTTAAATTAACTTATTAATCAACAAATTATTTTAAGTTGACTCACATTGCATTTTTTTTTTTTTGTTATTTACAGTATAATAAAACATTGCCACATTCATCTGTTTAGGATCAAACTGAACACTTTTTTTTAAGCATCATTCATTAGACATTTCACTTTGAAAGTGTTGCAAAGTGTTCAAAAAGCAGTGTAAGATCTATTTCACTAAAGGCATGTTTTATAAGCCTGGGCTGTTTTTTATCATGTGATTTTCACCAACCTGTTATAATTACTTTTCTTGTTATCCTACAAAACCTGAGAAAAATATTTCTCAGATGTCACACGCTGATGACACAAGAGGGTTCCGGAACACTGCCGCCAGCTCACAATTTACACATTTTTGGAAGCATTTTACATCATTCTTCAACACCTGGAATTACTCTCATTACTTTTAAGTTCCTGCAGACTTTTTATTAAAACTTTCAAAGCTAGCTAGCTCTGGAAGGTTTAATGAAAACCAAAATGACAACTTGCCCACTGACAAAACAGCAAATATTGATTTAGCACATGGCCGTTTCTCAGCCCAAGAGGACAGGAGCAATCTCTGAACACCGGAGGATAATTTGGATGAATGAAGGGATTAAAAAGGAAATCAGATGAAAGAGTGTGGATGGGGGGATGAGGGTGAAAAGATGAGTTAATGAGTAGGGATCAGGCTTTGGCCTCTCACACTCATTACAACCCACACTACTAATCCTGCACCATTCCCACAAGTGCGCTGTTTTGTTCTCTTAAAAACACATTCCTTCACAAACTCTGAGAAAGGGAGAAGGCGTGTGGATCCGTGTGTGTGTGTGTGTGTGTGTGTGTGTGTTTAAACTGAGGACAAGAGGTGGGGACAATCAATGAGAGGGAACGAGACTGACTGGAGAAACAAGAGATATGACTGGAATTCCTGGAAACAATGATATTCAACTAGCCATTTTCTCAATCTCGCCTTCTCTAAATGGCTGATGTTCATATAGACACGCTCTCCCCCCTCCCTCGTTCCTTCTCTTAGAATTAGCCGAGCATTCCATTCCTCACGGCAGTGGTGTTAGGATCGGGATCAGAGCTGGGAAGAGGCTGTCAGCAGCACTCACGGGCTGCTCGAAAGAAAGAAACAGCAGATGGTGGCCTTTAGTGAGGGCCCTGCTCTTTCAGACCACGGGACGCACAAAACTATTCGAGAAAGAGCTCTCTTTAACTAATGCCCATTCCCGCTCTCTCTTACCAGTGTGTAGGTATGAACCTTCGCTAGCAGATGGCAGATCATTGAGAGCTATTAATTCTTTGAGAGGGTAACGTGCTCTTAGGAGACTGGTTCCTTGGTAGAAAATGCTTGGTTTCAGTAAAAGAAAGGAACTGAAAGGAGAGAAGAAGAGAAAGCACATGACTTTTGAGACAAACTGATTTTTACATTTGACATTATCTTTATAGTTACAATTTTTGGTTTTGTATCTCAATTTTAACCCTTTGTCAAACTAAAAAAAAACTAAACTAAAAAAAACATTGTGATTGGCACAAATTCCAAGTTCTGTCATGAAACTCTAGATGGTGCAAGCTGATGGGCTGTTAACGCAAACTGATGATATTCACAGCGTTAAACTACTTGGCACAAGCTAATTGGTTCATTTTGCCTACGCAGCCAATGAGCTTACTGCTTTACATTTACATGTAAATGGCTGGTTTGCATTCACTAGAACATTTCTCAGCACACTTTCAGAGTTCCTCTGAAACCCTTCACCTTCCCCAGCTCCACCTGTATAGATATGTATGTCTTAAATATGTATGTAATGGCAGTAGCAAGATCCAGTGTTTGTTTTGCAGCAGCAGCAGTAAACAAAAATTAACCATGGTTTTACCAGGAAACATTGTTACTGTCACACCAAGGCTCCATCTGCTTCCTCAGCCCGGAACCACCGGCCGCGGCTCGCTCAAAACCCCCAGTCCTTCCTGTACTCTCCTGGGCTAACAATACCCTAAGTTCCCCCAGGAAAATTTTGGGGAGGGGGGCTACCCCCCTGACCCGCCATGGCCGTCTGGACTGTGTGCTTGGCTGTGGCTTCCCGAGCTCCCTGACCCGCCATGGCCGTCTGGACTGTGTGCTCGGCCGTGGTTTCCCGAGCTCCCTGATCCGCCATGGCCGCCTGGACTGTGTGCTTGGTCGTGGCTCCCCGAGCTCCCTGACCCGCCATGGCCACATGGACTGTGTGCTCGGCCGTGGCTCCCCGAGCTCCTTGACCCGCCATGGCATCATGGACTGTATGCTCCGCCATGGCTCCCCGAGATCCCTCACCCGCCATGGCATACCGGACTGTATGCTCCGGCATGGATCCCTGAGCTCCCTGATCCACCCTGGGCGGAGCCTCCAGGGCGCCCACCCCCCCTCCCCGGTGTATTTGTTACGGTGCGTGTCGCGCCTTATGGAAGGGGGGGGAATGTCACACCCTTGTGGACTGGTTCTGTGGTTTTTCCCTATGTATGCCCTTATTTGGTCTTTCCTGTTCCGTCTTCAATTATTATGTCATTGTTTAATCGTTCACACCTGTGCTCGTCTGATTAGTCTGTGTATATAAGTCTGGTTCTGTTCCCCTTTGGTTTGTCGGTTATTGTTTATGTCACTTCATGTATTTCTTCGTCTTTTTAATTTGTTTGCATTTGGATTCCCTTCTGTTCCTGTTCGTTCCTGCTCCGTTGTATGGATTATAAGAATAAACTGTGTTTCCTGATTTCCTAGTCCCTACTCCTCATTATCGCAAACAATGCTCGTGACAGTTACACACTCAACCTTTGGTAAAATATAGTTTTTGGAAGAAAAAAGAAAGTATGGTTATAAAGAAAAAAACATAAATTGACATTCCCAGAATTCCATGTGTTACCTTTCACATTTGATGTTTTTTCATTGAAATAACTATGTTATCTTCTACGTTTTTTTACCAGTAATGTTAATTAGGGTTGTATATTGCATCTAATGATGCCAAATTAATGTTTATTTCATTATTTAAAGGAGAAGTTCACTTTCAGAACAAAAATTTACAGATAATGTACTCATCCACTTGTCATCCAAGATGTTCATGTCTTTCTTTCTTCAGTCCTAAAGAAATTTTTATTGAGTTTTTTTTTAGGAAAACATTTCAGGATTTTTCTCCATATAATGGACTTCTATGGTGCATCGAGTTTAAACTTCCAAAATGCAGTTTAAGTGCGGCTTCAAACGATCCCAAATGTAGTTGTAACTGGTCCCAGCCGTGGAAGAAGGGTCTTATCTAGCGAAACGATCAGTTATTTTCATTTAATAAAATACAATTTAAATATTTTTTTTAACCTCAAATGCCCGTCTTCTCTTGCTCTCCCTGAACTCTGTATATTCTCACTCAAGACAGTTAGGGTATATTGAAAAACTCGTATTTTCTCCCTCAACTTCAAAAATCATTTCAAAATCATCTTACACCGCTGCAGAAGTACCGACCCAGTCTTTGCAAAGTGAACATACAAAGAAGATCAAACACCCTTAACAAAAAAGGTAAAACAGCGATGTAGGACTATTTTGAAATTGAGGGAGAACGTGAGACGGGAGTTGTTTGATATACCCTAATTGTCATGAACCGGAAAAAAACAGAATTCAGGCAGAGCAAAACAAGATGAGCATTTGACATTAAGAAGTATATAAATTGTATTTTTGTATAAATTGTTATTTTTTTATGAAAATAACCAATCATTTCACTAGATAAGACCCTTCTTCCTCGTCTGGGACCATTTACAACCACATTTGGGAACATTTAAAGCCGCATTTAAACTGCATTTTGGAAGTTCAGGAGCACCATTGAGATCCACTATATGAAGAAAAATTCTGAAATGTTTTCCTCAACAAACAAAATTTCTTTACGACTGAAGAAAGAAAGACATGAATGTCTTGGATGACAACGGGGTGAGTACATTATCTGTACTTTTTTGTTCTGGAAGTGAACATATCCTTTAAGTATTACCATGATGGTGTTTAGTATTTGTGTGAATGACATAGTGCACCTTCAGTATATTATTAGTATTATTTACACTTTCTATACCATCTATATGTTTATAAATGTAAACTTAAGTTAAACCTGAAAACAGAAAATGTTGCTACCATAGTTTTATGGTAAAATTCTGACACCACACCTGCTAGTTTTCGACTGTAATGTTACAGATTTACAGATTTTTTTTTATTTATTTATTTTTTTCTGAAGTGGCTAACTCATACAAATTCATATGACCTCATTTGCATGATTTTGTATGATTTCTGTGAGGGGCAGGTTTAGGTAATATCACACAATTAAGAGTATGGTTCAGACTAAAAGCACAGGTCTAATATTGCTTTTACAAAACAGTTCAATTAATATTTTAAACTTAGTATGGTCCCATACAAAGCCACAGCAGAATTTAATATCTCTGAGCAAAACACGGTTCATAAATTAGTTAAGCAAATGATTCAATGACTCCGTCATCAAGAGAGTCTTTAACTTTGTCTCAATTTAAAGGCTGCACCCTCTTTCATCTAGGCTGCTTCATTTCAGAAAAGTAAGAAAGAAATAGAGTACATCATTTACGCCCCATGAGGAATAACTGTCACGAATCCTGACCGTGGCCCTCCGTCCGCTAGTCACCAGAGGTTGTTACATGACTGTCACCCCGGACTACATTTCCCATGTTCTATTTCACTGATTACATTCTCACCTGCAGCCAATCACACACACTATAAATACAAGACTTTAACCACCATTCAACGCTGAGTATTGTTTATTGGTACAGAGCCAGTCAACTCTAGTCTCATCTTGTTATTACCTGATTGCCCGTTACCCAATCTTCTGCCTGTCTTGGATTTCTCTCTCATCTTGCTGTTTGGACTTCTTGCCTGGATTATAGCCTATTTTTAGGGATGACCCCTTTGTCTTGCCCTCTGGATTACGTTCGCTGCCATTTAACCCACGCCTGTCTCGTCTACAATATACCTGTTTGCTGTTGTGATCATCCTGCCTGTTCGAACATGTCTTGGAATAAAGCTTTGCATGTGGGTCCGCATGCCTCTCGTCTCGCTCACTCCTTAACAATAATGGTTTTATAATCAGTTTTATAATAGTTACATTTCTGAAATGAGACATTGCTGAAGTATGCGGCTGACGAATGTGACCTCGAAAGTGTGCAGCCTTTGAAATGAGACACAGCTACTTGTTTTGTTCCTGCATGAATGAGTGTTTTGAAAGAATTCCTTGAAATGAATGATGTAATGACTCATTTATAAAGACAGTGACTTGTTGCCACCTACTGGCATAACAATAGGACCTACACAAAGAGTCGGTGAAAAATTCCCACCACTAATACACAGACTGGAATGTGTAAACACAAAGAAGTGGACCAAAACTGTTTATCAGGCCCTGTCCACATGAACACAGGTATTTAAAAAAACACAGATTTTTCTTTGCAGTTTGGCTGTTTATCCACACACAAACGTAGCCGGTGAAACCGGAAATTTTGGCTTGTGACATCGGAGTGCGTGCTTTTTTCAGGCTTCTGATTGGCCAACATAGGTATACGGTTAGTTACCACCACCTACTGGTTTGGCATGCTCTTGACATGGCTTTATAGAGCATTTTTGACAAGATTTTTTAAACGAACACACATACCCTTGTATAGTACACTGTAAAAAATAAAAAACAATTTATTGAGTCAGCTTAAAATAATTTGTTACCCTGCTGCCTTAAAATTTTAAGTTTAGTCAACTTGAAATGTTAAGTTGTACTAAGTAACAACTTAGATATTTGTGTTTGCTAAACTTAACAGATGGGTAAGTAACCCAGCTGCCTTAAAATTTTAAGTTGATTCAACTCAAATATCTAAGTTGTCACTTAGTATAATTTAACATTTCAAGTTGAATAAACTTTTTTGAGTTGACTGAACTTAAAATTTTAAGGCAGCCAGGTTAGAAATTATTTTACGTTGACTCAACAAATTGTTTTTTACAGTGGTGTGGACTAGGCCTCATATTGTAACACTGGTCAAATCAGATTTGATGATTAGAACTAGCTGTTATCTAAGCTTATTTATTTTGCTCTCCAAACTATACATTTAGATTTTATTGATGGTAAATTTGTATGGTTCCATTTTCTATTAGTGACCCTTAAGGCAGATCTGAGACTCATTTTTGGGTTGTGATCTCCAGACACTTTGGTCTGCTCTTCCACTCAGAAACAGCTAGACTTGATCTTCATACTCAGCTTAGACATAATGGCCAAGATATTCTCTTGAAGGTGCAGCTTCTTAAAAACCAAATGTGTAAGTAAGCATTTACTTACACAAAAGAGTAATGTGTTAATTTCCACAAAGCTAAAACAGATGGAAAAATTACCAGAATGAAATCATCAAGCTGTGAACATAATTTATCATAAGCTGGAGGGAAAGAGGATTGCATAAAATAACAAATGGGACCTGTTTTCTATGCTGGTCTTCTAGAAAGAAAGTATGTGTAGATAAATAAAAGCAGCATTTTGACATTCTCATGTTGTTCCAATTCTGTATGATTTGTTGATTTCTTCCTTTTAGGGAGGGAACCTTAAAAATTAAAAGACAGCATCATCAAAGTGAACTAGAAACGAAAATTGAAGTAGTTAGTATTGAAAATCTTGACATCCGCCTGCCCTGAGAGAAAAAGAGTTATCAGATTCATAAATGAATCATTCTTGATATTTTTTTTTCACTTGATCCAGTTCATAAAAATAGCCTAAATGACTCATTTAGTTCTCAGCGATCCAGTCAGAAGAGTCATGGGTGTATAAATACATTTTCATTTTTGGGTGAAGTATTCCTTTAACTCACCTCAAGTTTTCAGTTAGGTCTATTTGCTACAGATGAATCCTTATTTATTGTGCAGGTGTGTGGGTGTGTTTATGTCTGTATGTTTATGTGGGTTTATGTGTGCACACACGCCC
This sequence comes from Labeo catla, assembly GCA_012976165.1. Taxonomy (NCBI): domain Eukaryota; kingdom Metazoa; phylum Chordata; class Actinopteri; order Cypriniformes; family Cyprinidae; genus Labeo; species Labeo catla. Next base: position 533,322 of record VONZ01000168.1, read on the forward strand.
ATCTTCAGAAGCAGTCTAATGTTTGGAAAGCACGGAGCTATCATTTCTGCATCGCTGCATCCAGGATCACACAACCCAGCTTAGACTGTCTGAGTATGTGATAGACTTGCATAATGTGCTATAATTTCGAAGCCATGGCACGAAACTTACAAAGAGAGTAAAGCGTTTATTTGCAGATGTATGTGTCTACGTGGAAGTGCGAGAGTATTATAGCAACTGCTTACACAGGTCTCTCTGTAAATACTGTAGCACCTGTGTAAATGAATATGAGAGTTGTTGTCTGTTTAGCGGGAGGATAAGAAACGGTCAGACCCACTAAATAAACTCCATCGGCTACAATGATAGACAGAAAAACAGCAACCGCCCATCACAGTGACAACAGTTTGCATCGCTGATCAAATTTAATTGAAGCACATACAAAATTGCTAAGGCTTATATTGAATGTTATGATGGTTTGTTTAGTCTGGATATGGAGCAGCAGTAACACAACAGCAAGGTACAACACTAGTCCACAACGATCATGCAGACTAAGCAACAATTTTTATGCCTGCATCCACCCAGCTATCTGGAATAGGGAAGTTACAGCAAAACAGTTTACAGAAGTGAAAACAGCATCTGCTTAAACATGTCTAAGCATTGTTTTTTTTTTTTTAAAAAAGGCATTTGTTCTTTGCGTGAGAGATTTGTTCGGACTAGTCATGAGGTCATCATAAATTTGGTCACAAATTACTTGGATTTCATTCTCTCGTTTTATTCTTTAATTCAGTAAAAGATCTGTATCTAATAGGTTCGAGCCCTTGTGAAAAAGAAGTAAACTTTAAATGATTTTTTTTTTTTTTTTTAGATTTGTTTTCAAACACTTAATTGTGTGTTAATTGTGCTCAATTGCAAATATATTAAAATGTATTATAGTTTAAATTTATATTAAATGCAATTAGCAGAACTTAGAGTGCTTCAGTATATCTTTACATGTAATTTCTTAATAAATTCTTTAAAATATAGTTAAAGTGTACTGCCGAATGTACTGACAAGGATTTATTTATACTAATATGTTCACGTTACTTATTTCTCTAATGTGTTTTAAAGCATGATAAAAGATTATTAAAACAATGATTTAAATTTTACTTTAAAGTAAAACTTTTAATTTTAAAGTGTAATTTTAAAGTGTTTTAAAAGTGTAATTAGTGTATTAAGAAACAGTCATGAAAATGTATTCTCTTTAAGTGCATTTAAAGAGATAGTTCACCCAGAAATGAAAATTTGATGTTTATCTGCTTACCCCCAGGGCATCCAAGATGTAGGTGACTTTGTTTCTTCAGTAGAACACAAACAAAGATTTTTAACTCAAACTGTTGCAGTCTGTCAGTCATATAATGGCAGTCAATGGCTACCAAATCTTTGAGAGTTAAAAAAACATACACAAACAAAACCAAATTAAACCCTGCGACTCGTGACGATACACTGATGTCGATCGGTTTGTGCGAGAAACTGAACAGTATTTATATAATTTTTTACCTCTGATTTACCACTATGTCCTACTGTCCTGAGCGCTTGCACAGAATCTGGCACGTGACGTGTACGCGCTATGGCGTAGTATACGCAAATGGCGGAAGCGATCTGCGCTTATACGTCACTCATTGTTTACACTTTGTACAGAGATCACTTACGGCGTTTACGTATACTATGCCAGAGCGCGTACACACGTCACACGCCAGATGCAGTAGGACAGTAGGACAGTAGATCTTTTTTTGTTACAGTAGTCAAATGTGTATTTACAAAAATTAACAACTGACCATCTGCCATTGATTGGATAAACAAATAGACCCGCCCCCAAACTCACACCATTGGCTGAAACAGTGTTGCTGTGTTGGGCTAACAGCTTTTTTTTTTTTTTCACAGAAGTCTGGGGTGTTTTGTGAAATTAAGTATATGAAGAATATGAATAGTCTGTGTATGGCATGGCAAGACACCTCAGGTGAATGTGCATGACCTTTGAGCCCCCAGATGGCATTGGATAAGAAACCGTCATGCTGCGGTGTTAAATATAGTCACAGGAGTATTTTGGAAAACTGCTGCAACTATACATCAATTCTATGCAGTGATGCCATGGGTTCTCTGGGCCAGAGCTCATCTCAGATAGTCAAAAAGACAATGTAAATGTGTACTGTGGTCAGACGAGTCCATGTTTTAGCTTGTTTCTGGGAAAAATGGTTGTGAGTTTTCAGTACCAAAGACCAAAGGGACCATCCAGACTTTCATCAGTGAGAGATGCAAACGCAAATGACTGTCATGGCATGATGCTGTGTGGTTTCGTAGACACAGACTGAATGTGCTAGACTGGCCTGCTTGCAGTCCAGATCTGTCTCCTATTGAAAATGTATGACCAGTCAACAATTAAACATTGTAATTAAAAGTAAAGTTGATGTGGCACAGTGTTAAACATGGCTCTGTCCCAACTTTTTTGGAGTGGTTTGCAGCCATGAAAATCAAAATTTGGTTATATTTACAAAATAAAATTAAAAGTTGGCCACTTAAAACATTGGACATTTTTTCTTTGTACTTAAGTCTAATAAATAACGGTTAAAGAGAATGAACACATAACATATTCTTGATTTTATAGCATTTCATGAAACGTCCCAACTTTTCTGGAATAGGGGTTGTAGTTGTCATTGTATATTAAAATGGATATTAGAAATTACACACTTCACCTTTAAATTAAAAGACTTACATTTATCCATTCAGTGACATTTATCCATTCAAAGAGGTTAATTTTCAAGATTTTGTTAAGGATGAAAAGACACATTTAATAAGTTCTGTAACGGTGCCTACGGACATCAGGCGTTACAGTGTATCCTGTTGCCTGGGGGCTGAAACAGAGAGTGAGAGAGAAAGAGACAGAGAGGTATTCTGGGAAAGGTTACCATCAAAGATTCATACACTTGTCTCTTTTGAAGAGCTGTCTTTGAAAGAGATAGTGAGATGTGTGTTCTCTTCATCTGAATGGACACAACTCCCATCCATGAACTAGGACATCATCAGGAGCCATAACTAATACACAAAACACAGAGCACAGGCAGATTATCCATTATTATCATAAGAGAACATGAACCATGTATTCAAAGACATGATAAATGCACATTAAAACATATTTCGGTCATTGAAATGTCAGTGTCTTAGAAATGTATGCATTGTATTTACATTGGTTTCATATGGATGACTCTAAAAATGTCATGTGGTCTAACCATTAAGTAAAACATATTATTTGTATTTTGAATAAAAAAAGTGTTTTTTTTTAAGGAAAAGTCCACTTCCAAAACACAGATTCACATATAATGTCCATGAACATCCAAGATGTTCATGTCCCTCTTTCTTCAGTCGTAAAGAAATATTTTTTTTTTTGAGGAAAACATTTCAGCATTTTTCTCCATATGGACTGCTATGTTGCCCTGATTTTGAACTTCCAAAATGCAGTTGTAAATGATCCCAGCTGAGAAAGAAGGGTGTTATCTAGCGAAACGTTATTTTCATTAAAAAAAAAACAAACAAAAAAAAAACAATTTATATTCTTTTTAATGTCATATGCTCATCTTGTCTTACTCTGCCTAAACTGTTTTTTTCCGGTTCATGACAGTTAGGGTATGTCGAAAAATTCCCATCTCACGTTCTCCCTCAATTTCAAAATCGTCCTATACTGTTTTACATTTTTTTTAAGGGTGTTTGATCTTCTTTGCATGTTCACTTTGCAAAGACTGGGTCAGAACTTCTGCAGCGATGTAGGATGATTTTGAAATGATTTTTGAAGTTGAGGTAGAAAATACGATTGGAGTTTTTTGACATACACTAACTGTCTTGAGTCAGAATACACAGTGTTCAGGGAGAGCAAGACAAGACGAGCGTTTGAGATTAAAAAGTATTCAAATTGTATGTTTTTAATGAAATGCCTGATCGTTTTGCTAGATAAGACCCTTCTTCCTCAGCTGGACTCGTTTACAACCGCATTTGGGATTGTTTGAAGCCACATTTAAACTGCATTTTGGAAGTTCAAACTCGGGGCACCATATCAGTCCATTATATGGAGAAAAATCCTGAAATATTTTCCTCAAAAAACATAATTTCTTTACGACTGAAGAAAGAAAGACATGAACATCTTGGATGACAAGGGGGTGAGTACATTATATGTGAATCTTTGTTTTGGAAGTTTGGACTTCTCCTTTACCGAATATTATAAATATTATATTCATATTATTATGTTTTAGGGAGTTGCACCAAATGACATAGTACCAGAACTAACCTTGCTAGTGAAGTCAAATGATCTAATATTTTAAAAGACTCTACATGCACCACATAAAAATAATTAAAAATTTACTGTACTTATGCATTATAAAATGCACCTTTTCATACCTAGAGGAACCTTTCTCATACCTCATACCTGAATAAAATCATCTTTTTAAAGCTTCTCGGCCCTGAATTACATGTGAGATGTGGTAAGCATTCCGGTAATGGCCTTGCAGGTTCCCTTTTAACTAAAGTATTACCAACCAATGCAAGTTCTGACTAAACAAGAATAGAACGGCAAGGATTTTTGTTGTGATGTGCTAATTGCAGGGCTTTATGCATCGTAAGTGGTTTTGTTTTCAAAGCAGGACGCCAGTGCTATGTTTTGAGGACCCCTTTTCAGAACATGACGGATAGCGCTATTTGCAAACTCTTTGCACCTGCTAAGCTGCAGGGTGTTTGGCCAACCCACCTGCAGAAAGCAAGTAGAATTTTTCATGACAAAGACTCATGATTACCTAATACATATCACACACACATACAAATTCTACCCAGGCAGAATGTTATACACGATTCCATGCATCAAGGAAAAAGGAAAGTGGATTCTAACTTGTTGCCACCAGAGGGGAGGCATTTGCATCGCCTTGGCAACTTGCCACGGATGTGAGACAATTTGAAGGTGGGCTGCTGCGAATAAGGGACATTACGGGACAGGCGCCGGACTGTCTGTGGTGTGAGACCCATGAATCTACCATGAGGATTATGGAAGCATGGTCTGCAATGTGGCAAGGCTGGCACACCAAATTAATGAAATGACTTTGGATAAACAGTGATTCACTCATGTTTCATAATCAAAAACCTCTTATGTAGAATGCCTGAATGAAAGACGCCTACAGAACAATATATTAACGTTCGTGACTCTATGAGCATTTTGTGCTGAGGTGACTGATCATGTACTGTATGAGTGAATGAACTCAAACTATTTGCCTTGAAAACAATATCCAGCTCTTTCAATGATGTATGAAATGTCTGAACATTTGATAAGAAGTTTGCAAATGGTTATTTTCTGTGTAAGTAATGTTTTAGAAACTGGCTTTTCCTACCATAATTAGAGCTTTTTTTATTTAGTTCATTAATGTAGATTCCATATGTCCAGTCATGTTCATGATTATCTTTTTAAAAAATATATTTTTATGGCAACACTTTATAATAGTTGTAAACAGGCCGTTACTTTATGTTAAATTATAGTTTTCATACAGGAATGGTGCCACAAAAATATTGTATTGATTTTTATTATTATTATTATTATAGTATTATACATATATATAAATTGCTTATTGCTTATTTTGTTTTATTATTGTTGTCGAATGTTGTTGAACAGCTATTAAATGGCCTACAACAGGTAACTGACCCCATACTGTATATAGGGCATGTTGACACAAAACATCCATTATTTATTTTTATTTTTTTCTTTTCTCATACAGGAAGGACCGGGATTTTTACTCCATGTTTCTCAGTTTCAGTTTCTGAATAGATGCAAGTTATCACGCTTTATAGGGTAAGTTGTCACAGTGGAATCTGCTATTAAACAGTCTAAGGATTTTCAGCTAAACGTAAACAGAAAAATAATTGGTAACACTTCATAATAAGGTTCATTATTTAACATTAGTTAACATAAGCTAAGAATGAACAAGACTTCTCCCTTACAAAAATTATCCATGGTTTTACTACAAAACAAAACAAAACAAAACAAAACAAAACAAAAACATGGTTACTATAGTTAAACCATGGTAACCACAAATTAACCATGGTCTTGCTACACTGACCATAGTTTAACCATGGTATTTGTAGTAAAACTGTGGCTACATGGTAATACAAATGGTGCCAAACAAACCATGGTTACTACACTTTTACTATAATGAAACCATGGTTAATTTTCATAAGGGCTGCAGCATTTATTAATCTTGGTTAATGTTAATTTCAGCATTTACTAATGCACTGTTAAAATCACAAGTGTTTGTTATTTCACTGTGAACTAACAATGAACAACTGTATTTTGATAACTAACATTAACAAAGATTAACAAATAGTGTAATAAATGTATTGTTCATTGTTTATGTATGTATAATACATTAACTAATGTTAACAAATGACACCTTATTGTAAAGGGTTACCAAATAATCTTAAAAAATCAAAACAATTCATTAAAAAGCAAAAGTGTACAAGACCATGTACAAAATAAAAACTTATTTTTAATATCATGATATGAAACACAAGACAATTTGCCCCAATAAAAGCAGTGCTGATGAGAGACTGATGTAAATCCTATAAACACAATACAATCTTCCAAAGTAAAATTTTACAATAACATTTAATTAGTTAAAATTAACTACTGTGTGCATTAGTTATCATGAAATAACAATGAAAAGCATGACATCTTAGTATGCTAATTCCAATTACTAATGTATAATTACAATCAAAATTTGTATCTGTTAATATTATTTATGTAACTAACATGAACTAAGAATGATCAGTTGTATTTTACAAACTAACGTTAACAAAAAGGAATAAATACTGTAACAAATGAACTGCTCATTGTAATGCTTTAATGTTAACTAATAGGACCCTCTTGCAAAGTGTTACCACTTTTAGTTAAATTAGCCTTTTTATCTATTTAATTGAATAGTAACGTTTTATTGTTTTTACTTGACTCAAAAGCTAGCAAACATTTAAATTTTAAGGGCAGAATTCACAATGAATAAATGAAATTGTTTTATTAGGTGTTTTAAATTAACATGCAAAACCGCTTCTAGTGAATATTTTCATATTTAGAATTAAAGCGAGTTACTCAGATACAGCCTCTGTGACAAATCCCCAGTGTGACAACTTGCCCCGGTCTCCACTATGCAATTTTAAAGCTCCAAGGCATAAATTAGCCTACTTACATTGTAGCTATGACCTGCTAAAAATGTAGGCTAACAATGGAATGATTTCTTCATAATTAACGAATGAAAATCTTGGTGCCTCTTTCTTTCTTTCTGTATCTGAAACACATACAAACACACACGCGTAAACACACACACACACACACACACACCGAGACGTTTCCACCAGCAGCCTGTTATTTGCGCTCGAGTCCCTCCGCAGTTACAGGTCGCGCGCTGCTCCATCATCACGGGAGCTCGTGACTGACCGGTTTCTCCTCGCGCAGGACTGTCAAAGCTCGAGCGGGTGGCGCCTCCCCTTTTCCTCTATATATGACCAGCCTCAACTCATCCGCTGTTTTACACTGTGCGTTCCCACTCAGAGAGGAGATGTGGTCAGGATAGAACTGCGCTCCTTTTCTTGCGTGCACCAAATCGCGTTTTTAAACGAAACCTCTTGTTGCGTCCCGCGCACGTTTGTGTTTTTGTTTCCCCCTTCTCGTTTAGCTCTTTGTGGTTTTGTTCATTACAATGAAGGCCAGCGCACCGGTTCGCCCTCATAAGGTTTCTTCTGGCTGCAGTCAGCTCTCCTTGCGTTATTTGTCGGAGCGCAGCCGATGCAAAATGGAAGAGGAGGATCTTTTCTGTCTGCAGTACGACATGAACGACTGCTACAGCCGACTCAAGCGCCTGGTGCCCACTATTCCGCAGGATAAGAAAGTCAGCAAAGTGGAGATCCTCCAGCATGTCATTGACTATATCCTGGACCTGCAGCTGGCGTTGGAGACGCACCCGGCTCTCCTGAAACAGACGAGCCCACCCGCCTCCACACGGACCCCTCTCACACAAATCAACACAGAGCAGGTAAGCAGGACCCGAAACCTTCGTCAACATTCACTAAACAACTATGGTGTTACTGTCTGTGCACAGTAGCCCGATTACGCACGGAAGTGACAATAGTGTGTGTCTCTGTGAATTGCACCAGACCAATATGATGCTGTAGATCAGATGCTGGAGGCCTGTGTTTCCTTGTTCTTTGGCAAAATGTAAAAACAATTAAATGTTCAATTATATTCATCTAATCTTATATAAAACCTGAATATGTACTATATATCATGTTTCAACCATGTAGGCATATTTTATTAGATCTAAACCTTTGTATGTGCGTGTATGTGTGTATGCATATTTGTAAATATTATCTCCTGTATGGTCATTATTAATTTAAATACCTATGTACAATAGCTTATTGATGGCTATTGTGGCCCTCATCATTAGCCGCAGTGAGAATAAACGCACCTGTTTCATTTGCTTTCAGAGGACGACGGGTGTCAATAAGGAAGACTCAATTTTGTGTCGCTGAAATGTTGCACACCGGTGAGTACATGAAATTCAATATAAAATATTCTCAAAGGACTCATCCCATGTCTCACATAAGGCTACGTACAATAATTCATCCAACGCACTGGGAAAATCGGTTCTTTGGCACTTCTGTGTGTTGGCATGTATCTTGTTCTGTATGGACGGTCAAATACTGCTTTTAATTATTAATTTAATAATTTTAAAATTATTTCTCATCACATTTCATGTGATTCTTTTGTTTTTAAAACATGAAATTGCTGTTTATTTATCAACTCCTATTAGATATACATTTTAGAGTTTTGCTGTCAAAATATGGTCACATTTTTATTTCTAAACAAAAAAAAGTGTAGTTTTAATCAGCCTGCATTAAGACTATTTTCAAACAAGCTTCAACACACGCAGCAGTGGAAAAAGCCAGAGAAATGCTTTTCATTACCCAGAATTCACAGCTAAAGAACAGGGCTGAACTGTCAGGATAATTGGGTAACAGACTTCTAATAGAGCTGGCAGCACATGCAGCTGCAATGGCTATTATTAATAGAGCCATGACAGTAAAAACCACATAGATAGAAGTTATTACCATAATATTCCTGTTAGTATGAATGCCGGTTTTTGTGACAATCTGTCTACTTGCGCTTTCCGCTCTGGCTGGACCGTAACTCTGGCTCCCGGAGGCTGGCAGCCGCTCGAACCCAGCTGTAGGTTGCGCAATAGCTGTCCACTCTGTGGTTGGCTTGCTAAAAGGGGGTGGGGGGGTGTACGGTAGCTCCAGAGTGAAGCCGAGTCAGGGCCGATTGGCCCGCAGCTGTGTGTGGGAGCACGTATACGCGCGAGGTTAGCGGTCCGGGCCCGTGTAGCACGGTGCTTGTTGTCTGACCTGGTTTGTTTTGGGTTGTTGATCAAGCATGCCCTCTGTTTTGTCGGTGGCGCCAGTCAGTCTGGAGCACACAGTTCACACACCCCTTCTATTCATTCCTCTCTCACAGGTGTGCACTGAACCCATCCAAAGCCAAGCCCAGCTTCACCAGGGAATCCAACACACACCAGGCCCAATCGCAGGGGAGCAGCACTGAAACTAATAGCTACTAAATCATAATATGTAAACATTTTAACGTCAGCTGTCAAAGATGCGGTGAAGCCAGCCAGATTTCTCCTGTGCCCATTCTGTTCTCTCTCAGTGGGGGAAGCACTGAATTTGGACAGGGAATCCGAACCCCCTCACCCGCTGGAATTCCAATTGGAACATAACTAAAGACACCTCAGATTAAAAAGCCCTGCATCTAATTTTACTAAAAACATCAGACTGTAAAGCTTTATGAATCAAAATGTAAACATCTGACATCTTTGTTAGGTGATTTGTGTTGAACAGGGATTTCCCTGCTGTTTAATATTGTAAAGAACTACGATACGTGTCGACTTAAATAATACTGTACATAACAAGGAGGATGTTCTATAAATGTATGTGTAAGAGAATATATGTTCAACCAGCTGATTGTAATTATTCTAAAATATTTTTTATCGAAAATGTTTTGTTCTGTAAATATTGTGTTTTCACATAAATGTAGTGAATGATTACATGATGTTCTGCTAATAAAGGTCTCACATCATAAACTAATTTGCTCATGCTCGCTTTTCTGTCCGTTAAATTAGTCGTGAGCACAATTACTAAAACATGTACAATAAACCGTTACTGGCTTGCCGACACGTGAATATGTTTAGAAACGGTTTCATTTAAATCAGTTAATTGCTGAAGGCATGGGATATTACTTTTCATCCATTGAATAAATCATTTGAAATGAATGAGAAAATTCTTTACTGGACGTCACTTATGGAAGCAAACAAATAACCCTTCACAAAATATAATTTCATCTTATTTTAGCAATGGAGACTAAATTTGTTTTCCATTAAGGTGAAAGTTAATTTCATTCATAATTGCATGCTTACTGTATGTGAGCGGTGATACAACAGAAGTAACATAAATGTATGCAGACTATTCTATTAGGCAAACATTTAAAACCCTGTAATACAAGTGTGTTATGTGATCTTTGAAAATGTTTTAATTTCTAATTCATTCAGGTTTTCTTTTTTGCTTACAGAAGCACAACCTTGACCGTTTTCAACAGTATATTTTATGTACATATTTTATAATATTCATACATTGTGAACTATTGCTAGACACCTAAAATCTCACTTTCCTTAACTGTATTTATCCTGTAACCACAGTGGATAAAATACACAGTGTTTGAGGGAATGAAAAAACATCTTTAATCAACAAGATATATTTAACTGTCATTCATTTCTGCTTCGCCTTCTGTCCTGGATCTGTTCGCCATTTGTTTCTGGCAAACCAAAAGATTTGAGACATTTTTCTTGCCCTGTGTTATTATCAGACTGCATTGAAGGAACTGTACGGCAGCCTTCACGTTTAGAAAACACTGACACTCAGGGTGACAAAAATACAAAAGATAACTGTATTGTCTGATGTTATATTACAGATAAAATTATCTGGCTATTTGTCACTGCTTAAGAAAAGTACAATAGAAAACCAGGTTTATTTTGATACAATACCCTCTCATCTTTGTATCTGAATATCAGAACCGAGTAAATGATACCGATTTTTCTGTATTGCATTGTTCATTGTTTACCTATCTGTGGACTGTTTTACGCTTAAGCCTGCAGTCTCTTCTCTGATTGTGCCCCCTAATGGACTGATCTATTTTAGAGTAGATTAAGAAAAACAATAAGTCAGTTGAACCAAATATGCAGATTCTGCAGGTATTCCACATTTTATCTCTTCTAACATTGTTTGCATAGTAAAATCGATTCCGACAAAAGAAAACCCCGAGCGTTTTTGCACAGTTAGCAGCCTTTCTCTTCCCCCTTTCTCTCTCCATCCCTCTCAAGGTTAAAAACAACGGCGCCCGTAGATGTCTGTGGGATACTGTAGATACCGCCTGCAGATTTGCAGCGTCTCCCAGCATGCTCTGAGGTCACAGCGTCACATGTTCTCGGATTCTCAGGTTTTGTGCTTCTCAGCTATTTTCAGCTTTGCCGAAATGAGAAATTCCAAAAGGGCAGGGGAATATTGTGAAAAAAGATGTGACCCGCTGTCACCGTACACACTAATAGAGGCTCCTGAGGGCCCCTCATTCCCAGCAGGTACAAAATGCACCTGTGTGTTGCTACTACACACAAAGCTGACATACTGCTTATGTCATCCAGGTGTAGAACAAATATACACAGTGGAATAAGCCACACCTCCCCTAGCTGTCAATCATCTGGTCATATATAACCAGATATGGATTTAAGTCAGTTAAACTGATGAATATTCCAAGAATATTTTTAATGAGAAATAATAAGAAACCCTACATCCTGTTTTTTTTTCCCCCTGCCACTTAAGCAGTAATCAATTTCATCATCGCAGTTATATTACTTTCCATAATAAACAAGCCGGGCAGTGTAGAAGTGTGTTAGTCTGCTTTACACTCTTTGTTTGATTGCACACCTTGGTGTTTTTCTCTGCTGGCGCCTCGTCTGGCTCTAAGCAGCGAAGAGGGTGACTGTGGGAAATGATCACATCCTGTCTGATAAGAATAGGCCTCCGTGTAGCGTTGGTCAAACTCAACAGAGCAGCAGTCAAACAAGGATCAGTGGTCTGGAAATGTTTTCGGCCAACAGAGTTATTATCAAAACAAGCAGCTTGGGCTGCTGTTGTAAAGTCGGGATTGTTTGAACAGGTGTGAGACAGTATGACATTGTGTGTTGTGCGTGTGGGTAAATGCGTGTATGCATGCATCTGTCCGTTTTAAACTGTGTTCAATAATAAAAGTCATCACTGGGAAAAACAGCAGGTCAGTTTGTCTAGTATTAGCTTTAAGATTAATATTACAAATTTTTATATACTTACTTACTTATACTTTTTATATATTTTTTTATATACACTACTTGTTAACGTTTAGACACACTAGATCTATCTCTGTTGAAATTTTTTTTTTTTTTTTGACAAAATACTTTCTTTCGGGAAAGATGTATGAATTTGCTAAAAAGTGGCAGTATAATATTACTCTATGTATAAAAATATATTTGTAGAACAGCAAATCTGCATATTAGAGTGATTTTTGAACACTCTAAAAAATGCTGGGTTAAAAACAAATCAGCACTGGATGAAATACAGACAAACCGAGCAATTGTGTTGTTTTGACCCAGTGCTTGGGTTAAATGTTTAACCCGGCTTTCTAGGTAGTTTTATTTAACTCAACAATTATTTAAAAAATACTATATTGCTGGGTTTAAAATGAACCCCAAATAGGTTGTAAATTAAAAATCAGACTCAACTATTGCTTTAAAATTGCTATATTTCTTGTTTAAAATGAACCCAGAATAGGTTGGAAATGAACATTTATCAATATGTTGAATAAATAAACATTAATAAGTTGAATAAATAATAATTTATTGATTATTTATTTGTTTTGCTTATTAATAAATGTTCACATTTTGATTATTGCTTTTGCCTCTAGTAACTATTTGTCTGATTTTTCATTTACAACCTATTTTGGGATAATTTTAAGCCAGCCATATAGTAATTTTTAAACAACAGATGAGTTCAATAAAACTCAAAACAACCCAATCACTGGGTTTGTCCATATTTCACTCAGTGCTAGGTTGTTTTTATCCCAGCATTTTTTTAGACTGAAGAATCAAATTGAAGACTGCAGTAATGGCTGGTGAAAATTCCTCTTTATCATCAGAAGAATAAATTGCATTCAGAATATATTAAAATAGAAACCACACTCTGAAAAAATAATAATAATAATAATACTGTAACTGGGTTGTTTTGACCCAGCGTTTCAGTTAAATGTTTAACCCAATCTTTTGGGTAGTTTTATTTAACTCAACTTTTATGTAAAAATTACTATATGGCTTGCTTAAAATTAACTCAAAATAGGTTGTAAATTAAAAACCAGACAGTAAACACATTTATAATGTTACTATATATATATTAAAAAATATTTTGCAAACAGCAATTCAGCATGTTAGAGTGATTTTTGAACACTCTAAAAATGCTGGGTTAAAAACCCAGAAATATGGACAAACCCAATGTTATTAAATGTTTAACCCATCTTTCTGGGTAATTTTATTTAACTCAACTATTGTTTAAAAATACTATATTGCTGGGTTAAAATGAACCCCAAATAGGTTGTAAATTAAATCAGACTCAACTATTGCTTAAAAATTACTATATTTCTTGCTTAAAATGAACGTAAAATAGGTTTGAAATTAACATTTATTCATGTGTTCAAATAAATAAACATTAATAAGTTGAATAAATAATAATTAAAAAAATAAACATTTTTTTTAATTGCTTATTAATATATGTTCACCTTTTGATTATTGCTTATGCCTCTAGTAATTCTGTGTCTCATTTTAAATTTACAACCTGTTTTGGGTTCATTTTTAGCCAGCCATAAAGTAATTTTTAAACAACAGTTGAGTTAAATAAAACTCAAAACATCCCAGTCACTGGGTTTGTCCATATTTCACCCAGCACTGGGTTGTATTTAGCCCAGTGAAGGATCATGAAAATTCAGCTTTATCATCACAGGAATAAAATAGGAAACACACTCTAAAAATACTGTAACTAGGTTGTTTTGACGGTTAGTTTTATTTGACTCAACTATTATTTTAAAAAAATACTATATGGCTGGCTTAAATGAACACAAAATAGGTTGGAAATTAAAAACCAGATACACAGTTACTTGAGGCATCAGCAGTAATCAAAAGCTGAACATTTATTAATCAGCAATTTAAAAATGCTTATTATTTAATTAATATTTATTCAACTTATTAACATGTTTATTTACTGGACATATTAATAAATATTAAATTACAACCTGTTTTGGGTTCATATTAAGCAAGAAATATTGAGTGCACTTATTTTAAATTGTAAACATATTTTTCAATATTACCGTTTTTATTGTATTTTTATTTATGTTTAATAGAAAAGATAGTGAAGGAAAGGCAGTCAAGCAGCCAAGTGCAAAGCAAATCTGTTTAAACTATGTAAAAAGCTGTTTAATACTATTTAAAAAGAATGTACATGGTTTGCAAAACTGTAATCTTAACATTTTTTTAAATGTTATTTTTAATGTTATTGCATTGTTTTATGGCTATTCTATTATACAGTATATTACACAAGGTATGTCTCAATTTTTGACGGTTATAAAAAAACAACACCATTATTTCCAGGCTCCAATGACTCCCATTTTGGGAACCCAATTTAAAAAAATGTGTAATTTCACAAATATGCAAAGCAGCCATTTAAACAGTTATCGCCCACTTTTGCATTAAAACTGCCTCACAAGACTAAAAACACAATCTAGTTCTATACAATTTGCCGCTCAACCATGAACATTTAGTCTTCATTTTATGGTCATCAAGGGGTTTCATTCCCTTTCCTCCTGCTTTCTTGACCCCCCGCAGAGAGAAATGGACAGGGAGAGATGGAGCGAGCGAGCGGAACACGTCGGGTCCTGAACAGCACCTGATTACAGGCTAATAGCCTCAGAGTGATTGAACATCTCAGGCTTCTGGCTAATTGGTGCTATTTAAAGTAGCTATTAGCACACAATGGCAGTCACTCACTCATAAACAAAGACAAGATCTGGCCTCTGAAAATATGGCAAGATGAAAAGATTATTTCAATTTGGAAAGATTAGAATACAGATTTACAAGTATTTAGGAGTCACTAACTAAAAGACATAATACTAGTTTTAAAAAGTACATTTTTTTTAGGACTGTGGTCATAGCTCTTTTCATAATAAGCTATATTGTATATACTGCAGCATATATATTCTTCAGATTCATTTTTGTAATATATTCCCTTTTTTTGTGAAATGTTCAGCACACTGAAAAATAAGTAGTTAAACATACAGTATTAAATCATTTTATATATATGCAATTTTTATTATGGTTGATGGATAAACGGTCAATATAAAACAATTGGATTCATAAATAATTAAATCATGAATAAAACTATATTGCTACTATAAACATTAATGCTGCTAGCCACTAATTATACTATCCATTTTATTTGCAATATATAATAACTGGATAAGATGAAAATAATAGCAATATTTTTAAACAAAAGTATACATAATAAAAAAAATCAATATGAGGTTACTAAGTATAAACTTAATGCCTTAAATAGTAACAATATCTTGCTGTTCTTAGCTTAATTTCTGACATTAGAGTTGAAATTGTTTTTTGGACTGTATCCTGTTTCTGGACTGAGTGTATTTACGGTCTGTGAGATTGAGATGTGCTTAGTTTGTGGGAGCGCTGCTCAAAAGCCTCTTGATTTATTCAAGACAAGTATGAGTTTTTATAAATAAAGCATATTGGTTCAATATAGATATGGATATTGAATCTCATTATGCAGAAGCATATGGAAGCACTTTGAGGGCTTGCGTGTCTGATTGTAAGTAAAATAGGTCTCTGCTGTGAGCTTGTTTCGTCCAGCCTCCAAAACACCTCATTCATTCAAAATCAATGTTTCTTATTGTGCCAGGCAGCGGAATGACCGTACGGGAGAGAAGAAAGAAAATGAAAAGAGAAAATAGGAGGACAAATGATTAGAAGAAAAAAAAAGTAAAATAAGAGCGTGGAGCGTAATATGTAAGAGAAAGTAATGAAAGAGAAAAGGCTCGGGTGGATTCATTGCCAACGTTCAGGTCCTGAGAGACGGAGAATGAATTACAGAAATGAGCCCTGTAAACCATGCCAGGCCTTTGCCTCTCATTCAAATGACTCCTCCCCCTATTCACCCTGCTATCCCTGGAGAACGGGTGATTAGAGAGGAGGGTGAGGGATCTGGATCACTGCTGTCAGGAAGGGACGCCAGCCGTGCTAGAGGAACACGACCCTGAGGTGGAATGATCACACGGGCAATATGTCACAGCAAATGCCGGTGCAGGGTGCCAGGGCCACATCCACAGGTTTCCTGGCACACAGACGCTTGGCACCATGTTCATACGCCGGCTGATTGTGCCTGACATGAAAGGGCTGAACCACTTGTGGTGGCGTGAGATAGATTTTTTTTCAGGGTGTTCTTTCCATGCTATATGTGTGTATGTGTGTGTATAGTTGAGTTGAAAGTCATAAATACAAAGTCAAAAAAATTAACAAAGTTTTTCTCTTCTGTGTCAGTCTAAAGAGTAACACAACACATGCGTGTGCTGATTTTGAATAAAGTCGTTATTTTTGTTTTCTTCGCGCACAAAAACTATTCTCGTAGCTTCATAACATTACAGTTGAGCCACTGATGTCACATGGACTATTTTATTGATGTCCCTACTACCTTTCTGGGTCTTGAACGTGGTAGTTGCACTGCTGTCTATGCAGGGTCAGAAAGCTCTCGGATTTCATCAAAAATATCTTTATTTGTGTTCTGAAGATGAACAAAGGTCTTACAGGTTTGGAACAACATGAGGGTGAGATGACAGAAGTTTCATTTTGAGTGAACTATCCCTTTCTATCTCATGCAGAATAAGGCATATGTGCTTTATAAGTACTAATAAACAACCGATACGCTAGTAATATTCATGCTAATAATGTGTGTGTACAGTCAAACCAAAAATTATTCAGATACCCGATATAATTTTTGATATTTTTTACTAGTTTATTTATGTTAGTGAGGATGTGACATATTATACCCAAAAATTCTTCATACAGTGGACTACCAGTAAAACTTAATAAAAATCTGGGGCCAAAAATTATTCAGACACTTTTTCCTGACCATGTTTTGCTTAAGTGTTTTTTTCTATAATTGCTAATGCGACACCCCAGACTGAACAAAATTAAGCATTGCTTGGTAACTGGTCTTCAAAGTATTGATAGTTGTGTAAATATTGTCATACTAACAGTTGTCTGAATATTTATTTTGATGATTGTAATCCGTTACTTACCTTTCTATCAAAGTTATCTGACATTGTCAAGATTCGCTCTGACAGTTTTCTAAACTATAATGAATAAACTGTGATATTGCGAGAAATTTTTAAGGTGTCTGAATAAATTTTGGTTTGACTGTAAATAGATAGATAGATTGATTGATTGATTTATACAATAGTTCTTTCTGGTCCTTCAATCTGATTGTCTGAGAGGATATTCTAGTGATAACAGAACTCCAATCATTTCACTGTTTGCATTTCTCCACTTGCAGTATTTCTCACAGCGAGTGTCATGGCAGATGCCCAAATCTACTATCATTTTATAAATAATACTATTTTTGTCTCACAAATCTAGTTTTTTTTTAGGCGAGAATGTACTTGTTTAGACTTCAAATATGCATTTTGTTAATAAAGATAACATCTGTTTTAAAAACTTGGTTCATCGTTTTTGGAGATGTGAGGTCCAGGGCATCAGTGGCCATTTAGCGTTCATAAACCAGCCGAGAATTGTCTTTGGAACAAATAATAGATTAATGAGACCAAAGACTGCCCGTTAGATTTACCCAAAACAAATTATTATTTTTTTAACCACATGAATCTCATGTTTAACCAACTATATAGAGACATCAGAGCCAGCAGCAAATTCCAGAAGATCTGGCCGAGGTAAAGATGCTCTCAGTAGGTTCATTAGCGCTAAACAGTCGCTGACGCCCTGGAGCTCACATGTCCGAAAACATTGAAGCAAATTTTCAACAGACATTATTTTTATTAACAAGCTGTATATTTGAAACAACTTTTAAAACTACATTCTGTGACACAAAAACAGTATTCTTTATAAAATTTGGGCATCCACCATGACACTACCCGTGAGAAATACTGCAGGCGGAGTGATACAAAAAGTGAAACGGAAATCAAACGAAATCAGTAGAATATTGCACTCCTCTCAGCCAATCAGATTTGATGACCAGAAAGAACAGTTATATATACATATATATGTATTTATATGTATGTATTATATTCTCCTCGTTTGTAATCACACCTGCTAGTGGAAAGCCAATGTGCAACTGAAATTACATTAAAGTAAAGTGTAGTCGGTGTGGATGTGGAGTTGGCCCGAGGGGATTCGTGTCAGAGAAACGCCATCCGTCGGCCCGGAATGATAAATGAAACCTTCTGTTCATGAATCAAATGTATTAAGTTAGAAGATGCATTCTGTCCAATAACCGTAGACTTCAATTCTTCACGTCTTCAAATGAAACAATATCAAAGCAACACTCAAAAGATATTTATTGCCCAACATATGCTGTTATGTCTGAACGAAATTTGTCTTGTATGAGAAAAAATTTGACAGCCTGATTTATATTATATTATATTATATTAAAATTTCTAGTCATTAAAAAAAAACTAAATATTTAATGATATTAACTCCTTTCTTTGTCTTTCAAATTTCAGGAATGGATAGCAATGCCTGCATTGATCTATAACATTCTGACTTTATGGCTTTCTATGGGTTGCCCCTGCTGCTTAATTTAGCACCTAATTCACATGTTAATTTGTTCCAGTTGAGAGGTCACTTTAAAAAGGTTTTTTCATTGACTCAGGATTACTGGCCAGATGGGCAGCCTATTAGAACATGGCTGTTTGTGAGTTTGGGATTCCCGTGATATGACCAGCGCTGGCAATAACAACAACATTCCTCACCGTGGTAACAGGAGGTTGTCATTGACAGAACTCTCTATGCGGTTCTTTCTAGCCCTGAACTGTTTAAATCAGTGGGTGTCATTTCCACAAACCAGTGAAGAATAGTAACAACAACAACAATTATAATGAAAGTTCTCAAAACTGTAGATTATGCATAAACAACAGGGATGCTATAATAAAATATCATGTGTGACAGTGAATCAGGCATTTATCATAACTTCAATGCATGTTATGATAAATGCACCCTTCTCCCTATGTGGCGCAAAATGTTGTAGATTTCTATGAAATATTCTTTCAGTCATCTTCACGTCAAGCTATTTTTGTAAACTCAGGAAGATAATTCAATGCGTTCAGTCAATGCTTGTAAATGAACTAATTTAATGAGTGCTGCTCATGAATAAAGAAAGTAATAACTTGGCTGCTATTGTATTTTTACACTTAATTATGATGGACACATTTTAAATTATGTTAATGTTTATTTGACTTCATAATTTTTGTGGAAGCTCATGCCACATAATTTTTTCTACAATTTGTCTATTTTACAATTTAAAGCAACTGGAAAAATGTGTTCCTGTGCAAAATAATTAAAAAGTGTAGTGTGTGTGTGTGTGTGTGTCCCGGGTAAAACCTGTTTTTGACCCAGTCCCCACAAAAAAGATTAAAAATAGAAATGATGTTTATCTGAAACAAACAGTGCGAACATGTTTTCTGTAAGGGGTAGGTTTAGAATGGGTGGGTTTAGGGTTAGGGTTGGGTGAGGGGATAAACAGTATCGTTTGGTCAGTATAAAAACTACAGAAGTCTATGGAAAGTCCTAGGGATGCACCGATACCACTTTTTCCAGTACTCCCCAAAACGATACCTTTATTTTTGGTACTTGCCGATTCCAAGTACCGATACCGATATTTTAAAATTTACCGGTAGATTTGTAAAATATGGGGTACAGAAACTAAAAGAATATGTATAATGTTAGTTGGTCAACTTAATTTATCAAATAGATACAGTCAAACCAAAATTTATTTAGATCACATTATCATAAACTGTGTCCTGCACCCACTAGTAAAAAAAATATATATATATATATATATATATACAAATGATAAAAATATGGTGTATATCTGCTGTCTGAATAATTTTTGGGTTGACTATATATCCCTTGGTTATTTTTATTTTTACACTTAATTATGCCCATTAAAATGTGTTTTGTTACTTTTTTTTTCTATAAATTTAAGTCGCGTTTTTTCATCTGAAATATGCTGCTATTTGGGCTATAATCCAAAGCGACTCAAATAAAGCAGAAACAGTCGTGAAGCAAGCAAAACATGTGCAAGTACAGTACTGCCTATCGCATTTCACACAGGCTGCTATAGTTTCACTTTCGCCGGACAATCCTGTATGCTTAAGGTTGAAAACAAATGATGTTTATAGCGAATGCCCCTATATATATTTTTTTATATTTACGAATTTGTTTTAATCCAAAAGATGCGTGTGCTAAATATGTGAACATCAATAAAGATCACGCAACAGCGCGCGCTCTCTCTCTTTCTCTGTCTCGCGCTCTCTCTCTCACTCCCTCTCTCTCTATACCGTTAAATAACTTGTGCATTGATTTACTTCAATTGTTTTTGACATATCTCATCGAACTACAAACTTTCCAGTGATGTCAAGGCAGGATATTATCTCGACAAGCCCGCACATCTTGGCCGCCGCGCGCTCAATACAATCTGCGTGCTTTGCCTATCAGCTGACGCGCACCAGTTACACAAGCTTAATACTGAATGTTTAACATTATATTACTTGCATACACATACTTCGTAGACATCTCTCTTAATCTCTAATGACTCCATTCTGCTGTCTGTTGTTTTGTTGTCTGTGTTTCTTTGCCTGCATACGCACTTGTCACATGATGTGGTATCGGCGTTTGGTATCGGGGCATTTTAAGGAGTACGAGTACGAGTACAGGAGCTCGGTATCGGTGCATCCCTAGAAAGTCCCCACAATTCAAAATAACGTATATATGTATGTATATACCAGAGGTCGCGTTAAAATTGTCTGTCATTGACTGAATTTTTTAGCAGTGAGGGAATATCTGAAGGCCGTCTGTCATTTTGACAGATTACACTGAGGGTGATCTATTCTACAATTTTATCTGTAATTCCCACCCCTGTCCAGCTGGTGCCCAGTGCGCTCCAGTCTAGTAGCAGAGCGCTGGAACCAGAACAAAAACAAAACTGTCACGAATGTTTTCCTATGTGTTTGATTATGCACAGGTGAGTACACAGAAGCTGCAAAGATCTGTCACGTCACATTAAAGAGCACCAAAACGGTATTTATCGATTACATTTCCTAATGAAATGGACGGAATTTGAAATCTGAGACTTTGTTTCATATCAAAAGTAACACAAAGCTTAGCCTATTGCTATTTTTTGCAAGGAAGAGGCACTATGTACTGTCCAAACATAAACTGAAAACAGCATAAACCAGAAGATCGTTTGTGTTTTAAGAATCGATATTGGTTCATTAAAAAGAGAATCTATTAAAATCGAGAAATCGATTTTTTTGTTGTTGTTGTTGTTTGTTTACCCAGCCCCAGTGTATATTTGTTGTTTTTAAACACTACGGTGTCGTCCTCTAGGTTTATGATTAAAAATAAAAATGTGAACAAAAATAAAATCAATTAAATGTGTTATTTTAATTAAAATACAAAAATTATAATGACGGGTAAAAATAGATTATGACGGAATTTTTACGACCCAGTATATACATACATGTACCTGTAATGACAATTCTGAAAACAGTTATGCTTAATTGTTTTGTGGTAATACTTCTTGTAGGATTCTTTGAAGAATAAAAAATGTTTAAAAGAGCAGCATTTATCAGAAATATTCATTTTCTAACATTTTAATTGTGTTGAATGTCACTTTTGATTTTGATCAGCTTAATGTTTTATTGTTGAAAAATAATATTAATTTATTTCAGTTATAAAAAATAATCAGTCGCACTATTTTAAGGTACAATTCTCGCTATTAACAAACCATTAACTATGACTTTTGCCTCAATAAATAACTAATTTGCTGCTTGTTAATAGTTAGTAAGGTAGTTGTTAAATTTAGCTATTGGGTATGATTAGGGATGTATAATACGGTCATGCAGAATATGTACTAATAAACAGCCAATATGCATGCTAGTAAGCAGTTAGTTAACAGTGTGAATTGGTCCCTATACTAAAGTGTTACCAAATAATCTTACTGACCCCAAACTTTTGAATGTTAGTGCACATTTATGGAAAATAAAAAAAAAAAAAAAAACCCTGCATTCTGCGTTTAACTGAACCATTTAGATACACAAAACAGTTTCTCACTGTATGCTGTTTTGCCTGGAACAAAATCCACTAAATCTGTTATGTTGTTTTTCTGTAAATACAGTGATCTTGCATTTTGCTCAGAGGACAAACAGACAGAGGGTAGGATGGTTCTGTGTATCCCATAATCCTCTCTTTATTAGAGCAGGAAAAGCTGCAGCAGAGGTGCCAGCTGTTGCGTTCTCATCAGCGGGTATCTCGGCCTGGCTTGGCAGGGTGGCATGGCGACAGTCTCCACTGCACTCCAGTGTTATCACAGGCCATATCTGAAGGCAGGAGGACATTGGCGGTCTCCAAGGCTCCTATCGCCCACCACGTTATCTCCACTGGAGTGAGGGTAGATGGGCTGCCACATAAACCATCCTGTCTCTCTAGCTGTCTGTCTGTTTGTCTCATTCTCTTCCTCTCGTTCTCGCTCCATCTTTAGCTCATTAGTATTAAGGAAATGAAAGATCCCTAAAGCTGGCAGCAGCTGTAGTGAAAAATGAGGCCCACTCAGCCACCGATCTCTCATTTAGCACTTTAATGTGCTCGCACAGTAAAGTGGAGAAAATGTCAAGCTTTAGATTCTATGTTCTTCATTAGCATGTTGACAGTGATGCATCTTTATTACACACTTTTAGAACTATTTTCAAAACACAACTTAATAATAAATAAAGTAAAAAAATAAAACTTTCATGCTTCTTTTTACCTGCTAAAAACTCTCTTTTCTTAATCAGTGAATGAAATATGTGTTTGATGCACTTGTTTCCCTAATATACAGTACTGTTCAAAATGTTTTTGTCTCAACAAGGCTGCACTTAAGTAAAATCAAGTAAAAACAATAATATTATTTATTTTAAAATGTAAATTTCTGTGATGGTAAAGCTGTTTTTAGCAGCCATTACTCCAGTCTTCAGTGTCACTTTTAGATATCATTCTGATGATTTATGCCTAAGAAACCATTCTTATTATCATCAGTGGTAAAAACTGTTGTGCTGCCTGATAATTTTTGTATAATAATATTTATTTGTTGCTTCTTTAATTAATATTTTTATGCAATTTAGGTAATGTATTCTCACTACGTTTTAAAGCACAATACAAAAATCATAAAAATGTAAAAATAAACACTTTTATATTTTATTTGTTTCCCCGTATGTCAGTGTGTCCATTAACTGACATCAGAGCCGTAAACATGCAAATGTGTTGCAAACCGTAAACATGCAAATGTGTTGTTAAATTACTAAAACTTCAAAGATTTTGAACTAAATAGTGTGTTAATAACATGTACTCATGTATTCTATTAAAAAGTAACTGTAATCTAATTTTAAGCATTTTGCTTAATTTAAGTACCTTGTTTTTGGAATCTGATTATGTAATCCAGATTACATGTAATCAGTTTCTACCAGCACAATATATAGAGAATGTACTTGTTTAGATTTCAGATATGCTGTTTGTTAATAAAGATAACGTCTGTTTGAACATTTGCTTCAATGTTTTCAGGGATGTGATCTCCAGGGAGTCAACGGGCGTTCAACGCTCTTGAACCCAGCAAGAGCAGCCTTACCTCGGCCAGATCTTGTGGAATTTTCTGTTGGCTCTGATGTCTCTACAATGGTTAAACATGAGATATAATCAGCTCTAGGTAAATCTAGTGGGCAGTCTTTGGTCTCATTAAACTATTTGTTCCAGAGCAAAAAATCGTATCAAGTTATATTTGATGTAAATGTAATGCTGTATATCAAAGTGCTGCCTTTGTTCTTTTAACTGAATTGCCTAGCAACTGGCAGTTGTTGTTGTTTATTAAATATTATTATTGAAGAAATGGTGTGTGTGTGTCCGTGATGGTGATTTTAATTATTCCGAGACAAGAGACTTTTTATGAGTGAGTCAGCAGTAAAGACTCTTGTATTGAAAGAGACCGAAACAGTTGTAAACAAGAAAGTTATTTTTACTTTCAAGGACATATTGTAAGATGCATCCAACAAATGCACTGAGCAGTGCTATCATCTGAAATCACAGCTAAAAGATGAAGGGATAGTGCGACAAACATATCTTTCCTCAGCAGACATTCAAGCTAACATTTTATTGTGAATATGAGATTGAGCTGAAGAATGCATGCTGTACTAGATGCAGGTAATCACACTCGCTCAGTCAGTTTCTCTCATAATACACTTACATAACACAGTGAGCTTTTACACAGTAATTCATTAAACTTTCATTGAAGCGACTCAATGTTTTTTGTTAGTAGTTATAAAATGACATTTTTTAATTAGCAACGGAGGCTTGGGCTCAGCTGTTAAACTGTAAAACTTAGATTTGAATCTGTGGCAGAAGGAAGTAGTTCTGCACAGAAGAGGGTTTTTAAAAACACTCTGTTGTTGTTTCTTATGTATTTAGACACTCGTGCTGTTGAACTGTTGTATAAACGCAATATCACACTCGTAGCCATGGCTGTATAGAGTGTTTTCATGACGCATCATCAATCTGCCACTGAACCGAGTGAAACTTGCATATTTTGCTTATTATAGCTGCTGAAAATGGCCAATTATTGTCATGTTTTGGGCTGTACTAATCGGTCAGGCCAGGAAAAACATTTGGAGTAATACAGACTGCCAAAAGTTATAACAAATCAAGGAGAAGAGTGCAAAAACCTGTCATTTGTTGTTGGCCAAACCGAACCAGGATTTCCAGGACAAGAATCTTGACATTTGTGTTTGTTCTTATAATTTCCAGTCAGGTATGTGAAATATTAGGCTAATATGTTAATTGATACTGCTCGTACGTATCTTTACCACCTATTAACTTTAGTTTGTCCAAATATTGTGCAGTTTCCTGATTACTAGGTCCTTCTCAATATGATTTAGCAGCTTCCACACATTTTTTTCTGTGGTTTAGACCGTATAAATTAGCAGAACAACGTATTCAGTAGTATAGTAGTAATCAATGCTGTTGTTTACATCCGAGTATCGCCAGCGTGTCCAGGCAACTCACCAAAACAGACGTAAGTTCCAACCTCTCTATATCGGCATGTTGTGATTACCTATAGCACTGGAAAAGATCCAATTTTGAAGTCTTTATAAATATAGCGGAATATATAATTTACATGATTAACTATAATGGTTCTTTTACACTCAGTTGTTTCCTTTTGCACTCCACGCAAGAAAGGAAGTCATACAGGTATGTAAGCACATGAGGGTGAGTAAATCATGACAGAATTTTATGTCTTCAAAACATCTTTAATTACTCTTTGAAAACGTCTCTATTTAATAGCCAATTCGCATGCTAACAGATTAGCATACTTGATTAGCATGCATGAAAGAGTGTCACTCTCGCTGTTTTGGCCAGTGTACAAACCAGGACTGTCCATTCATATGAGTGGAGACAGCGGTGTGCCATTTGCAAGTATAAGGTGTTGACAGAATATCAGGCCTCTTTCAATTATCAGCCAAGCTCTTCAGTGACCGGCGCCAAGTCCAGACATACAGAGACACTGCTGGACCAGGCTTGTCTGACATAACACAGCTGTGTGTCTGAAAAGCTGACAGCTGTGTGTGAGCACGTGTGTGTGTGTTCCTTGAACCGCAGTTCTTTATATGTCACATCATCCATTAGCATTGGCAGAAGAATATGTGTGTGTGTATGATATTTATAAAATAACAGATTTTATGTGACGGTAAATGCTTCCTGCTTAAATGATCCAACCAAATAAGGCAATAATAATCTCTGTGTGGCTGTGAATGTCTCATTTATGACTATAAAAACATGTGCGGTGTACTGCAGGGACCAGCCGAGCGGGATCGGGATAATTGGCTAAACTGATGCCTGCATTTTGCCAGTTTTCAATGGACCCAAGAGGGGTCATAGATTCCTCTGGGCCTCCACCCAGCAACCGCATTTGGATCACCAGTGCAGCTGTGGCATATTAGCAAGGTGCCATCAATGCTAATTTATGCTGATTCAACTAAAAGCTACTATGCCACAGCACCGTGTGCTTCAGAAGCCCCCAAAATACATAATCCCAATTATTAAACCTCACATACGCGTTCTCTGTGCAAGACTAGCAAACGGTTTCTTTAACCCCTTCCTTTATTATTTAGAGGGGTGGCTGCTCGTACGCTTGCACCGTAGTCACGCTCTCGTGCAGTCGAGCGTGCAGCCGTCAGCACAACAATCTGACTTATTTATTTATTTCACAGTGCAGATATTTATTAATTTGTTTTCATTTGCACTCTGGTTAGATTAAGTCTAATACAGCCCCCTCAGTAAGGCACTGCTCTATTTGGCCCATGTAAATCTCATCAGCTATTCAGGCCCATCCCTAATATGCTTAGACAGCTGAGAAACATGTATTATTCATAACTCTGGAATTTTTTCATATAACCATGGTGCCGCTCCCCAGGATGAGGTAGCGTTGTAGCAATATCAGAGGTTCATCCATATTCTGGAAATAATGAGATGATTTGTATGGTTTATGAAATGTAATCCATCATGATTACAAAAACATCAAATCTTCTGCATTACTTGTATTATTCAATAGATTTGAGGGTATTTTCTTGTTATATGAAATTAAGATTATAGTTTGCTTGGGAAAATCACATCTTTTAGCTGCCCTGTCTATTTTGCTGTTGTTTAAATGTTATATTATATTCATATTATATATTCAGTGGTTACACTGTTCACACAACAACACTTACAGCCATGAGAGATAATAAATTTGCTTATAATAATAATAATAATAATAATAATAATAGTTTGAATTTTAAGTTCTTAAATATTATTATTAACAATAAATCTATAATATAATTATTTTGCATGAATTTTATTTATCCATAAGATAAATATATATGTTCACAGCTACACTTACAGCCATGGCATATCATTTTTGTTTCTAATCATATATTTAGTAGTAGTAGTAGTAGTAGTAGTAATTATAATAATAATAATAATATGAATTAGTACTAGTAGTATTTGTCGTTGTTTTAAATATTCCATTTTGAAACATCAACATGTATTTAAAAAATAAATTAACAAAAAAAAAAAAAATGTAAATATGTATTATAATTATTTAGCATGAATTTATATACAAATTTATATTTAACCATATATAAATATATATGTTCCCACAGTGACAATTACAGTTTTTGACAGTGACAGCTTTTTTGCTTATAATAATACATTTAATAATAATAATAATAATAATAATAATTATTATTATTATTATTATTATTATTATTATTATTATTTTATGTAGTTGTTTTAAATATCATTATTGCTGTTTCCAAATATTACTATTTAATATTAAATAATTAAATATAATCAATAATTCAAAGCAATGAATAAAGAAATAATTGCAATATAAATATATAATTATTTTGCATAAATATATGTATGTTCCCACAGCAACAATTACTGCCATGGGATATAATATTTTTGTTTCTAAACTAATAACAATATTTATTTATTAATTCTTTCATTCATTAATTCATTCATAAATAGTAGTAGTAGTAGTGTTTTGTTGTTGTAGTTTTAAATTTTTAACATTTGAATATTTTTATTTTGTAATTATAATATTATTAAATATATAATTATTTAGCATGAATTATATATGTTATATATTATGTGTGTGTGCAACAAATTATATTATTACAGTAAAGTGATTTAATTTTACTGATTGGTTGATTTCATGATGTAAAGGTACTCTGCTTCTGTAGATATTCTGTAATATGAATTTGAAAGTATATGACTGCTTTTGTGTTGAATATTACAGGTTGCAGGGTTTTGGTGCAGTATTTTGAAAGACTCATGCTCTTTGTGTGATATGAAAGCCTGAAGTTGTCAGGTTTCATCATCTGAACGGATTTAAAGGAGGAGGAAGCATGGCAGTCAGAGATGATTCTTCACTGATGAGTGGAATGCATTCATCTCAGGCAGTGCACTAATTGTTTGATTATACAGGGCTTCTCTTTAATGAAGCTCCTCTTTGGCATTTGGGAACATGGAGCGCCATCGAATTACCCACGCGACACTCACGCTGGGAAAGTTGATCACTCATTAGCAGTGACTGAGAGGTAAACAAGCTGAGAGTACAGTAGCAACACACACACACACACACACACACACACACACACATACAGTGTTTATAACTGAGACTCCCTGATCAGATCTAAATTCATCGCAGACAAAATCACCCAGAGCTTATAATTCAGTACTCGTCTCTCTTAATGAAAATAGAGGAAAGAGAAAATACATATCCAAGCTACAGAGATTTGCTTTTCTGGCAGTCCACGTAAGTATAGAACAGAAAGTACTTCAGCATATAAAGGTATTAATAAAGACTATATATATATATATATGAAGAGTTCAGATGCAAAACCAGCTAAATCCATCTGACGTCTTTCTTTAAAAAATGATGTATAGGTTTCTATGTAAGTACCGCTACTTCTGATTGGGCTGAGGCTGGTATTTTAGCGAGTTTGAAGAAAAAGTATTTGATGGACGTATAATATGTGTCGAGAGCATTCACTCAGTATCATTATCTCATTTTTGACCGAGATGGCTTTTAGCTGGTTTTGCATCTGAACTCTTCATATATATATATATATTAAAATAAAGCTTAATTTCAGCATCATTACTCCAGTCTTCTTTGTCACATGATGATCCTTTAGAAATCATTTTAATATGCTGATTTGCTGCTCAAGAAACATTTATTATATATAGTGCATATAAACTCAAATCATGACTTCATAGCTCTTTTTTCTTGGTTAAAGGCATAATATGTAAGTTTTTTAATTAACATTTTCTGAAACCACTAGAACAATGTTATATATTTTGTTGGCTTGTGTACTTACATTATCCCAAATGTTTCCAAGAATGTTTAAATCCAGAGAAATCAGTCATTTTAAAGGGAACCCTGGGTATTAAGACTTGTATGGCTTATTATAACATGAATGATGTCT
This sequence comes from Labeo catla, assembly GCA_012976165.1. Classification (NCBI taxonomy): domain Eukaryota; kingdom Metazoa; phylum Chordata; class Actinopteri; order Cypriniformes; family Cyprinidae; genus Labeo; species Labeo catla. Next base: position 562,825 of record VONZ01000168.1, read on the forward strand.
CTTACTAAAATATGTAGTAGAAAACCTAGTCAAGATTTATGTTATTTTAAAAATCAATATCGTTTCATTCATATTTTGGACTATGGGGGGCACCGTTGTTTTTATTGCGTACATTGGTTGCACTCTGTGAGCTACTGGCACTATCTTTAGCTATTTTTACTGCAACACAACTCGGACTAAGCAACTTGGAAAATTAATACATAAAATTGATACAATGCCACATTATGCGGCTTCGGGTTGTAATTTTCAGTTGAAGGGCAAAAAGAGAAGCTATGCTAGTCTTCACAGCTTTCCTAGCAAGAAGAGGAGAAAAGAATAGGAAGATGCCTGTTGACGAATAAAATCTCTTAGCTCTCTCCACTTCAGCCCAGATGCCTTTGAGGCTTTTAGTAGACCACAGCTACTGAAAGAGCTTGCAAACAATGTAAACATGCCAATGCTTGTCATGACGCCACAGCCACTGAAAGAGTTTTTTTTAGCACAGATTTCACACGATATCCAGGGGCATTTAACCTGCGGTCACACTAGACTTTGAACATGTTACTAAAACTTTAATACATTAGCTCAACGATTAACATAATTTCTGCCCGAGTCCCATCAGATTGCATCAGCTGTGGGGATGAAGATAACAACTCCATGATTCCACACTTAATCACTGCTTCAGCAATCAACACCTTTCTTTGTTTCTTTGTTTGTTTCGAATATGTGCCCTCTAACCCTACAGTGCACATCTTTTTCTTTAAAGGGGTCATCGGATGCCCATTTTCCACAAGCTGATATGATTCTTTAGTGTCTTAAAGAGAAGTCTATGACATGCTTTGGTTAAAATTTCTCAGTGGCAGTGTAAAAAACACCCTTTTTACCATGTCAAACTCAGCCCTGTTCAAAGCAAGCTATTCTGTTGTATGTTCCTTTAAATGCTAATGAGCTCTGCTCACCCCGCCCCCCTCTACTGTGGGGTGAGGAGCCGGTCTGTTTACATTAGCGTGTTTAGGTACGAAACTTGCTAACTAGCACATTATTAAGAAAGGCAATTTGCAAAGATGCATAAAAAGCCTTAAACTCACTTCAGATGTAAGTGAAGCTGCATTACAAATGATTCGCATGAACACAGATGCATTTATGTAGTTCACCGTGCGCATTTCCTTCTAAAACGAAAGTAACATTAATCCTCTGCGTCTTCAGCAGCTCAGATGTCGGGAGTAAATGATGACTGCTATGATCATTATTACATCCAACAACAGAACACCTCAATCGCTCAGTCGGCAACATTCTTGTCTTCCCCTGCACTGGAGTGGACTGTTACAGCTCAGTCAGGGCGGGTCTAAGGTAAGACGTTCATGTCAACAAACAACCATAAATAACATCACACCGACAAGAAGCTGAGAATGGCTTGATTTGAAAAAGGCGATATTTCCTATAAAGATTACAAAAATCCCTCTAGGTGGATTTTAATTATAATATGGTGGTTGTGTCCACACACTGCCAAAACACATTTATGTTCAAACAACATGTAAAAGTGAGTTTTGCATCCGATGACCCCTTTAATAGGTGGAATATATAAACTTCAACATCTACAAACCGTCTAAACATTCAAGGTTCTATCAGTGATAGTTCATTTATTTATTTATAAGGATATTATTTATATATTTATAAGAAAAGAACAACTACAAGTGAGAGAAAGAAAAGAAGGGTAAGCACAGAGTAGCAGCTGGTTAATCAGTAGTCATGACTGTTGCAATGAAACAAAAGTTAATGAGGGCTAAAGACTGACTCCGTTTTGTGAGGCACACAGAACTTCCTCCAAGCTTTGCCACCTCTTTTTCTACTACAATATAGAGGCGACAGATAGAATGAGAAAAAGACAGGCTAATAAAGACAGAAGCAAAACCTAGTAAGCTGCCTAACAGCACTTAAAGAAACATGCTCGCTCCTGAAACCAACTGATTCAAAATAGGCTAAAATATTATGCTGCCTAATAAGAATTAGCCACCCTGTAAAATATGTACAAATTGGTCATGAGATAGCGTTAGCAATATCACATTTATCTATAGCCGGAAAGAAAACATTGTGAAAGAAAAACAGTAACACTTTACAATAAGACCCCTTTAGTGAACGTTTAGTGAATGCAATAATTACAAATGAGAAATACATTTCGCCACCTTGGAATTATGAGGGTCTTTCTGCGTTCTGAGCAGTTTTGAGATATTGAGCTTCAAAGTTTTTGCATTCCTTAGACTTCTGTAGATAGAACCCTTTTTGTTTTCTGAAAAAGGCCCAAGTATACACAGCTTACAAAAGAAACATCACATAATGTAAATAAGTTGTCACAGAATAAGAATATGTGAATAACTTAATTTTGACAAAAATGTCAGATAGAAGCTTTTAATTCTAAGGCGCAGATTTGTTACAGTATTTATTCATGTTTGTTAACATTGGTTAATAAAAATACTGTTTATTTTGGCTGAGATCCATTACATAGTTTTTGATAATGGATCAGTAAATGCTGATATTAGTATTTTTATTGTAAATTCTTGTTAACTAATATAGTTAACCTAATTGTTAAGGTTGTTGGAACCTTAGTGTTACTGAAGAGAAATGCTGATTAGGAATATACTATTATATACATTTGACAATATGTACGCTAATGTATATGCTATTTTTACACTTAATAGAGTATCACGTGTTAACCTAGAAATATGTTCACAACAATCAATTGTGAGTCAAATCTCTTGTGCGCTTCACGTAAGGAGCACTATTTGTGTGTGCTGCCTATGAAGAGCATTAGAAATTAGTCATTTATGAGGCATAAAGAGAACAAGGGAAACGTTACATACATATGCATAACTCCTTTTTACAGCTTCCTTTTCGTGACAGTGGTTGCTCAGAATGCAGACTGTTCTGTGCTTATTATCCACATATGGGTGGCTTTAATTAGAGCATTATTCTGTGAGACACACCATGAGATCCTGGAGCATCTACTGTCCTGAGGCTTGTGAAGCAGAGCAGTGTTCTATCATAGCTATTGAACACAGTCACATTGCTGATGACAGTTCAGGGTCATAATTAATCATAGTGGACAGACATATGGCTGGAGTTTTGCTCCCCTGAATTTCATTCTGGATTTTAGATTGCTGCGGAAGAAAGACTGAATGCTGATAAGGCAAGCATCATTATTACTGTTACTGCATTGTAACTTGTTTGTAATTGGATATGAATGATCAGCGTAAAGGTCACTGGTAAGAGGGTTTGGGTGCCAACAAAACGGCGTTGATCAAAATGCATGAAAATAATGTCATATCTTTTGTATGTATTAGATGTTTATAATGAACAATATTTATAATGAATCATATGAAAATACAACTGAAGTCAAAAGTTTACATACACCTTGAAGAATCTGCAAAATGTTAATTATTTTACCAAAATAAGAGGGATCATACAAAATGCAGGTTAGTTTTTATTTAGTACTGACCTGAATAAGATATTTCACATAAAGGACATTAACATACAGTCCACTAATGAAAATAATAATTGAATTTATAAAAATGACCCCATTCAAAAGTTTACATACACATGATTCTTAATACTGTGTTGTTACCTGAATGATCCAAATTTGTGTTTTTGGTTCAGTGATAGTTGTTCATGAGTCCCTAGTTTGTCCTGAACAGTTAAAGCTGTTCTTCAGAAAAATCCTTACAATTACAGAAGGTTCAAACGCTCACTGATGCTTCAGAAGGAAACACGTTGCATTAAGAGCAGGGGGGTGAAAACTTTTGAACAGAATGAAGATGTGTACATTTTTCTTATTTTGCCTAAATATCTTATTGTTTTCATTTAGTTCTGCCCTTCAGCAGCTACAGAAGATACTTACATGTTTTCCAGAAGACAAAATAAATTAAATTTACCCTGATCTTTAAATTCCAAAGGTTTTCACTCCCCAGCTCTTAATGCATGGTGTTTCGTCCTGAAGCATCAGTGAGCGTTTGGATCTTCTGTAATAGTTGCATATGAGTCCCTCAGTTGTTCTCAGTGTGAAAAGATGGATCTTAAAATCATACAGTCATTGTCGAAAGGGTGTCAAATAATTTGAACAAAGAATTTGTGGGACCTGAAGGATTTTTCTGAAGAACAACATGCTGTTTAATTGTTCAAGACAAACAAGAGACTCATGAACAACTATCACTAAACAAAAAAACACAACTGTGGATCATGTAAACTTTTGAATGGGGCCTTTTTAATAAATTGAAATGATCCCCCTAATATTTTGGTAAAATAATTAACATTCTGCAAGGTGTTTGTAAACTTCTGAGTTCAACTATATTTCATAATGAGAATTTCCCCCCACTTTCCATTGTTTTACTTCAATAATAGGTTAGAATTTTGTGAATTTTTCGAATGAAAGATCAAAAGGATAAATGATACAGATTTATTTTCACATCCAACTTTGCTCGTATTTACCAAGGGTGCCAATATTTGTGGAGGGCATAGTATACATAAACTTTCTAGGCTTACACTGAAAAAGCGACCCAAGCCTAATATATAGACCAGAATTATAGACACTTGGGGTTGGAAACCAGCCCCAGTAACCTAGCGAGTTCCCAGCATTCGCACAACAATGTGCTAAGAAAATACATACAGTACCTTAGCAACTGCACAACGTAATGCCATTGTGTTGGTGAATTTTTACTTTCATTTTTTTAGTCTTGGGTTTTAAAACCCCACACAGAGTCATGTAACTTGCTGTCTTTGAGAAGCAACGAAGACTGTAAAAATAAACAGTGAGTGAGGATGCTTAGTTAATGTCCTTTCTCTGTCTCATTTTCTCTTACTCGCGTTCTCCTTTCAACCATCTGTGTTGGGTCCAGGTGTAGCGGTCTGATTCCGCGGGGTGTCATCGCGCAGTAAATGCTCGCTTTGGACCTCCTGGTGACTGAATTAGCCCTGTGTATATGGCCCATTGGTGTCAGGTGTGAGGTCATTATCCCGCCACACATGGATGGGACAGGTGTCTGAGAGGCTTTACACCACAGTTAGGTAGCAATAATGAGCCCTATTCTCTCTTTACCAAAGCCTCCTGTGTGTGTGTGCGAGCACAAGTAGAGAACTCCAGCTGGGACCCACAAACACACATACACACGCACCAGCTCAGGGAGAACACACAAACACCTGACAGATGCATGCTGGGAGCTTCATTACCCCTCAAACAAAGGACACAAGACAATTACAGGAGCATGGGTGCGTCCCTCACAGGCGAACCGTCCGGATGATAGCAACGGCTCTGTAGCCAATAAGGAAATTATGCCAAGAAACTGAGCGAGAGAAGATTCCAGGTGCTATTAGCTCCATTTGGTCCTATTAGAGACAATTTTAAGGCTGTTGAGAAGGGTTTGGTTTATCCTCATAGACAAGAGTTAATATGTCCTAGTTCTCCAGCTACTATCAAACATAGTCATTTATTTAATACCTTTCAAAATAAATTGACGTGAGGCCCAGATGTCATCTTCAGGATTAATGTGTCCCACATTCTAGACATGACATATGAACAAAACAGTGGGATGCCAGAAATATTGGTATCATGAAGTTGGCAGAAAACCTTATTTTAAGAGCCAAGTTTTTATACATGTAACATCTAAATTTGTTCAGCAGTCCTGCTTACTTATGTTATGGCCCAGTTTTTCTACCTTTTGGGGGCAGTATGACATTGAAATGCGATTGGCTGGAGACTTCCTTGTTAACTGGCAAATAAGTTTATTGAGGCAAAAGTCATGATTAATAGTTAGTTAAAGGAGTAGTTCACTTCCAGAACAAAAATGTACAGATAATATACTCACCCCCTTGTCATCCAAGATGTTCATGTCTTTCTTTTTTCAGTCGTAAAGAAATTATGTTTTTTGAGAAAAGCATTTCAGGATTTCTCTCCATGTAGTGGATTTCTGTGGTGCCTCTCAAATTTGAACTTCCAAAATGCAGTTTAAATGCAGCTTCAGAGGACTCTAAATGATCCCAGCTGAGGAAAAAAGGGTCTTACGACTGAAAAAAAGAAAGACATGAACATCTTGGATGACAAGGGGGTGAGTACATTATCTGTAAATTTTTGTTCTGAAAGTAAACTAATCCTTTAATCTGTGTATTATTAAAATAATACATAATACATTAAAATAATATGGCAAGACACACCAATATCAAGCCGCAAAACAAGCTGTTTTGTGCAGCTAAAAATAGCTGCATGTGGTTGAGACTGAAAGCCAGACCAAAAAAAATGTACAAATGGTCACACCTACTCTTACGGGAAAAATTAGGTGGATATGTATGTGCGCAGACACGTCGTGTTTCTTTACTAAGTGACATCACCAACTACCGGTCTGGCATGCAAAATACAGCATTAGTATGCATTTTTGCAGATTAGTGTGGCCTTGGATTTTTGAAAATTTTGACAATGCTGTCATCTAAAGCTGAAACTTTTCAAAACCACAAAGGAATAACTTTTACGTTTTTAGTACATTGTTGTCATGTAAATGTATCCCTTGTAACTGAATGATTTACGACAGAATGAAAAGCTTGTAGACATACAAATTGTACCGTAGCAATTATCGTGAACACTTTGGAAACTGCACAGGAGCATGCTAAAACCACATTTAGAACACCAACACCCTGGCAACCACCCATAACTCTCTAGCACTGTTTTATTGGGCAAGAACCACTATTTAGACTAGGTTTTTACAATATGTACAATATGTATGAGCTACAAACAGCATGGAGCTAATTACATTGAATTTACTCATGGGGGAATATGTTTTTAGAAATACATTAAACTATATCTTATGATTTTAAATCAATATTTAACATCAGAATGTAGTCAAAGTAAAAATAGGTGTTAAAGTCTGATTTTGTGGTGGCTGTGCTTTAAAATTACATTTTTTAATATTAATTCAGCTGATGAAGGATTTTGAGAAGTCTGACATTGATCAGTGTTGAGTATTACTGTAAAGTTCACCCTGTCTGCTTTAATGTTTGAAAATGCTAACAGATGAAATTATTCTTTTTAGAAATTTTATAAAAGTAATCAAATGTAATCATGGTTACATTACTAAAGTAAGTGAAACAGTTACACTACTTATTACATTTTAAATAGGGTAGCTTGTAATCTGTAACTAATTACATTTCCAAAGTCACCTTCCCAACACTGACTATGATGACGTCTGATTCTGAGAACCCTAAAAATGTGAAAATGGTCCAAATAGGGGTTTGTACAACTGGGCTAAAGGCGGCCTAGGGTAAAAGGTGCCTTTGATATTATTTTCCTATAAACCACTAGATGGTACAAACTTTGCTAAAGTGATTGTTTTGAACAAGTATTAACTTAGACATTATTTAAAAAAAATTATTTTAGCTAAAGTATTTATATCAATACTGTGTGACTTTAAAAGGCTCCCCTTGCCACCTCATAGATTTATAAGATTTTAAATCAAAATAAACAACTTGTAGAATTTATTGTCACACAAAATCTGTTGCTTCATAAATGTTCAATACAAATGTATAGATTTTTTCTGCAGTGAACGGCACATATTTTTCTTAAGATTTGTCTTTAGCTCTGTTGTACCCTATATAGAACAGGTATTTAAATCAGTAATTTCCATGAATTTGTTCAGAAGAAATTAATTAGTGCAAAAATGGTGTACATGCAAAGCGAACTGACCACACAGAGTAGAAAAAAAAATGTAAAGATAGTTAATTCCCATCCTGAACACTGCAAATGATTTAACATGAACATTTGTCATTAAAATTAAAGAAAAAAGTAATTTTGACCCCTTCTTACAAGTTTAACAAGTTGGTGTGGAATGAAATGTAAAAATTCACCCTGTTTTCTAAATTAATTTCATTGTGAAGGATTAATCCATGCTTTTCTCTTGTGGACTTCTCCAGTCGTTTAGTCAGCTTAAAGGAGAAGTCCACTTCCAGAACAAAAATTGACAGATAATGTACTCACCCCTTGTCATCCAAGATGTTCATGTCTTTCTTTCTTCAGCCATAAAGAAATTATGTTTTTTGGGGGAGACATTTCAGGATTTTTCTCCATATAATTGACTGATATGGTGCCCCGAGTTTGAAATTCCAAAATGCAGTTTAAATGCAGCTTCAAACGATCCCAAATGCAGTTGTAAACGATCGCAGCCGAGGAAGAAGGGTCTTATCTAGCCAAACGATCGGTTATTTTAATAAAAATAATACTATTTATATACTTTTTAATGTCAAACGTTCTGCCTGAACTGTTTTTTTTTTCAGTTTATGACAGTTATGGTATGTTATAAAACTCCCATCTCATGTTCTCCCTCAACTTCAAAATCATCTTATATTGTTGTTTTACGTTTTTTGTTAAGGGTGTTTGATCTCTGTTGCATGTTCACTTTGCATGGAACTTCTGCAATGATGTAGGATGATTTTGAAATGATTTTTGAAGTTGAGGGAGAAAAAACGATCAGAGTTTTTCGACATACCCTAACTGTCTTGAGTCAGAATACACAGAGTTCAGGGAGAGTAAGACAAGATGAGCGTTTGAGATTAAAAAGTATTTAAATTGTATTTTTTCAAATGAAAATAACCGATGGTTTCGCTAGATAAGACCCTTCTTCCTTATCTGGGATCGTTTAAAGCTGCATTTAAGCTACCTTTTGGAAGTTCAAAATCGGGGCACCATAGTAGTCCGTTATATGGAGAAAAATCCTGAAATGTTTACATAATTTTTTTAGAGCTGAAGAAAAAAAAGACATGAACATCTTGGATGACAAGGGGGTGAGTACATTATCTCTAAATATATGTTCTGGAAGTGGAGTTCACCTTTAAACCTCATCCCTTTCTTACAGCTACAAAGCAACCCATGGATAGAACCAAGTCCCGTTCTACATTTTGTTTTTTGTTTTTTTCTTTTTTGATAATCCATTTCACTTGGATGTACTTCACAATACAGAAAAATTGATTTTCACTGATTTTGTTTCATCACAACTTCAAGGCCTGATAAAAAAGTAGCAATCATGACAAAGCCCAAGACATCAACCCTGGCATCTCACCTCAATCTATCCTTACTGACACAATTCATCATTGCTTTGAATATGATCTGCATGATGTCCAGCTGTAGTATTGTCTGTATGCGTAACAGAGATGTGTTTGTTTGCTGATTGGATGAATTCATTTCCTAAGGACCACTTCCTATCAAGTGATCCGAAACTCTTTAGACCAGAATGAGAGAGCACTCTTGCGTGCATTGGTTAGTTAGTCTGAGTATGTGCTATTATCATTGTTATAAACACTTCTCAGAACTCCACTCCACAAGAGTGCACAGAGCCTCAGACTGTTTGTATGTGTGTGCGTGTTTGTGTTTATTTGCGTGTCTCTCAACAGCCTCACCACCCTCTTCCGCTCTGCCTCCGCTGCGCGCCGCTAATGCAACACAACATTAGCATAGCGTTTGATGTTGAGTTAGAAGACGTTTAGGCGCTCCGTGTTTAACAACTGTGTCAAGTGTTTGCACCGTCTACATGCTTCAATAACAACATCAAACAATACACAGTCACCACAATGTTCCCGGTGCAGGAGCTGTTAGCTTTGTCTCCTCCATCTACGCCCTCTGAGGAAGAAATGGCCTCAGAGTGCAATGAATAATAAAGGACAAATCTCTTTGCCAACAGGGACCTCCATTACGGGCCAGAAGAAGACGGCGCACTCGGAGCGGGCCACTGCAGGGAGCTGCATTCATCAGATTCCACCTTCCCCATTTTATTTGTGTATCTGCTCTTCCTTCTCCAGTCAGATAAAAAGAGCCATCGGGTGGACAGGCCAAGTCTGATGAATACAGGAGGGAAGGAGGAGGGTGGGAGATTAGAGGCCTGGAGAGAGAGAGAGAGAGAAAGAGCTCACTGGAAAACGAAAGATAAGAGGAAGAGGTGAACAGGAACACTTGTCACTGCAGATGTTGGCCTTGATTTCACCGAGAGGGAGGGAAGATGTTCGAGAGTGTAGCTGGACATAATGCAGTGGCCGAATGTGTAAGGTCCTCCTCGCAGAACTCTGTGACAGCGCTGTTCCCTGAAGATATGGAGTAACATGTTCATAAGGTCAGCAGACCAACAATAGTTCTGCCAAATATTAAAAGAATGTTCCGGATTCAATACGAGTTAAGGTCAATCAACAGTATTTGAGGCAATGTTGTTTACCACAAAAATAATTTGGACTTTTCCCTTATTTTTTTTTAAAGTCAGGGTTACTGTTGGAGAAATTTTGCAGGCAGAATCCAGTCAATTTAAAAGGATAGTTCACCCAAAAATGAAAATTAGCCCGTTATTTACTCACCCTCCAGGCTTCCTAGGTATATGTGACTTCCTTCTTTCAGACGAATCCAGTCAGAGTAATATTAAAAATTATCCTGGCATTTCCAAGCTTTAGAATGGCGTGAGTGGGTGTTTCTCTTCATCAGTCCAAAACAAGTACAATAAAGTGCATCCATCCATAATAAAAAGCCTCACACGTCTCCAGGGGGTGCATTTTTGTACAACAAATATCCATATTTAAATTGCAATAATCACTTTAATCTAGCTTGCGCTAAATGTTCGTACGTCGGAAGACCTTCCGGGTGGATGACGCAAGCTAGATTAAGTGATAATTACATTTTAAATATGGATATTTTTCAATATCCACCTCCACCAACGCCGTCTCTCATTGTGTCGCTGGTTAGCCTCCGATCTGCTTGTGCGTGTTCATGTGTTTTGGACGAGGTGTTGTTTTTGGAAATTGATTTGCGGGGAGGGTTGGATCTTATGCTTTCAAAGCTAGCTTGCTATTGCTAGCCTTTCCAAAGTCACCTTCTCTAACTTTAATGTGTCCAACATAGAGCATAATAATGTTTTTATCCATAAAACTTCTAAATTATTTAAAACATTTTATATATTTTTAAAAATAAATTATTAAAAACATCTTAAGGAATCTGTATGATTTAAAGGGATAGTTCACCCATAAAAAATAAATAAATAAATAAATTCTGTCATCATTTAAGTTGCTCAAGTTGTTTAAAATCTGTTCAACACAAAAGAATGTTGGTAACCAAACAGCTGATGGTAGCCATTAAATTCCCTAGTTGTTGTTGTTTTCCATAATATCAAAGTCAATGGCTGCTGTCAACTGTTTGGTTATCAACATTCTTCAAATTATCTTCTTTTGTGTTCAGCAGAAGAAAAAGTCATATGGGTTTGGAACAGCTTTAGGGTGAGTAAATGATGACAGAAATGTCATTTTTGAGTGAATAATTCCTTTAATAGGTGTTTCGTGTGAAGGTGAAAAAATTCCCTGCCCTTAACTTGAAACTAATGAACATTGAACATTCCTCAAATAATAAAATCATCTGACCTTTAAAGTCTCACATAATCAGAAGCATTATTCTGACAGAGTGGTCATATGCCCCTTCAGATTTTTGTGGAATTTGAATGCACCTTCCAAAAAAAAAAAGGACAAAAAGTGTCTGTCTAAAATGAAAGAAACTGCCAACTGAGTTGCACCTGCCACATATCATTTGTATTTTATTTTAGCTGAAAATAGTTATCATTTAATCATCATGTCACTTGAAATATAATAAAAATTAAAGCTGCAAGCAGTGTTGAAAAGGCCCTCGCACCCAAGTTCACCATCACCTGGTGGCTTTAGGAAAAACAGCAAACGGTGAACAATATTCATTTAAACTGGTAAATATAAGAGGAATTATGTCAGTCATTTATTTGTCCTAAACTTCCTGCTGCCAGCTAGTAGCACTATGACTATAACTGAATATTGGTATTTATTATGTATTCGAACCAGGATTTTCATCAAACATATGAAGTTTGGTGCAGATTGAACAGGCTATGTTTGAGTTAAACATATAACAACTTCCTTTCCAATGGCGAAACATTGAACTTTGTCAGGCCGCCACAGACCCATCCTTTAAAGAAAACTCAAAATCTTCTCAATTTAACATTGCATAGGTCTTTAGAGTAGATTGATTAAATATAATGTTTACGTCAGTAAATCTCTATGAGGATCCCGTTGCAGTCACTTCCTGCTGCCAGCAGGTGGCACTATGACTGTAACTGAATATGGTCATGGGTATATGTTCAGGCCACACACACGCCCTTTAACGAAAAATCAAGATCTTCGCAATTTAGCGTCACAAAGGGCTTTAGATTAGACTGAACAAATTTGGTGTTGATCTGACTAAATCTCTAGGAGGAGTTTGTTTAAATACAACACCTGAAAATGAGAAAATTCAAAATAACTGACTTCCTGTCGAGTTTCGGACTTCGTACTGGAGGACTTTTTTGTAGGTACTGGTGTGTTACATGTGTCTGCCAAATTTTGTACATATATGTGAAACATAGATCAAGGGGCATGTTGTTGAAATTTTATAGGTAGCGCTATTGAGCCATTTTGCCACACTCACTTCTGAAACCCATATCAGATTACATTTTCACCACCTTTGGCATGTGTGCAAAGTTTCAGAGTTTTTGAGCATGTTTAGGCCCTCAAAAATGCAATTCATTTTGGAAAAGAAGAAGAATCTGAGCAGCACCATTGGTGCTCAGGCCCTAATAAAAAAGGAAAATGTTGTTTTCTTATGATGACAATGCATTGTGATCTCCGGCTCTCTGGAGTTCATTTGCAATTTTGAATTTAATGAATAATGTCAGCCACTTATTCACACAACTTCTAAATTATTAAAACTATTTTTCCTTATCTTTCCTAGAGCACCAAGGACAGCCACTGGTGATTCCTCCAAAAAAGCATAATAATATTTTGCACATATATTATTTATAGCATATCATGTATTCACCTTTTTTCTAAACATGGAAGTCTCGTCCACCTCATGACATTTCCAGTCTCCAGTGTTTCTAGTCAAATTAACGCACAGCTTAACCCTGCACACATTTTTAAATTTAGTTATGTTTAAAAAGTTTCAGTTTAATTCAGTTAATCATTTTACCCTATTTTAACATGGATTTCTAGGGAGACTGGAACACGAGGTCATCCAAATGGAAGTTAGAATCCATCATGACGGCGCTCATTGGCTAACAGTGACTTTCTACATTCTTTTGCATGAAGCTGTATCCACACCACTACACTGTAAAAAAACAGTATGTTGAGTCAACTTAAAATAATTTGTAACCTGGCTGCCTTAAAATTTTAAGTTCAGTCAACTCAAAAACAGTCTATTCAACTTGAAATGTTAAATGATACTAAGTGACAACTTAGATATTTGAGTTGAATCAACTGAAAATTTTAAGGCAGCTGGGTTACTTACCCATCTGTTAAGTTTAGCAAACACAAATATCTAAGTTGTTACTTAGTACAACTTAACATTTCAATTTGACTAAACTTATTTTAAGGCAGCCAGGTTACAAATTATTTTAAGCTGACTCAACAAATTGTTTTTTTTATTTTTTACAGTGTAGGTGTCAGTAGAAATCCCAGACCATTGTCATATCTGCCAGCACATCATAAATGAAAAATTAGCGACTCATTGTTGAGACTTATTTTCTCACTTGCTTGGAGAATCCAATCATGAAACACGACTGCAGGTGCGTTTCAACTGCCATGTCTATTTAGCCTTCGTTTCTGCATATCTGTGTGCGTGCCACATCCCCACTTTCACACTGACATGTCGTCGTAGTGGCACGAGGAGACAGTGGTGCCCTTTATGATATGAAGAGCAGGGAAAAGGTTATTCGCTAGAGGTTGATATGTGTCAATCACCCTTTGGAGGCTGTTTGCTGTCACCGCCTCGGTCGGCGCACAACCTCCCGCACACTCTGATAATGCTCCAAATATCAGGTGAGAGGAGAGAGAGCTGGCAGAAAAGAGATTGCCTGACCTTATTGTTTGCCTTCGTCTCCTCTTTGTTCTTCACAAATAAAGGTTTTTTAATAAACTGAAAAGGTCCTCTGCTACAGCCTGGGGAACCAATGAAAGGGAGCACTGAGGTATGGCACAATGTGGCAGCACAGAAAGAAGCAGCTCATCAGAAAATAACAAAGGTGCAAGTTAAAGATAAGGCTGCTGTCAGAGATTAATCCCACCAGCCTTGATTGTTTTCTTTAATACCGGCCCTGCTACGGCAAGCGATAAGTTTGCTGAGTAATTTAGTTTTTTCCCTATTTTTTTTTCTTTTTTTTTTTTTTTTGCTAGAATAGGAGGCAGCGTAGAAGGATAGGACAGGAAATAATATTCAGGTGTGCCCAGTAATTGATTTTCTCTTTTTCCTCTCTCTCTCTCTCTCCCTCTTACTTTCCACCAAATAAAATGAAAGCCAAAAGTGCTTTCGTTCCACTTTCTTTTAGTCTTTTCTCCGCCCCTCACTTTCTCCGCAGATTAATAAACTTGCTTTATTCAAACCATTAAAGGATAAAGAGACTGCCTCGCGAGGCATTTTTTGCGGGGGATTTTTTTTAAAGCAAACTGAAAGCAGACCCCCGTCAGACGATATGACAAGCTTGAGGTGATTTTAGGTAAAGGATAAAAGGCTGTCTCTTTGTGATGAACGCGGCTCAGACGATGTTAATTAATTACAGTACTGATGAAGAGAGAAGAAACTAAGATGATACATTTGCCTCATGTCTGACTGAATAACTCAAAAAGATCTGCTCTAAATAAATAAATAAATAAAACTTTTGAATTAGCTGAAAATCTGAATGTTTAGCAGTGCTATACACTGTAAAATAATTTTGTAGTTTTTACTAATAAATTTCGGAGCTGTTGTTGCCAGAATTATTTTGTACAAAAATACAGAAAAACTGTAAGCTAGTGCTGTCAATTGCTTTAAAAAAAAAAACAAAACTAATTAGCCACACATTTTTTTCTAAAATGAATCACAATTAATCCCACCTAAGTTAAAGTTTTAAAATATAGTTTCATATTGCAATAATTTCATATAAATTTAGAAGCAAAATGAAGACAGTATATATAAGTGTGTGTACAATGCCATCTTTTTAATGACTAAAGGCCAGTATTACTGATAGTAATACTACTAATGAAATTTATAGCCATATTCTATAGCCATTCAACATTACAGTATAACTGAGAGCTAATTTAAGTGAACCTAAAACAATCGTTACATAAGCCCATTATAATAAATATCATATTTAGCTACCTGTGCCCTTCAGCAAGTTGATAATATACAGATATTGAATAAAATGTAAGTTATAAAACACTAAATTTCTAAAGTAAATATATATGAATTCTTAAAGGAGAACTCCACTTCCAAAACAAAAACTTACAGATAATGTACTCACCCCCTTGTCATCTAAAATGTTCATGTCTTTATTTCTTCAGCCAAAAAGAAATTATGTTTTTTGAGGGAAACATTTCAGGATTTTTCTTAATTTAATGGACTGATATGGTGCCCAATTTTGAACTTCCAAAATGCAGTTTAAATACGATGAGATGGGAGTTTTTTGGGACATACCCTGTCATGAAATGGAAAAAAAACAGTTCAGGCAGAGCGAGACAAGACGAGCGTTTGACATTAAAAAGTAAATAAATTGCATTATTTTTTGTAAAAATAACCGATCGTTTTGCTAGATAAGACCCTTCTTCCTCGGACCCTTCTCCTCCACATTTAAACTACATTTTGGAAGTTCAATCTCAGGGCACCATAGCAGTCCATTATATGGAATAAAAATCCTGAAATGTTTTCTTCAAAAAACATGGATTTCTTTACAACTGAAGAAAGAAAGACATGAACATCTTGGATGACAAGGGGTGAGTATAGTATCTGTCAATTGTTGTCCTGGAAGCAGTTATTATTTTCCTCTTTTTTTCTTTTGTTTTTTGGTTAATAGACAGCAACTGGGTTATTAGGTTATTTGGCTGCTATTACTTTAAGAGCTGCCACTGCTGAACGTGACGTGAATCTGACATGCATTGGATTTTCTCAAAAGTCTTTACCTTTTCTGACTCACTTCAGGTCTCAAAGTCTCTACTAGTGAGCTGACGAGTTGAATTGGGTGTTTTAGATGAGGGAGACAATGCTGAGGTGCTCCAAGACAGTTTTGAAAAACACTACAATTCAAAGATATGTTCTTAAATCAGACTTATGTATAAATGTTTTAAGGAAGCTTTAATCGCCTTTTTGGTAAGTTCATGAATTAAATGATGAAATAAGTATGAGTATGCTCATAGATTAATTTGCCATTCTAATACAGTGCGCGCCATTGCATTTGTGCGTGCAATAGAAGCACATGTGCTACAGACACAGTATAATGGCTGACAGGACAGGTACATTTGTTTTTATTGACACATGGCCTGACAACATCTGACCGCAGTTCACTGTTGTTCTACTGAAGCTCCCTCATTTCCTGGAATTTACAAATAAGAAAATTCAACGCACACTGCTACTAAAATCTGTTTTGTTTATTTAACATATACTGACAACCACTATAATGCAGGTGAAAAAGAAATCCACATGAAGAATTAAAGTTCACAAGAAGCTTTTCAACAAGCTGAAGAATATACTAATATACAGAAGGTGCACAGAGTCATTCACACAAACACAAAACACCATCATGGTAACACAGATGACACTAAAATAATGCAATAAACATTCACTAAATAACAGAAAATGTAACAAAAAACCCTCATATGTACATAATTGATAACAGAAGCTTAAGAAACATGATTATTTAAACAAAATACTTTCAAATGTAGAGTGTCATGCAGGGAATTCTGGGAATGTCATTTTACAGTTTTTGACTGTAAATTATATGTTGATTGTATTTTTTACTTCTAAAAACTAAATTTTTTAACATTTTACTATAAAATTACATGAAATGTCTGGCTAGATCTTTTAATTTTTTTTTTTCCCTGTATATAATATGGGAACTTAAATCTTGAAACAGTTTTTTTTTTTTTTTTCCTGTAGCGTTTTTACAATATTTTACAGTTAAAATTACACTAATTTTAACTAACTCTTGGAGAACTTCATTCTGATTTGTCGGTTGTGGAATTAAGCTTTCATAGCCACCATGATTCAAACATTTGGAGTTAGAATTACTTAAAGAAAGAAAGAAAAAGAAAAAAAGAAATACTCTTATTCAGTAAGGATGCATCTAATAGATCAAAAGTAAAGACATTTACTTTGTTTCAAAATATATATATATATCAAATGCTGTTCTTTTCACTTTTACAGAAAAAACAAGAAAGAAATCCTTTTTCAAGAACTGTGACGAACGGCTCCTTTGGACCCACAGCATTTGTTTTCCTGATGTTATGATGTCACAAAGCGGCCTATTAGAATATCATTAAAATAAATCCTGCCTACGGAAATTCGAATGGTTGGGGGTGGGGGATTAGCCTAACTTTAGCAATGGAGTATGGAGAGCCACTTCTGGGATGCTTCAACAAGCTGCGGCGCGGTGGGTAGAAATTAAAGCATTGACTACTAGAGTGACCGCGACCTGCTCCGGTGGCTGTGTTGAAGCCACGCTGTAGACGTGTGCAGTGTGTGGTAAGAGATTTATTTATCATACAGTATAGATACCTTCACTTATAACGCCAGTGTTTTTTAAAATGCAATAAAGGCCTCCTGTAGTGAATCGATGCGCTTTGGTATGAAAAATATCCATATTTAAAACGTAAGAATCACTTTAATCTTGCTTGCGTTAACAGTTGTACACGGAACTTGCTGCTTTGACAAGGGGCGTGGCAGTACTGAAACACCGTCTAAGCTGTTCGCCAATCTCAATGGACTGGGACAGCTAACCAATCACAGAAGGCAAACCTGGAACTAATCGAGCCGTTTGTGCCAGGCTGGGGATAAAGGTATTGTAATAATGTAAATTATGTGAAAAATAATATGTTTTTTTGGAACCACCAAGCATGAGAACATGTTCTAGTACACCCCCAAAACAAAATCAAGACTTTGTAAAAGAGCATAATAGGATCACTTTAAGCAGCACAGCTGTTTTCAAGATTGATAATAAGAGCATATTCTGCAATTAGCATATTAAAATGATTTCTGATTAATCATGAGACACTGACAACTGGAGTAATAATATATGCTAAAAAAATAAATAAATATAGAAAATTACTAGAATAGAATATTAGAATAATATTACTGTTTTTTAACAATATATTTGATTAAATAAATGCAGCCATGGTTAGCATAAGCAACTTCGGTATTAACATTACATTTTTAACATTGTTGCAAGTCCAGTTGTTTTGTACTTTCTAAATAATTTTTTCATAAAAAATTATTATGAAATGAAGGCCTGGTTTCACAGACAGGGCTTAGACTAAGCCAGGATTAGGCCATATTAAATTAGGACATTTAAGTAATTTTTATAAACATGCCTTAGAAAAAAACATTACTGGTGTGCATTTGGAGAAAAAAAACATAGGCACTGATATATATTAAGATCAGCCAGTGCAAGTTTCTTTCAGTTGAAACAGCTCAGACATACATTTTAGTCTGGGACTAGGCTTAAGACTTATCTGTGAAACTGGGGGGAAGAGTTTATTTGCAAAACAGATAACAGATAACTGTTATATTGTGTTAGCTGTATTTTTTAGTTACTTTTACTTAATCAAAATAACCCAACTGCAGTTTGATTGAGATGAATTGGAATGCACAATGAAAAAAAACATGATTTCTGAAAAACTGACTTATCTGTTTTTGCAAATGAACTCAAATAAATCAAAATGTCCATACATGTACGTATGTATGCATGCATGTATTTATTTAATCTATTCATTATATGAAAATGACCGGCAGACTGTACATTATCCCTTACTTACATGAAAGATTACCTCTCGCATATAACAGAGAATCTAGAATCATCATCTCTAGAGTTCTAGAATGCAGACCACATGAAAATGACTGACGATTGCAGAGCTCAAGCTGAGCTGCATCTGTGTTTGTTCAGTCTAGCGGAGTGGTGGTCTTGCTAATGGACATCCGTCTTAGTGACAACTGCCATCCAAATGAGCACTGCCAGATCTTGACACGCGTTGACATAATCAGCCGCAGGGTGAAGTGAACTCTGGGAAACGGGCAGGCACGAGGCCCTGAAAGCATCTTTCATTTCTCTTGCTATCTATCCAGCAACACAGTCGCCTCATAAATTCTTGCTCTGTTCGCAATGCATCAGTGAATCTGCTTATTAATATCTACAACCCTCTTTTATTTGTCCCTTATTGTCTCTCTATCTCTCTATCTCTGCTGCCTTCCCAGTATCTCCAAGGCTCTCCTGAAGATGGACTCACTCCAGGGCTGTTTTTCCAATTATGGAGTTCGCTCTGCAATGAAGGTCATCACAATTAGAGCGCCATTTAGCTTCTCCCAGTCAAAAGCACAGAATAGCGGTTGCGACTGTGCCGAGTGACCGCCGGATTGTCATTGCAGCCCACTCAAGTGGCTCTTTCATGACTGCAGGCAAATGCATTAGAAGAAACCTGAAGATTAGCTGTGGGCGAACTGAAAAGACATCTTGGAGAGAGAAAAAAGCTTTCAAAATCAATATTAGCTAGCATCTATTATGCACTCAGCAGCGGGTTGTATAGTCTTGTATGGCGGCGGTGATGGAAAGTGGAGGGAGCTGTATAGGCTCTACTGTATATTACATTTCTCTATTATCACCATTACAGATAAACTGTAAATGGATGTACTTATGGTTATAACAGCTATAGAAAGAGGTGAGAGGCTGTTGGGCAGTTTTCCTGCCACATGATGAAACATACATATTAAAAATCATAGAAAACCTCTGCTTTATTTTTCAACTGCAGACGGTGAATGTTCATCAAAGAGTGTACCGTTTTTCTTGTTCGCATTGTCATTCTCACCCACGTAGCTTGTTCCTTTTTCTGTGTGTGTGTGTATATTAAGTCCTTTGTGTAGTGTTTGCATTTATCTTTATTCACATAACTGTGTTGCGGAGAAAATGAAAAAATAAAAAATCACTGATCCTCATATCCTTATTTCCTGTAGCATATTTACCGAGCCTCTGCGCTGTGTGTTTGGAGCAGATGGTGAGGGACTAAAGCTCCATGGTGGAGGGAAGGCGTCTAATTGCTTTAAGTAAATCGATACGGGACTGCAGCTAGCAGCAATCCCTCACTCTACATCAGCCTCTCACTGCAATTACCACATTGATTGGCCACTGCTAATTGAAGGCCTCGTTATTTCAGCTTTACGCAGTCATGGTGACATAGAGTTCAGACCCCAGCAAAATGTCTTTGTTCTCCTTCTCTCTCTCTATATATATATATATATTACTTTATACCCCTCAAATGAGTCAATGTAAATTTTACATTTAGAAATAAAAACATGTCCATCATATCAGAAGAGTTTTCAAGACAATGTATATATGAATTGCACTCCTCACATATACATTGTCATATGTACACTTTATTTTAGGTGTTTTTCTTACACATTACACGTACTTACTATTATAATGACAATAATTTTACCATGATTACATGCAAGTAACCCTAACACAAACCTTAATCCTAACCCTAACCATTTAGTAAGTACATGTAGTTAATTATTATTACTTAGTACTTACATTTAAAATAATCACTTGATACAATGCACTTATTGTGTAAATACATGTTATTACATTGTAGTTATAGTTTAAAAATACCTGCATGTAATTAACTACCGATACCACCAAACCTGCCCCTAACCGTACCCGCATCCCACCTTAATAGCAGCAAAATCTGAAATTATTATATAAATATTTCTATTTATGTACATCAAAAATAAGTACAATGTACTTAATGTGGTCATATTGTATTGCAAAACACTTTTGCTGCTATTGAGGTGGGATATGGATAAGTTTAGGGAGAGGTCTGGTGATATGGGTAGGTTTCAGGGCGGATTAAGGTGTACGTGATGGGTCAACATTGTATTTATAAATGTAATTACAAAAATAATAAAAAAACTATAAATGTAATTACACAATAAGTGCATTGTATCAAATAATTAATTTCAATGTAAGTACTTAGTTAAGGCCACTTAATATAAAGTGGGACCATCAAATGTGTTTAAATTGTAAAGAAAATGGGTAACACTTTACAATAAGATTCATTAGTTAACATTAGTAAACGTGAACTAAGAAAAACAATATTTATTAATCTTAGTTAATGTTAATTTCAGCATTTACTAATGCATTATTAAAATCGCAAGTTGTGTTTGTTAACATTAGGTAATGCACTGTGAACTAACATAAACAAAGAATAAACAACTATATTTCAATTAATTAACATTAACAAAGATTAATAAACAGAATAATACATGTATTGTTCATTGTTCTTTCATGTGACACATTGTAAAGTGTTACTGTAAAATTTTAAATGATGAAAATACCAACATGATATTTCTGCGGCCGTTAAATTTAAACTTAAAATTGTATACATATTTTTCAAAATCATATGAAATTTACATGAATTTTAAGATGGTAAATTAAGACCTTTAATTTAACATCTGATATTTATTATATACCACAGCTTTTTTAATTTCAGCATTTACTAATGCTAATCACAATTAAAATCACAAGTTGTCTGATAACATTAGTTAATGCACTTTGAATTAACATAAACAAACAATAAACAACTATATTTATTAATTAACATTAACAAAGATGAATAAATAATGTAATAAATGTATTATTCATTGTTCTCTAATGTTACTTAATACATTCACTAATGCTAACAAATAACACCTTATTGTAAAGTGGTACTGGAAAATGTTAAATGATGAATATACCTCATGATATTTCTACAGCCATTAAATTTAAACTTAAAAAGGTATGAATATTTTTGAAAATCATATGTAATTAACATAAATAAAAATAGTGTTTTTTTCTTCTTCTTTATCATAGACACTTATTTACCACTGACCCTTAATGTAACATCTGATATTTATTAAATGCAGGCTATGAATTTATAAGGTGTATTAATATGGTTGTTTTTATTATCTAGTTATTTATGTTTCTGGTGTTCCCAAGTTGTATAATATGCTTCAATATAATTCAATTAGCACTTTAATTTCCTTTTTTTGCTAATCACAAAATGACATTCGACATTCTGCTTTACTTGTTTTTACCCATCACTCTAAAAATATTTGTACTTTTTTAGCATAATCAGATCTCCTTAGCAGAAAGGCAAATGTCAAAACATATCTTAAGGCAAAACACAACGTGTCATTGCCCACACACAGTGCACTCAGTGGAACAGAAAGAATTTTCTGTGTGGAACGCCTAGCAATAGCCATTAAATTTTGTGCAACATAAAATTCATAAAATTATGTTGCTGTAATTTGTTCATTTTCAACAGGTTAGGAGAGATGAGCTGGTGGCCATGCCCACCGCCACCATGACCCTTCTCTTCATTTCCCATGAGCCCCGGTTAAAAATGACCTTCCATGCCTCTCCTCTCTGCTCCAAACCCCCTCGAAGAATAATAAGGGCGCCAGACACATTAATTAGACGCTCTATTTAGATAAATGTCTGCGAGCGAACGTGAGGTAGTTATTAATATTTCATATTAAAATAATTAAATTCAATTTTTCATTCGAGCGAAATAGAACATCTACATTAGCGTGCATTGCTTTCTCTTCTTACCTCCTTCCTGTGTGTGCATTTTTATTAAAGCCTTTTTTTTCTTTCGCACACATTTTCCTGCTCTTGTACTTGCAATGTTCCCTCTGCAACACTGATTGGGTCAAAGTGCCACATGGAGAGAAGGTACAGGAAATGACTGTTAATTAAAGAGCTGACAGCTCGCATGTCGCTTGCTGCGTGTGTGAATGGAAGTGTGTGTGTGTGTGTGTGTGTGTGTGTGTGTGTGTGAGAGAGAGAGAGAGAGAGAGAGAGAGAGAAGAGAGCGACATTGTAAATGTATGTGTGTCTGAACCCAAATCATGGACCATCCTAGATCAAATAGGTAACTACATCTGTCAAAAGACATTTTTGCCATGCCACTTTGTGCAATTGTTTCAATAAAATTCTAATTTAGCCTTACATTTCCCTCATCTCCGGTTTCCGTCCCTTTTCCCATCCTGTAGAGTCTCATCTCATCTTCCGCAGCATCACATTGTAGAGCACTTTTGTGCCCCTGATCTCTTCAAGGTTCAAATCCATCAGCAAAAATCTTAAATGCTTCCATTGTCTCTTGTGTGGGAGGTCAGTTCTCTGTTTCACCTGACCAGAAAGGGCTAAATGGTTGCCAGGGAGACTGGAGATCATTTGTGCGTATGTGTGTGTGTGTATGCGTGTTTTTTTACGTGTGTGTAGTGCTTCTAACGCTTCTATCAGCCTTTAGTCATGCTGGTGTTATTTGGAGCAATAATACAGAGTCTGACAGTTTGTCTCTCTTCTGTCTGTTACTCAATAGCATAAAAGGCGCCCCTGACCTTTAAAAGAGAGAACTAATAGATGAATGAAAGAAGGAAGTATAAGCAGTGAGGGCAGACTTCTGTGGAAAAAAAGCCATTCCGACACAGGAAGTACAATAGATGTAGAGCTGCGGCGATCACAGAGGTGTCGCAGAGTGTTACACAGAGTGGAGCGCATAGAATAAATTCATTACGGCTGCAATAAAAGGAGCAAAATGCCTATACGCTGAAAAGCAAAAGCATTCAGTCTAATAGCTACTGTGAGAAATGCAAAAATACTATTAAAAAATATGTTTTTATGAAATGTGCACATATACAGTGCATAATAGCATGAACAAAATTTGGCCAATTTATTTGAATTCAACATTAAATATGCATGGGCCTCAAAAGACTAATTAGATGAGATATTTATTTATTTCATAGCTAATTTAACTAATTAACAAATAACTAAACAAAATTCGGTCCCACTTTATATTAAATAGCCTTATTACTACTATATACTTACATCAAAAAATAAGTACAGTGTACCTACTGTGTTTATATTGTATTGCAAAACACTATTGCTGCTTTTGAAGTGGGATACGGGTAAGGTTTAGGCAGAGGTTTGGTGGTATGGGTAGGTTTAAGGCTGGGTTAAGGTGTAAGGGATGGGTCAACAGTGTATTTATAAGTGTAAATACAGAAGTTAATTACAAATGTAATTACATGCGGGTATTTTTTAAATCTAAGTACAATGTAAATACTGTACATGTATGTACACAATAAGTGCATTGTATAAAATGATAATTTCAGTGCAAGTACACTTAATATAAAGTGGGACCCAAAATGCTATGAATGTTACATTCTTATTGTCACAAATTTGCTTATTTGATCTTGCGCTTTTATGTACAGTTTATGAACCCTTGTAGATTTTTTTACAAATATATATTTCACAATGTAGTACTGCCCTTCTGACACTACATAAGATATTTACATATAAGGCAACATAACAACAATTCTCTTCAGAAAGATTATGCTGTTCAAAAGTTTTCACCCCCTTCTTTCTTAACACAGTGTTTTGTCATTTTGAGAATCATCAAATGTTTTTTACCTTGTTGGTGTGATTATCTGGATCATAAACCATAGTTGGGATGAGCTCAAATGTGCAGAAGATGCTGAACTTGAACCTGGATTAGTTTTCTGAAGAAAAGTAAATCATTTTACTACTCATTTATGCACTGTTATTACAAAACATACAATTAATCATACAATTAATGATCATTACTGAAGCTACACACCTCAATAAGAAAAAAAATTAAGATTTTGAACATTTTATTTCAACATGAATATAAGTATCCTTTATGTGATAATAGCATGATCAGTGCTGTATTAAATTTTTAAAAATGATACTTTTATGATCCCTTTTATATTTTTTTGATTGATAAACATCTTCTGAAAGATGGTATGCAAACTTATGCCCTCAGTTGTAGGAATATTAAATATTTCAAATTATTTTTGATTACATTTTAATTAAAAATATTTTTATTTAAAATAATTAAACTATTATTTTAAAAATATATATTAAAATATTATTATTATATTACATTATTTTTAATTCTTTTTAATTATTTTTGAATGACACATTTTTAGTGTGGACTCAGACATTCAAACCCACTCGATTTTCTATTCTCTCTCTCTTTTATTTTAGGATATCAACAAAAAAGCTTTTTTGTTATCCACACAATTAATTTATACAGTGCTACAGCAAACACCTGCAAAGTGTGACAGCACACTTTTGTGGACCTACAGTTTGCTAAAGCTCACATCTCCAATCTAAAACAACTTTTGGCCTTTCGGTCTCCATAGCCTCTTTTCATCAAGATTAATGTTAAATAATGTGCATTTGTGCATGAGTTAGCAGTTTGTGTAGATTAAAAGGCTGGCTGATGATTAGGCAGATATGGGGAGTATTTAGCATGTTATTCTCCCCCTGCTCTCTTTTGGACTCTTCCTTGGCTCTGTGCCTAGTGAGTGTAATTTGGATGAGTACTGCTCGCTTGCCTTTGGGCTCATTAACAACAATATAAACAGTAATTACAGTGATCGCCTAATTAATTCATTGAAAAACGGGCGAAAAAAGGAAAACGCTGAATGGTTAAGAAGCAAGCGCAAATCTTTTGCCAAGATAACAATTTTATGGCAACATTGTTGACATAATTAGCAATTTCACGTGCCACAATACAACTTTGATAATTACAACACTTTTTTCTAGAATTCATTTATGTGCATTCTCCACTTATTGTTTGCAGAGATTTCCACAGTGCCCATCATTTGTGCAATTGTCCCTTCTCTGATATGTTTTGATAAAATTTACCACTTACAATCTACTTCTTTTGTTCCAGAGCCAATAATGTATTTTTGTCTGGGCATCTATGATGAGACTTCAATGTGCTTAGTCTGGAAAGAGAGAAAAAAATCTTCACGTGACTCTCAGCTCTTCATTATTGGTCTTAATTAGCTTAATTAGTGTAATTACTTAATTGTGGTTAGTTAAAAAATGATAAATACCTACCGGTAAAAGATGAATCGCTTGTAAGAGAAATTAATGAGCTTATATTTCATTAATATAACTTTGACTAATATTTTTCCTATGAAATTTCATTCATTTTTTTCTTATTGAATAGCATCACCTATATTCCCTTACGAAACATACTACGAATATACTGCAAAATATAATGCAATATTTTAAATAATATATTTATTTCTTTTTTTAATTACATTTTTTATTATGTATATTTTTCAATATACTGCAGTGGACCTTGTATGGTTCTATATTGACAATTTGATACATATAATAAATACATAAATACAATAAATACATAAAGCAATGATGATATACATACACACACACACACACACACACACTCGTACTTGTGTAGATATATTGGACATATATAATTGTGAATATATATTATATTTATACACAAACAGTACCCTACATCTACATATTATGAAGCGTGTTATTTAATATAAAATTACATTACGATAAAGTAAATATATTGTCAAATACTTTCAGTATATGGAAAGAATTCCTTATATATTATTTAATGTAACATTAATTATGACTATAATATATATATATATATATATATATATATATATTTTGCATAAGGGTTACTTACAGTGTGTTCATTTTTCACAGCATCTGAAATATGATTAATCTAACACCTTGAAATATATCAGCTTTTGAATAAGTGATGAAAGTTGAAAATATACTACAGACTTCCATGGATAAATTAAGATGATTTTAAAGTGAGCAGATTCTACTGCCCTAAAAATAAGAGCAAGATATTTTAGTGACAGACACTGATCATTGATCAGCAGTGAAAGCAGACAGGCAGAAAGCATGAATGAGCTCCTGGGCCACATGGAAACCAGGCTGTAGTGGTGCCAGCTGACTGGTCGCCAGCAATGAAAACTTCCCACAATTAACACAAATTACTGACAGTCTGCCAGCTATCAGCGCCTGGCATCAGCCTCGAGCCTGGCAGCCATGCAGAAATAGGAGGTGGGATCATATACAACAATGATAATGTGCGCTTCTGTGTGTTCATCCATTATCACCAGTGTCACTGCCAATATGTGTCTCATGTCTCTGCATGTCATTTCTAAGTGGCACAAGAGTGGTGCGTGTGTGTGTGTGTGTGTGTGTGTGTGTGTGTGTGTGTGTGTGTGTGTGTTTGTTTGTTTATAAAAATAACTTATGAAACATTTGTTTGTTACAGTTAATAATTCTCTATTTAAACAGGCAAATTTAAGAGTTTATTACCCTGAAGTCCACATGCATATCAGTGTGGTATGGCAGGTTGTAAAAAGTGTTATTTATCTTCTCTTGCCATTGTTATCTATTTATCATTCGTATGGTTCAAATACATCTGGTCTGTAAAAGTAAAAAAGAAAGGCTTTAATATGAGATATTTCCCATTCTGGTTAGTGGCACTTAGAAAATCAGAACAAGCACAGACTGCTACAACTTTCAACTGAATAGAGTTATAGCGCCATCTAATGTGGAAAAGAGGGCGACAAAATTCAAGCACCTTGATACAGAGTTTGGGATGTACCTTACATGCCATATTTAATAATAATAATAATAATAATAATAATAATAAACAATGCTTTGAAAAATTACAAATACACTGTCAGAAAAAAAGGTACAAAACTTTCACTAGGGTGATAGCTTTTCTAAAGGTTTAAGCTACTAATAAGTAGGCAACCATTTAGGGGTTAATATATAAGTGCATCTTTTGCACCTTTGTAGCTTTTGTATTTTAGGGTATAGTGCGCTTTGTTGTTGTTTTTTTTTTTGAGTGTATATTTGTACATATACCTGATACAATACTTGAACAAAAGAGCTATAGATACTGATCTATAATAGAGAACAGTGGCTATAGACCAATTTGGAGTAGACGTCACAGTTACGTCACTTGCAGCTGCGCACGCATAGTCGTTGCAGAAAAACACTGGTAGCAAGTGGAGGTAAACGGGTAAAATCTATGTAATAAGAGGAAGAAAAAAAATAAATGGATGAAAACTGCTATGATTACTCTACTTTTAAGAAAAAAAATTGATTTAAACAATAGGTCTACATAATTTTCACATATGCAGTTCATAGGGGACGTATTGTATTAGCCCTATACAGTTACAGCATGAAATATTATATAAACCTATTACTATTAAACATTTTGCATAACATTTATTTATTTTATCTCACAATTCTAGCCTTTTTTCTAGCAAATGCGATCTCCTAATTCGGACTTTGTAACTCGATTTAACTAAAAACTAGTGAGTTTGTTAATTCTGAGGGGGTGGGAAGCCAGAAGTGTGGGATATAAATTCTAAACCGAGGGGAAAAGAGAGAATGACGAGTTGTATTTGCTTATTAGAATTGTAAGATAGAATC
Organism: Labeo catla; assembly: GCA_012976165.1. NCBI lineage: Eukaryota > Metazoa > Chordata > Actinopteri > Cypriniformes > Cyprinidae > Labeo > Labeo catla. The sequence goes on from VONZ01000168.1 coordinate 591,165, forward strand.
TCGGAATTGCCAGAATAAGAGAGTCAGAATTTTGAAATAGAAAATCAAATTTACCTTTCTTTTATTTTTTATTTTTTTATTTACCTTTCTTCCATAGACTACTTGAACCGCCCACAAAAACGTCATCCCTATTTCGGATCTGTAAGACTATCCCAGTATCTACCGTCAGTTTCGTTGATTAACAGTGTTTATCGCTGGGTGATAATATATGCGGAGAACATTTTGAAATTCTAATCAAATCTATAATCTTTTTGAATCGAAGTATTTTGTACCGTATCCGTGTAATTCTTTACACTTTTAAAAATAAAGGTGCTTCAGGATGTCTTAGAAACACCTTTTTGTCTAAAAGAACCTTTAACATCTGAAGAACCTTTCCGTTTCACAAAAGGTTCTTCATGACGAAAGGTTCTTCAGATTATAAAAAGGTAAAAAGGCCTTAAAAAAAAAGAAAGAAAGAAAAAGATGGTTCATTAAAGAACCTTTGACTGAATGGTTCTTTGTGGAACCAAAAATGGTTCTTCTATGGCATCGCTGTGAAGAACCGTTTAAAGCACATTTATTTTTAAGAGTGTAGACATAAAGGCTGTCTCTCCCAGGTTCTCTGCAACCATGATGCGAGCGCATCCCGAATGTTTACAAACCTATAATTGGTCTATAACTACAGAAGGAGTACTATATAACTAAATGCATTTCATGAATGACATCTCAGGGCTTGCATAAACTCAACAGTGCGAAAAACTGTAGGGAAAAAAAATGACAAAATTTGTAAATCTGAATACACATCCATGGAATCTGGTATTACACTAAGTGGTTCGGCCTTAATTGTAGAAATTTGTGGAGAAGAATAAAATTCAATAAAACACCCATCTTAAAGCATTTTGTTATAGTGAGGTAAGTGTAAGAACATGTAGCTTTTTAGGGTACTTTTTCCTGATTTTTTTTTTTTTTTTTAATTTATGTATAGACACTTACCTTATAGTCAGGAGCCTACAATATTAGCCAGTTATAAAACTGATTAATTTTTTTTTTTTGGAAAAAAAAAAGATTAAAAATGTATTTTTGTAATTGATTTTAAACATTTCTGCTTTTACAAGAAATCTAGAATTTCTTTTAATGTTTTTTTTCCTCTGTATGTTCTATGTTCTTTTAGTTTTAATTTTAAGATTTGTTGAATAACAAACATTACTCTTCTTCGTTGAAGTAAAAAATAATCTAAATAAACCTTTAGCAGGCCTGTTACATTTACATTTTATGCAAACTTTGCTTAAGTATAACTTTAAGTTAGCTCCTACAATATCCCAAAATAAATAAACAAATAAAAAGTAGACCTAATACTGCTTTCCAAGAGCAATATAAGAACAGTAACTGAAAAGTAGGCTAAATAAATTTAAACTAATTAAATTTTAAACTCAACAGACAACAGATCAGAGGAAGGTGAACGGTTAAACTCTACAATACTATATAACAATACTCCATATATGTGACCCTGAACCAGAAAACCAAGTAAGTAGCACGGGTATATTTGTAGCAATAGCCAAGAATACATTGTATGGGTTTAAATTACTGATTTTTCTTTTATGCCAAAAATCATTAGGATATTAAGCAAAAATAATTTCCATGAAGATATTTTGTTTATAATTTCCTACCATAAATATACCAGAATATGCATTGCTAAGAACTTAATTTGGACAACTTTAAAGGCAATTTTCTCAATATTTAGATTTTTATTTATTTATTTATTTATTTTATTTTATTTATTTATTTTTTTTTTTGCACCCTCAGATTCCAGATTTCCAAATAGTTTGTGTATATTGTGGCCAAATATTGTCCTATCCTAACAAGCCATACATCAATGGAAAGCTTATTTATTCCATGTATATATTTTAATTAAAAAAAAAAATTGATCCTTATGACTGGTTTCGTGGTCCATGGTCACATATGATTCGTGTGCATTATTTCAAGTGTTTTAAAGTGAACATCAACCCTAACTTTAAGACGTTATTCAATCAAAATGTTGCCATCCCCATGTTCAAATCTAGTGAGCAAGCGAGAAATAGGCCTATAGGCCGAAAAAGAAAGTTATTTTCTAGATGATTAAGAATTTTTCTGTCCTTTTTCATTTAATAGCTATATCTTATATTTTGTATTTCAATTTTATGTTACTAATTACAATACAGCCTAATACTACATGCAGGTGCTGTTATTTGTTGTTGTTAATACTGTAACGCTGGAACACCACTAGATGTCAGTAAATGCATAGATTTGAAAATATTTCCCCATTACGTTTGACTCGTGTTATTTTGGGTAGAATATATATTTTATATACAAAGCATGCATGATGTCAAATCAAACAGTTTCATCTGCATATTTTTGTTGTCGTATTTAACATTAGCCTTCATGTAAATTCCAACACGTGAGTGTGACGACTAATATTAAGAATTGTTATTGAAATTTAAAAACGTATTTGAAAACAATACATCCGCAAAATGCACCAATTTATCTGAAATGTACAACAAAAATATATATAAATAATGATTAAGAATAATATACACAGGCTTGATGCTGCTCTCTGAGCTGCAGCCAAGAGAGGAAGGCGTGCCACGCGCATGACGTCATCAAACATTTCTCGTGCCACATTCCCCAAACTGCGCGAGGGCAGTGAGAGACCGTTTTCGGTTTAATTTCTCCACAGTTCTCGTTTTGTTCTCTGCTGTTGCATAGGACCCTACAGCTGGTTTTGTTCCTTGGCTTCCTCTGGCCGTCTGCAGAAAGTTTGTTACCGTGAGTATACGTTAGTTTTCTTGTTTTCTTAAACTTTTCTTCAAGTTTGCCGCTGTTTGTCGATCTTTCTGTGAGCTCTGTGTTTGTTTTGTTGTTTAACACATGACTGTGTTTCTTGAGTATGATAAACAATGTACAAACATCTAAAGAGGATGACAAATAATAGAGGTTCTTCTAATTAATAATAAATAACGTCGTGTGGTTTCTTAACACGGTTCGTTCTTTTAATGTTGACATAACGTGTGTTTTAGCCAGTTAGCTTGATAGTAGGAAGTCTCCTTAAACCTCAGCTTGTAAATGTAGGTCTTCTGAACGCTAAACCGAAGGTAAACTTGTTATACTCAAGTTAAACTGCTCTTCCAGCAAGATTTTGACAGGCTCCTGTAGAAAAATTAGTTTGTCAAGTAAGTTACTACCGTTAGCCACTAACAACAACAGATGATCCCGTGGGGTTTGATGACGATTGTTATCTGAACTCTGAAATGACACTTGTTAAAATGCCTGTTGTAGATGTTGACACATTATGACAGAGGTTTTTTCTTGATCCTGTCTTGAAATATTTCTAGTGTTATCATTGAGGATAGATCTCAAATGGATGTCATGATATACAACGCCATCCTTTAGAAGGTGTGAGGTTTGACACTGAAATTTAAGCACGTTTAAATATCTCTGAAGTGTCATGAACTGCAAGAGTCAATGGATGCTGCCTAAGGCAGTTGTATTAATAAAACCCTAGGATGTACTGTATCTGAAATATGTTAGATTAATTCAAAAAGTCTTCTTGAAATGGGTATGCCTGTTGTCTTGGAATAGCTGGTTCAATTTAATGCATGTGCCTTTTTCCGCCGATGTTTGAAGAGTTCATCCATGCCCATTACAGTTCCTAAAAAAGATGTCAAAGTCCTTTGGTCTGTGTACTTTCATGACTGCGGTTCAGGAGCCTAGCTCTGCCTCCTCCCTCATTTTCCCACTAATGCAGACCAGATGGAAATTAGAGCCACTGATGCAAGCCAAGAGATAACACTCACAACCGTGTGTTCCCATGCCAGATGCCCCCCCAAACAAACACACACACACACGTCTGTGCTATCTGTTGGCCAATTTCACTAATGCATATAATTTGCAGTAAAAGAGGGAGTTGGCATACATGAGCCGGCTGACCATCCTGCTGTCACTTTGCGTGAAGAAGAGCCACTTAGAACATGCATAATATGTTGTGGAGGTGTGGCAACCTCGCAGACATCAAGCTTCACCTTACAGGCCGGCATGCGTGACAATGACGATTACGGTCAGTGACATGCAAATGTATGGTCTCATATAAACTGACAGCAGTGTTCTTATTTTAATGTCAAGTCAGTCTTAAAAGATGGGGGAAACATGATGAAAAATTGCATACCTTCAAGCAATCCAAGATTTAGATTAGTTTTTTTCTCTGGAATAGATTTGGAGAAATTTAGCATGACATCACTTGCTCACGATTGGCTCCACTGCAATGAATGGGTGCCATCAAAACGAGTCCAAACAGCTGTTAAAAGCATCACAATCATTTATAAGTAATCCACACAACTCCAGTCCATTAGTTAACATCATGTGAAGTAAAAAACACATTAAAGGCTTTTAACTTTAAACTAGCACTTCTGAATGAAATGTCAGTTTATAATTTATAATAATACTTCCCTCAGATCATTCTCTGTTGTCCTTTCACATCAAAATGCCCCAGCATATTTGTTTAGAACTGTTTTTGCGTGTAAACAGTGCTTGATCTGTGCACATCTTTTTCTTGTTTCAGATGAGACAACTTGTTCGCTTGAGAAAGCGTTATTATGGATTAGAGGTCTCATGTTTTAACTGGAAGCAATTGTTTGAAGTTAAAAATGTATTAATGATAGATTACACTACTAGTCAAATGTTTTTAAACAGTAAGATTTGTAATGTTTTACCAAGCCAGCATTAATTTGATCCAAAGTACAGCAGAAACAGTATAATTTTTAAATATTTGTTTTCTATTTGAATATATTTTAAAATGTATTCTTGATTTCAAAGCTTAAATCCTTCAGAAATCATTCTAATATTCTGATTTGCTGCTTAAAAAAACATTTATTATTATTATATTATGTTAAAAACAGCTGAGTATAATTTTTCTTTGATAGATCTAAAGTTCAGAAGAACAGCATTTATCTGAAATAGAAATCTTTTGTAATGTGTCTTTATCCTCACTTTTGACCAATTTGAACCATCCTTGCTAAATAAAAACGTTAATTTCTAGAATTAATATTTTATATATATATATATATATATATATATATACATGCATACATACAGTCATGGCCAAAAATATCAGCACCCTTGCAATTCTGTTAGAAAATGCAATCCTTCTCTCAGGAAATTGTTACAGTTGCAAATGTTTTGGTACTCACATGTTTGTTTGTATGTTTGTTTGTTTTTGCATTGGAACACACACACACACACAAAAAAAAAAACAGACAAGAAATGTCAGATCTGATACAATTCCACACAGAACCCAAAAAATGCACTGGACAAAATTATTGGCACCCTTAACTTTAAATTTGATAGTACCCCCTTTGGAAAAAATATCATCAGTCGCTTCCTGTAACCATGAATGTGTTTCTTACACCTCTCTACTGGAATTTTGGACCACTCTACTTTTGCAAACTGCTCCAGGTCATTCAGATTTGAAGGATGTCTTCTCCCAACTGCTGTTTTGAGATCTCTCCACAGGTGTTCTATGGGATTCAGATGTGGACTCATTGCTGGGCATTTCAGAACTCTCCAGCGCTATGTTTGTAACCTTTTCTGAGTGCTTTTTGAAGTGTGTTTCGGGTCATTGTCCTGCTGGAAGACCCATGACCTCTGGTGGAGACGCAGCTTTCTAACACTGGCCACTACGTTGCGCCCCAAAATTCTTTGGTAATCATCAGATTTTATGATACCGTTCATGCAGTTAAGGCATCCAGTGCCAGAAGCAGCAAAGCAACCCCAAAACATCGTTGAACCTCCACCATGTTTGACTGTAGGGACTGTGTTCTTTATCTTTTCTTTTTCTCTAAACAGTGCCATGATGTCCTTTACCAAAAAGCTCTACTTTTGTCTCATCTGTCCACAGTGAGTTCTCCCAGAAGCTGTCACACAGGTTTTGGCAAAATCCAGTCTTGCTTTTTTATGCGGTGGTGTCCTCCTGGGTCTCCTAACATAGCATCCCTTTTCATTCAGATGGCGACGGATAGTGCAAGTTGACACTGTTGTACCCTGTGTCTGCAGATCAGCTTGAATTTGTTTGGAAGTTAATTGGGGTTCTTTTTCCACCATTCGAACAATCCTTTGTTGTAATTTTCCATTAATGTTGCTCTTCCGTCCACGTCCAGGGAGGTTAGCTACAGTGCCATGGGCTGTAAACCTCTTGATGATATTGCGCACAATGGACACAGGAACATTAAGATCTCTGGAAATGGACTTGTAGCCTTGAGATTGTCCACATGTTTTTCCACAATTTTTTCTCTCTCAAATCCACAGACAACACTTTACACTTCTTTTTCTTTCTCCATGCTCAGTGTGACACAACACGAAAGTTGAGTCAAGTGTGATTAATATATTTGCCCACACCTGTTACTTGCCACAGGTGTGTCTAAATACAAATTATAGGAGCATCACATGCTTCAAAAACAATTATTTCTTGCAATTATTTCTTACAATTTTGACAGGGTGCCAATAATTTTGTCCAGTCCATTTTTGAGTTCTGTGTGAAATTTTATCAAGTTTGACTTGTCTTTTCTCTTTTTTTTTTCGTGTTGTTGTTGCTTTTCAAACAAAGACAAGAAGCATGTGAATACCAAAACATTTGCAACTGGAGCAGTTTTCTGAAAGAAGTGTTGCATTTTCTGACAGAATTGTAAGGGTGCCGATATTTTTGGCTACGACTGTATGTTGAATAGCAGCAATATTCAAAATTGTACTGTTTCTTCTGTACTTTGGATCAAATAAATGCAGGCATGGTGAGCAGAAGAGACTATGTATATATATTGACTCCAAGCTTTTCTGTGGTATAAAGCTTTTTATTTCAGGTTTCATTTCTAATCATCAAAGAAACTCACAAAAAATGTTTTGAAAATTGTTTTAAATATTGATAATAATCAAATGTTTCTTGAACAGCAAATCGGCATATTAGAATGATTTCTGAAGGATCATGTGACACTGTTGACTTGAGTAATGTTGCTGAAAATGTAGCTTTGATTACAGGAATAAATTACATTTTAAAATATATTCAAATAGAAAGCAGTTTATATGAAATATTTCACAATATTACTGATTTTGCTGTATTTTGGATCAAATAAAAACAGGCTTGGTGAGCAGTAGAGACTTCTTTAAAACAACATTAAAAAACTTTTGACTGGTAGTGTAGTTTATTACAAACACGCAGCTGTTCACTTCACAAGATGTTAAACGATGACTTGGAGTTGTGTGGATTATTTGAGGATTATTATGATGCTTTTATCAGCTGTTTGGACATTCTGATGGCACCCATTTACTGCAGAGGATCCATTGGTGAACAAGTGATAAAATGCTAAACTGTGAAGCAAAAAAAAAATACATAATCATTTTTGTCATTTTTGATTGAACTATTTGTATAATATGTTGTATTTCATAGCTTGTGGGTATGAGGTGTTTATTGAACCAGGTTCAGTATCCATCAAAGGGCTGATGGCAGATGCACATACAAAAGCAGCCAGAGCCGTAGGTTCTGTTGTTTTATTTTTTGTGGTTGTTGAACAACATAAGAACAATGAGGGGATGAGTCAAGGTTTCTGTTGCTTAGAAACAAGAGCACCCACCCAGAAGACACCAGCCTTTTTTTTTTTTTTTTTTTTAAACCAACATTAACCCATCCTTTCAGTAAATAGTTTGGTCTTTTTCTGCTCTCATTTCCCTAATTCGAGCCCCAATTGAGATATCTTGCATGAAACAAATGGCCTCACTAATGAAAATTCTTCTGTTGTCTTTTAGGTGAAGAGTTTCCTGGACGGCAGCTAAAGAAAGCAGCCTGGTCAGCTGGTCAAGCTTGTTGATTTCTTCTGGCAGTTGGTGAGTATCTGTTTCTTTAAAAATAGCTTTCACAATAAGTCTATCTGTAAGTCTATTACAGAACACTTGGTGGGTTTTGTTTTAACCAGAAAAGGCTTTACAGACTGTGGTCGTCATCAAAAACAGGAAGGAAGTGACCTTGAGGTTTATGTTGTTGAATCACTTAAACGGTTGCATTTGTTTTTAGCTAGTAATGACTCTTTCAAGAACATAGCTGAGAACTTTCTATAAGCTGCTGTTGCCTAGTTACAGAGAGGAAATAAAAGCCCACCTGTGTCACTCAAATTGGTACATTTCTAGCATGGCGGCTGCCTATTGAGAGCACCGAAATGACACGTTATGATTGTAGCAGTATTAATTTCATATAAGGAAAAAGTCATAACCACAGACTTCTCAGATCTAGGCTGACAAAAATTCATTGTCATGCTGATTTATATGCATTTATATCTTGAAATTGTGAATAGTGGATAATTACTAGCCAGTTCTGACTGTCTCCTTTCATGTTCTCAAAACCAGTGAAGATCAGGTGATTTTCACAGGAATTTTTGACTGAAAACCACTGTAGTGTCGCTGTCCAAATCATGCTGCTATGCCTGAATGAATACGCCTACTGGCTCTCATATCCGTAATCATAAATTGCCTGGAGAGCTTGAAGTCTCACGTCTGCTGTATTTTCACTGGCTGTATGGCTATACTCTGGTTTGCATCCTCCTTTTTCCTAATACTCTGCTTTAGAGTCTCAAAATATATGGTTTGGATGACTTATTCCAGACTTTTAACATAGGCCATCCTACAAGTGTTAAAAAAAAAGAAAACTGTGAAGAGTAATAACATTATGCAGAGTGTAACATTATTGCAGGGTTAACCATATGCGTGAAAACTCTACTCAGCTACTAGAACTTCTGCTACCCAATGGTACTTTTTTTTGGTACTTCACTCTCTGTATAATTACAAAAAC